>JAJJWW010003949.1:0-459198 GCA_023531295.1 Papaver armeniacum
ACAATACCCATGATATATGTTGATTCTTCGGAACAATCATCATTCGACCATTCTTCATTCATGACCACCTCTCGCTTCCCTTTAAATAACTACCATCTTTGAGGAGACTTCTGAATACTTCGTTATTGGTCGTGATGCGACTTGCTTTATCGCAAACTTTACCGTACGGAAGCAGGCCTAATTTACACAAATGAACTTTTAATACTATGTGCACGCTGATCTGGAAATCGCCAGCTGAAGCCCAGCGCTCACAAATACTTTCGAGACATCAAGCACCGGCGCGAGCCGAGATGTTCATCGGTATTAATGCGGAAGACCCATCATCGCGGTGTCTGTTTCGACGGGCGATTAACAGTAAGGAAGTGGGTGCCCAACCATCGATCTACCTTAAGTAGTAGGGGGACGATTTTACCACCTTCACACGATCTCCACTATTTCACAACTCCCACTTCATATGAGATCAGGGTGTTCGACTATGACTTGATATAAATAGATTTGTAATCTATTCGATCAACAACTAACAAAAAATTCCAAAGAACACAGAAAACTTACAACTTCCATTTTTACAAGCAAGTTTCATCTTCTGAGATAAGTCATAAACAACCGCACCTTATATAGAATGTCTCTCTGATCTCAACACCTTCTCTGCTTCCCTCTATAAGATCAACCCTTCTCATTCATTTTGTGACCGAAGCAAGACTAGAACGACCATTTATTAGTTTAGGCTAGAATTGTACAGATTGATCTCTCGAATCTAAAGTACTCTTATGTGGTGCACTTGTTTAGGATCTAGACTCGTTTCTCATCAACCTACCCACTTTTACTCTTTCTCCAAAATCAGTTTTTCCCCTACTACACTAATATAGTCCGAAGCTGACTTTATTAGTGATTAAATCAAGAATGTGATTTGTCATCTAAATTTGACAATTAACTTGACATACCAACACTACTGGGTTCAACCGAGCAACGCTCTAACATTTATTACTGGCAATCCTAAAAATATTCTTAGAATGCCTCCGAGGTGAATGCATTGCCTACAAATAATTACCTACTTTTTCTACACAAACAACCAAAAGAGCTCGACCCCGGTTGAAAAATAAAATAAAAACGAATCCTGAATTCACAGGAATGTCATATATTCATATGTATATTTTAAGAAAAATCCTAAAATGTAAGACCTATTTTTGTGGTTCATTGTTTGTCTGGTTAGAATTTTTGATTGAAGTATATGGACACAAGTTGAAAAAAGTAGATGCGGTACATAGTTTGTTATGATACTGCTTAATAAGAGGGTGTTCAGATACCAAAAGTAGAAGTTCATAAGCAAAAATCATTCCCAAAAGCAAACACAATTTGATTCACATAAAGTTAACTTTTTTTCTTCAAGAAGTCGCTGTGAAATTGTATTCCCAAACTAACTTATGACTTTTTTTTTTCCTAAAAGGTGAAAGATAATTTTTTAGGTGGTATCCAAAAATGCTAATAGGGTATTTGATATTAGAAGCACAAGTAAGCCCAAGAAGCAAAAATATTTTTTCTTCACAAAGAATTAACTTTTCTGCTTCTTCTAGAGACTAAAAGTCATTTTAAAATTGTATATCCAGACTAACTTTTGAGTTCTTTATTTTGAAAAGTAAAAAAATAACTTCCTAAATGGTATTAAGATAGGCTATAAGTCACCTTTTTACTTATAGAAGTAAAAAAATTAAAAGTTAATTGGAAAACACAATTTCATCAAGACGTTTGGATACACATCCAGAGGTAGCTTTTCAATCTCTATAAGTCAAAAACAAGAAGTTAGTTTGGATATACAATTAATATTTCGGCATAAGGTTGTTATTTATATTTATATGCTTAACTTTTGAGCTCAGGCTGTTTTTTTGAGACAATAACACTAGTTAAGCTAGTTTCAACCCCTGAGGTAATCTCTATATCTTCAAGATTTTATCTTTCTAGTAAAAACTTGTTGTTATATATTTGTTTGTTCAATTTCTTTGGACTTGTATTGATTTTTTTAAGTTTTCATTCTAGTTGAAATTAATATTTTTGTTTTTGTAATTTTCGTTTCATCCATTAGTACGTACACTTTATTAATTGGCTGATAAGACTTATTTTACTTAACAATACGTATGGTAAGTAAGAAAACCGTTATACCTAGCATTTATAAATGATCAAATTAATTAAGATAACAAAAGTACTACTTGAAAAAACAACACACTAATTAATTCACTTAACATATGATTAATATGAGAACAAATACACTAAACTTTTGTTAGTTATAATAAGTTAAAGGCCCCTAAGTTATTGGGTAGAGTACATGGTGTGTGAGTTCAATCGGCAAAACATAATGATATATCTTTTAAGTTTAGTCAAAGACAAGTGATCACAAAACAAAATCTTGTATCTTACTATAAAACATGTTAGTTAGTGTAATGTTAAATGATATAATAAAAGTGTAGCTAAATGATGTGGTAGAAGTGTAAGTTAGTAATAAGTATTGCTAGCTAAGTTAGTGGGTGGAGGAGAGTGCTCCACATGTTTCTCTAGTATAATGTCTTATATAAACCATGTAAAAGAAATAGACTGTAATGAGAAAATAAGTTATCAAGAACGAAAAGAGAGTGAGAAGAAAGCAAGAGTTTCCCACTTCTCCATTATAAAAATTGGTTTCATTCTCTTATATTGGTGTTGGCATTGTAATAATGAGACATTGGTAGAAAATACGCACACAAAGATGATAAAACTGGCATTTGCCGACGTGCAACGCATGTGCACTACACTTGTCATGAGTAAGACTAGCACTATAACAACTGATTAGATGTGAGCATGAGTTTCCCTTGGATTACAACTTAGTAGATCTAATAATATTCAAAGACGAAACAATGTTCCGATAAAATAACAATATTCATGTCATATTGGATTCCAGACGGGCTTAATAGTAGGATTGCTTGTCAATGCACGCCATAATAACAATCAGCGGTTGGTCGAACATGCACAAGGGTTATTTTAGGTGTAGAGGATCCGTAGACTTTATAGCATATTCCAAGAAGAAGAAAGTTTCCTTAGTTAAAAACGTTTTCCTAATTCATGTCTAACTAGAATTTTTCATATGGTGTTTGAATATCTTTGGGATCTATAAATATCAACCCATTCTTTGGATTCTTATGAAGAGTCATTAAGTTTGATCAAGTATTATGGCGTGCATTGACTACTGATCCTCTTCTACCATTAACGGAGGTGCACCACAAAGTAATATTTGTTTTAGACACAAGTAACAACTATATGAAGAAGAAGAAGTCGTATATTTTCAGGTTGCCTCCTCTTCTTTCAATGGTTCATCATCACCTATAATAACACCACCATGTGTAAGCCAGCGTAGGAGGCCTATTTTGGTAGGTGATCTTGAAACCTGTACTCCGGATCCTTACTATGAGATATCTGATGATCATGCATATTCGGAAGATTCTTCTGAAGATTCTGATGTAAAACCTTATCATAAATCTATTCACCTCAAAGGATAAGCGACTAAGTACACAGAAAAAAAGTATACACACTTCTCAAGAAGATTTCAATGTAGTGCGACAGAAAGAAAACAATTCGTGAAAAAAACAAGCCAAATGTCTACAGTTGTGTTTGAATCAAACATTAAGATTATGCTTCAACAAATGAATTGGATGTATACATATGCTTGTTTTAGATACGGAAAATACGTTGGATACGGAGTTTATATCCATGACTATTATGGAAAACCGATTGATGCTTGCTCTGGGGTTCCTAAACAACACGTTTCTCCCTTTTTCACCAGTTGGAGGCTGTTAAGGCAGGTTTAATTACTGCTTTCTCGGAAGAAAGGAATTCAGAAGATAACAATTTTTTGTAACCATAACTGATCTTGTCAAGTGGTTGAGCGGTTTGAGTATAGAGGATTTATGTGTTATCGGCATATGGAAGATAATGCTACATGCGATGCAATTTGTGAAGCTTGTTTCAAGGGTTTTTTCCGACTTGATCCTGATCCTAACACTTTTGATATTTTCTTCCCAATTTTGAGAGATATTATAAATATGGGGGCTATGTTTCGTGGATATTCAAGTCTTCTAACTATTCGCTCTCGTGGTTGCAACAATGCTGCAGATTATCTAGCCAAGATAGGCAAAAACGCAGAATTCAACCCTTCTTTTTTTCCTCAGGAGTTGAAAGACATCATAATTGAAGAATCTTTTTGCCATCATAATGTAGTCCTTCGAATGAATACTCCCATAGTAGGATTTGATAGTGTATGGTCTCCAAATTATTAAATTGCATTTAAATTTTATTTTGCGGCAATCCCCTAAATAATACTTTTGGTTTTCTTAAATCTGCACTTCAACCAGGTCAACCCTATTAAAAATATCGTAATATATTGTATTGCTAGAACACTGCTGCCACGTTGAAAAGGGTCGACCGAAGAAAAACAAAACACCGCTATAACAGACGGTAAAAAAAAAATTATGATCCAAACACATGCAACCAATTTGCTTTTCTCCCTATAGTAATAAGGGGCAATCCTTGAAGTTACTAAAACTTCAACAATAACAATAAAGTTTAAAGCCCGGCTAGTTTTTCTTGATTGAATCGTTACTACCATAAAAAAAAAACAACAACAACAACAAAAAACATTTGAAATACCAGTGGTGACTTAAAAAAAATTCTTTGTCAAAATATTTTTCTTCGATTTTTTTTTTTGTTAATTTGGATATGGTTTCTTTTTTTTTAACTTCACAATGTTTTTTTTTTTTTTTTTCACCGAAAAACTAAGGATAAGATGTATTTATGATAGTTTGTTTGATCTTGATGTTATACTTCAATAAAGAAAAAGTTTGTTGGATGGGGTTGGATCGAACATGAGCTAATTAATCGGATCACTGAAGTCCGTATTCGAAAAGTTTTATCTTCTTAGCCCGTTTCGTTGCTACTGCAGTTGATCGAACTTCATCAAATCTTTTTAAAAATTTGTCATTTTTGGTTGTTGTATTAGCATGTATACATAAAGAATTGAATCATAAGTTGCATTTGTTGTCTTGAACAAAAATCTTTCATGGTCCCATATCAGTGATATCACCACCACCACCACCACCACCAATAAGCCTCATATGTTGTTTCTTGTAATCTATTTGATTGGAATTATTTAATGTTTTTGGACCTGCTGATTATGGTGGTTAGTGAAAAAACGAGGGTATCCAAATACACCACAATCTTTAAAATATCCACCTATAAGTCCTCTTACCGAAAGTGATTGTCTATGGACGAAGTCGAGATAATACGACAAATCGGTATTCACACTTTGTGTGATCGTCTATGAATACGAGATCGAGACTATCAACAATCAAAGTGGGATTACTTGATAATAGGTTCGGACTTAACCAAACTCTATAGGATCACTATCAAGTAATACGGAGTTAACGTTTGTGTGATTTACTTTAAATTATAATAATAACAATTATAATTGCGGAAAAGAAAAGTAAATGACACAACAAGATTTTGTTAACGAGGAAACCGCAAATGCAGAAAAACCCCTGGACCAAGTCCAGAATTGAATACTCTCATAATTAAGCCGCTATAAAAAATCTAAACCAACTTCGTATAATTGAGACCAAGCAACTAAACCTAGTTCACTTAGTTTCTTCAGTATCCCTACGTTTCCGACATTCAATAAGTGCACGCACTGGAACAATTCCTTTGGATCGTATTCCAAACAGTAAAGGAACGAAAAATCTGTTTGGTAAAAACTCTATTGATTCTTTCCAGATAAAGATATCTCAAGTCATACGCAAACTCTTCCGTTTAATTAAGTAAACTCCTTTGCCTGGTTAGATCAATCCAATCTCTATTACCTAAGTAATAAGATTCGGATTTGTAACAATCAAAATAGAACTTAAGAGAACTATTAGGTGTTACCGATCTCACACAACTAATTAATCGAATAAATCCTATTCTAGTTGGATCCCAGTCGATCAAGGTTTGTGCTACACAAAGATATGAGAAACCAATAAGAATTCTTTTTCGTCTTCAAATCTTTTTTAACCCTCAATTAAACCTGCACAACACCACTTGGATCTCTTGTGATCAATCACGCATAAAACAGAGTCTGTTAACAATGGATTATCACAAGATGTCTTTACATCTACAAACAGTTCTAAAGATCTCGTCGACACTTCGATCAAGTTTGAGTGAATCTTATATCAGAAAAGAAAATTCTCAAGAATAAACAAACTAGGTCCAATCAAAGTTCAACAACTGTTAGTCAATCAAATCAATCAAAAACTAATAAATTGCAATTATATAGTTTCCCACCAACGGTACTCGTACAAATTCTTGATCCCACATAAGTCTTTTAACGAGCGGTCGTAAGAGATTTCTCCTAATTAGGGTACTTTTCTCTTTGGATAGACGGCTCCACCAGAAACAACAAAGATGAAGTTTTTCTGGCTCTTAGGATAGTTTGCTAGAAATGAAAACTTAGGTATTTATAGACCAAGGATGTTTGGACACCAAGGAATTTTCAAAACCGAAATATTCTTAAGATATGCAATAAATGCCCAAATCGGTTTTCATAATTCCTGGAAATGCTTTGTTCAATATTTTTCGAAATCTCTCAATAGAAAATCTCAAATTAGTAGTATATTACTAATTTTTATTCTCTAGAGATATGCATTTAATTGTTGGTAATTAAAGCGTATAAAACTAACAACCTTAATTAAAAGATTCTTAATTTATTTCGGACCGGGATCTCCTTGGGTAATTAAGGAATATCTTTGAACGATAAAAGATAAGAGTTACTGTTTGTGTTCAAAGTATGTTGACATCTTTTCTTTGTAAATCCTCTTTCATATTTACAATATTGGAATCGATTATACCACACTTCCAAACAAGTTTAAAATTGGTTCACCTGTATTCCAAGACAACTATGAGATTGATCAAATATCAAATCACAACCATGGGTTCATGGTTCAACCAATCACCGGGATCGGTTATATCTATATAGACTTCGATGATACACATTTGATATTTCGAGCTAAGTTTAACTCGCTTACATATTTCTCGAAATATGTGTTAGTAAGCTTTTGCTTTAACCAAGTTCATCTTATATTCTTGACGAAAATCAAAAGATGATCATGTGAAAATCGCCTTGTAACATCTTACATGATTTGTGTGAGACAGTCATGTGATGTAAACTCGGAATGTTTTGTATTGATCATTCAATCAATTGAAAATTGCTTTGAAGCTAATAGTTTGTGTGAGACAGCTATTGTCGTCTTCTAAGAATGTTTCAATGATTGAAATGGGAGTTTATAACAAATAACCATGATATAGCACAATATGCGTACTTGTATGCTAACTTTTGCAAGTTATTCCAAGTCCGGGAACCATAGTATTCATACCCGTATGCGTATTATCCGGGAACTTAGTATACATACTGGTATGCGCACTGGCGTGAGTTTCAAGTTTCGGGATTTAACAGAGTTTGGTGGTATGGGTACATGTTTGCATACTTGCGAACCCAAACTTAGTCCGGCCACTTAGGGATGCATACCCGTTTGCATACTTGAGTAGGTTATGTTCTAAAATCGGTTTGTTTATGAACTAATACATTTATATAATAAGGAATGCAATCTTTTACAAACCGTGACTATAACGTTCATGAATTGATTCGAGTGAATCAAAATCGATTTTGCTTCAATTGTGTCTTGTATACTTTTATGAGAATATAAAAAATTGAACAACTCTAGAACTAGTTTCATTTGAGTCATTTGAACTAGTATGGTTAAGATGAATATTGTAGATATGAAAGTGTTCATATGGCTAACTTCGGTTAACTATTGTTGAGCCAATAAAGGTGTACATGTTTAGGTATGGTTACTCATATCTAAATGAAGTCACTTTTCATTTGTGTGTAACAAGCTAAGTTCGATCTAACGGTTGAAAGATATTAGCTTGAAGACTATAGTTTTAAGGGATTTTAATTCTTTGTTAAAGGTAACATTGATTGCAAAACTAATTTGAAGACTAATCCCCGGGAAACCTAATCCCCACACCTCATGTGTGATACTAATTGCGACTAAAGTTGATTCTCCTTTAACCTTAGGTTTTTCCAAAACCCTATAGGTTGACGACTTAAATACTTCATTGGGATTGTGAAGCCAGACCCAACTATTTTCTCTATAATTGCGTGTTCTGATCTTGTTGTTTTCTATCGTATTGAGTACTATCTTCTCTAATATTTGCTCGAGATTTAATCTCTGATAGGCAAGATAAAAAGTAGTTCGTCTCATCGTTTGTGATTCCACAATATCTTGTTTCTCTACCATACGATTAAGATTATTGTGAGGTGATTGATATTTCTATACTGTTCTTCGGGAATATAAGTCCAGTATATCAATTGGTTCGTTCACCTTGATTTATCAAAAGACGGAACAAAACTCGTAGGTATATCCGTGGGAGACATATTTATCTATTCAATAAACTTTTATGTGTGAGACATATTGGTTTATCAAGTCTTCGACTTTGGGTCGTAATAACTCTTAGTTGTGGGTGAGATCAGTTAAGGGAATCAAGTGCGCAGAATCCAGCGTGGTTTTAGAGGCATAAGGAACGCGACTGTACCTTGACCAGTGTGAGATTGGTTAGGGCTCAACTACATTCCGGTCAAAGTTAACTTGGAGTAGGCTAGTGTATGCAGCGGCTTAATACAGTGTGGTGTTAAAATCTGGACTAGGTCCCAGAGTTTTTCTGCATTTGCGGTTTCCTCGTTAACAAAACTTCTGGTATCTGTGTTATTTCTTTTCCGCATTATATTTGTTTATATAATTGAAATATCACAGGTTGTGAGTAAGTTCAATCAATCGTGAATCCAACCTTTGGTTGTTGATTAAATTGATTGACACTTGGATATTGGTTTTTGATACCGTCCAAGTTATTTCTTATATTAAATCGAGCTCGTAAATTCCTATTTGTTTGATTGCAGATTGAATTGAGAAATTGAGATATAACTCTTGGATATACTTTTCTTAAGATTGAGTCTGACTGTCTAGTTGATTCTCTTGAAAGTATATTGGAGTTAGTCTATACAGATTGTTAAGCGAAATATTAGGTGTGGTTGTTAGACCCCCGTTTTTTCACGCCTCTTCATCGTAGTCTTGACGACGGTAGACCACTGGACGATTAGTTACCGCTCGAAACAATTTCATATTTCTTTTTATTCTTTTTCTTGTTTATATATTAAATTTACTAATTATTATTATTAACAATATTAACAGATTTTACAAAGAGTTTGTTGGTAGCCTAGCAACAAGCTGAGCACCAACACCTTTCTGAATAGTAATACCAATACAATACAATTCTTTTTCTTCTTTATTATTATTATTATTACTATTCTTTATTCTTTATTTTATTTTTATATTCGTTAAACTAATTTATTTCCATAATATTCTTTGTTTTTACTATTCTTTATTATTATTATTACTACTATTCTTTGTTGTTTTTCTTTGTTGTTTTTTTTGTCGACTTTGTTTGAGTTAGATTTTGTATGACTCGACAGCGTGAGTCAAGTAGATTTAGAGGATTTCAATAATGTCGTCCGACTCAACCAGTCAGATTCAGATTAACAAGCTAATAATAGATATATATGATAAATCTCCATGTTATTATTCAATATGATACATATGGAATACAATGGGATTCAATACCGGGAAGCTAAGTTGGTATGGAAGAACTGCTGCTTGCGGGAAATCCTTCTCAATACAAGTTCTCGTACAAGGTTTTAGAATAGAACCTTCCTCGTTGTGAGTAAGAGGGCAAGACTACAAGAGTTCAATTCATACTACTGGCGATCCTAATCGAGATAAATGTGTTGCCTACATTTACTTATTCTACATAACCACCCAAAATAACTCGACCCCAATTTAAAAATAAAATAATGAATCCTATATTTACACGAATACCGAAAAAAAAAGGTAGTTCTAAAATGAAAAACCAATTTTACTAATGTTCATTTGTTTGTCTTGTTAGAATTGTTGACTGAAGTATATGGACACAAGTATAAAAAAGCAGTCGTTGTCCATACTTATTTTGGATTATACATAAAAAGGTATTCAAATACCAAAAGTAAAAGTTTATAAGTAAAATTAGTTTCTAGAAACAAGATAAATTCGATTCACAAAAAATAACTTTCTTTAGTTTCTAGATGTCACTGTGAAATTGTATTCCCAAACAAACTCATGACTTTTTATGGTGTTTGGATACCGGAAGCACAAGCCAATCCCATAAAACAAAAGCAAAAATATTTGGGAACATTATCTATATACCCCTACTATGAGGCCCATTGAAATATACCCTTACCAACTTAAATTATACCCTTAAACTTCTAAAAGCCCAAACCCGGATTAGTAGTTTACTAAAATGTCCCTAAATAAATACAAATAACTAGCAGTATTTTCATTTCAATTCGTTTTTCTCCCTCTCTCTCCCTCTCTCTCCAGACAGAAAACCAAAACAAATCAAAAAGAAATCGAAGAAAACTGAACAAAATCAGATTTTTAAACACCAAATCAAACAAACAAATCAGTAGATCTATACTATTTTATGATCTAGAAGATCAAATCTAACTGAAGCACATAAATAAAATAAAAAAAACTAGAAGATTAGGTTTCAGAATAGATTTACCGTGGATCTTCAACAACTACAGTTTGAAAAGGGATCAAATCGAAGGTAAACAACGATTTTATGTCTCGATTCAGTTTAAATTTTATTTGATTTCAATTTTTAGGGTTTCGTACATGATTTTGTTTCGTACATGATTTCAATTTTTAGGGTTTGTACTTTGAAGAGTATCAAAAACAACAAAATCAACAACTTCTGTTGTTGTTAAAGAAATCAGTAAAGGTAAGTTTCCTAGTTTACTTATTTTTGTTTAATTTCATAGTGATGTTGTTTCATTTACCGATTTTGATTCATTTACTATTAAATTAGTAGTATAGCAGTTTGAATTTATTGTTTAATTGTAATATAACTGAGGATACTAAAGGTTTTGTCTTCAAAAAATGGAATTTACTGAAGAAATGTAATATGGCTTTCGGTTCTTAGGTTGCAACAAGAAATGTTGAACATGTTTTCTATTTTATGTCTTATTTCTGAAAATGTGATGCTTTAAGCTTCCGGTATACCAGGATGTCATATAGTATGTAGTAGCATCACTCAGTGTGTGTACAATACAATACATGTCTAGTGTAATGGATGAATAAATTGTGTTTGTTCTGCCTGATTAGGGTCGAGGGATAGCGAATAGATTATGTGCAATTGTGCAAGTTCCTATATTATCTCATTGGCGTTCTATCGCGGTTACCACGTAATACATGGTTTTAACTTCTGGTAGGCTTGGAAAGTGGTCTGTTTTTGCCTACAAATTAAACCGCAAGTGCACGGTGTCTACTATGCAGAACTGGGCAAATACGGGTCGAACCACAGAGACTTGTGGTGCTATAAGATGATCAAAGGCTTTGCTCTACTGAATTTCTATCAAGGAAGTGTAACACAAAGGTTTGGTTGTGTGTCGAAGCGACTGAGTTGTTTTTGTGACAATGAACTAAGTTGTAAAAACAAATTGTAAAAAGATTGCTGAGAATACTAGGGTGATTGGATCAACCCTCTAGTTCTAAGCTAAGGCAAGGCAGTTTCTTATTGTGTCTTGAACCTTCCCTTGAAGGCCTCAGGTGGATTTGTGGTTAGCTAATTCACTAATTCTCCCCTAGTATAGGATGTCTTTCTACAGTACAACCTATCACAGGATTATTTGATGCATTAACTAATTATTGATCCTAATCATAGTTTAAGCACATCAAGAACAATATGAACACTGCACATATTAGCATAAGAAATAGGGGTTTCATCAACACCCTAACAATTAAATTAGAACATGACTAAAACACAAATTAACTCTAAAGTGGTGCTCTACGGCTAGCCTTGAGGGCATCCCCTTTCACAACCACAGAGACTCTCCTATTTATACATGAAAAGATAAACCCTAATTTATTTCAAAAAGAGAAATTAAACCATACCCAATCGCCCATACTCTCGAATCGTGCTCTTCTCCTGTCGCTTGTGCGGCTCGAGAACTCCCTCAATGGATTTGTTGGTGACCTAACCCTAGTTCTTTCTATCTCTCACTTAGCTTCTAGGTAAGAGGCTATGGGAGAGATAGAGAGCAGAAAGTAGGAGGTAAGGTGGGTGTTGTTGTTGATGGTGTCGGGGGTGAGGAGATGAGGATGGTGGTGATTGCGTCTTTGGTACGGTGAAGGAGGTGGAGAGAATGGGTTCTCGAAAGCTGCAATTGTTGGGAAGAGAAGAAGAAAGAGAAAGTGAAGAAGAGAAATGGGAAGGTCGATGGGGTATAGGTATAGGCGGATGTGGTATGAAGCGGGTGCATCAACGATTGATGAGCAAGGTTGGAGCGACCATTGGATGTTGCGGGCGAGATCTCGAACGGCTTAGTGATGTGCGGTTTTTGGTGTGGAGCGGGCGTATCAAGAAATGATGTGTAGGATGCGGCGAGCGTTGGATGCATGAGATGAAGATCTCAACGGCTTGGAAAGGACGGGCTCGGATCGGGTCATGGCTAGCTCAAGCCCATGTCTTGTAGATGGGTTGCTCCTTGTTGGGTTGCAAGCATTTGCTTTGCGGCTTTGACTTTTGTTCCATAGACGCTTGCCTCCAATTTTCTGCTCTTTTGGCTCCTCAATTTCTCCGAGCTTTATTTACTGCCTAAAAACACAAAGTTAATTAATACAAATATTTATTCTTGAAAACAAAGAAAACACAGAATTTGGGATAATATCGATTTCGAGCACAAAAGATGAGTTAAATGCCAATAAATAGATGTAGAAATATGCAATATTTGGCACTCATCAAATACCCCCAAACTCGAATTTTACTTGTCCTCAAGTGAAACGAGAAATTAGGAAATCCTAACTATACCCTGTCGCAGTCTCTCGAATGCATTTAGCGTATGCACTAAGCCTTTAAACCCATAGGTGTCCCTAGTGGACGAGTTGTAGTCTCGTGAGGGTTTTGAGAGGTGTACCCACAAAACCTTCTCCAACTTCGAGTGTAAAAGAGTCTCAAGCATCCAAGGAGCTATGAGTACATAGAATTTCTGCATGCTAGTAACAAGAAGTTAGAACTACCAAAGAACGCATTCTCATCCTTAAGTGCTGAGTGAGAAGTAACCATACCATATGAAAGAATTCGGGTTCGATTGTGATCATAAGCCTCGACTTCGCCTCACTAATAGGGTTTTATGATAATTGCACTCAAAAAGATCGCTTTTTAGTCTCTCATGTGTGCGAGGTAGGAATAAAAGAGAGAAATCCCGCACACGTTGTAGGTAAGAAGGATAACCTTCCGAAATAATTTACGGAGACTCCACGAGAGGTGTGGAAAAAGAATCTTTTTTCGATGATCTCTAAGAAAGGAAATCAACCATTAGCAAGGATGGGAGTACTCACTTACCTTCTCACCCGATCGGCAATTAATATCACTCTCTTAGCTTTCTTAGAAACGTCTTCAATCTTCGGTCTTCAATAGCTGATGATGAACTTCTGAACTTCACAAAAACTTGACAAACAATTTTTTTTTTTTTTTTTTTTTTTTGACATGATTACTTGGAATGAAAATAACAATAAAACAATAAGACTCAATTTTTCACAAACTTCATTAATTCTCATCCTATTTTCTTTTGTTGTATGTAACCTTGGACTATATCAACTTTTCTTCAAATATTCGATGTTGCTCCGCTTGGCGACGATGATGTGTTTCTATGGGTCCGTTGATTGAGAGAGAGAGTGATGCTAGCGCAAATCGATATTTAGAAGGAGTTTTCATCTTTAAACGTCACCCTCATGATTGACAAAAATTAGCACTCAAGAGATCAAAAGTAGTCTTGAAAGTGGTACGAAGTTGGGTAGCTCACCATTCCTACCCGGATTTGACGTACGGTGACACACACTCTAATGACTTTTCTAGAAAGTTGCAAAAAATGAAGGTTGGTGCCTCACTTGATGTAAAATGGGTAGTCTCCACTATGGGTGATCACAATTCTACTCTAGAATATCTAAACAACACCTAATTCGCTCTTCGGTATGGTTAAATCCAACTTTAACGCTCTAATCAACAAAGAAACCCGATTGTGTTCTCCAAGTACTTCCAAGTTCGTTATTTCGGTCGACTCTCTATGTAAACATAGCTAGAAGCATGCTAGTGACTCTAAAATCTCTAAAAGTTGGAGGTTTTTATTTGCAAAAAAGATTTTGATTTTTTTTTTTTTTTTTTTTTTTGAAATAAAAGACTAAAAACTCTATATGCAAATGTACCCCCAAACCGAAATCAAACATTGTCCTCAATGTTTCAACAGATATAATTTAAACAAGTCACATACCATGAGAACTATGATGATAAGAGAAAAGGGAAGAGATTCTGGGATGTCGGCGGGAGCAAGGTTAGAGCTTCATTAGTCAAGGCTAGAATCCAACATTCTCGGTGGAGATCATATCGGATTAGCACAATATATGTACAAGAAGACTCAACCGATTCAAGAAAAGAAAATTTAACAAGTCCTCTTTGGATTATATACAATGAAAATTCACCATACACCAACAATCTAAAGAGTTGAGGATCAACCCAAAAGACAATATGTACAAACATCAACGACCTTACACATATATAACATGAGAGTGCAGTAAAGATTGCATACGTGAACAAGTTACCCCCAAACCTAAACTTGTCAACAGATGTGGTCTTGAGCACAAAATCTTGCAATTTTAAAGGTACATCATGCAAAAGGTCTAACTCAAAATGAGTTTTGCTAAGAACAGGCAGATATACACATTCCAACTGTGGTTCCTTAAAGGTGTTATACTTTGATGCAAAATAGTCCAAGAGGACTTGGGAAGCACAAAGCTCTAGGCCTAAATTAGGCATTTTCAGAAAAGTTGGTTTTGCAATTTTGTTACAAACTACACCTAGGTTTGGTGGAAGGGTTTCAATTTGTGCCTTAGAGAGAGATTAGGTACATCTAAGTTGTTTTCATGTATAAGATCATTTGCACCATCACATACTTTCCTAAGGTCAGAAGAAAAAGGTAAATCATGCTCACCTGGATAGAACAATTCATCAATCTCCATGTCATAATCATCAGAGGAGGCAATATATTGTGACATGGACAGGGAATCAGACACAAAAAATAATATCATGGTCCATAAGAACATTAGTGTCAACATGAAGATTCATCCTTTCCTAAGTCACAAACAAGTTGTGTAGCATGCTCACTTTCACTAAAGAATTTCACAAACCCAAGCTCAGAGTTAACATCACATGTATGAATGTTAGAAGAAGTATCATTCATAGGGTTCACAGAAGAGACGCCTAACGTCTCTGAACCTAGAGATTCCATCATATTTTCTTCATGCACATGCTCTTCTAACATATCATATTCCTCATCATCATCATCATAACAAAAATTCATCTCCCTATTCAAAATTTGAGCAATTCCAGTGTACTCATCTACCTCTAGATTAGGTTCATATTCAGCGTATGGTTGTGCATATGGTTCACTAGAGAAGGGATGCTCATGCAATACTTTCCATCCAAGTATATCATTGTTTTGCTCTATGAGCTCTTCCATTAGTGATTGCATACAAGGGGTTGGGGAGTATAACATTGTTCAACTTCCCACTGTGATGGATGATGCATGTGTGCATGGTTATCATGGCTTTCCCTAGACTGCCTAAACTCATGTAAAATGTAGCAGTTCTCAGCAGGGTGGTCTAAGCTACCACATAAGGTACAAGCATACATTTCATAGTGCCTAGGGGGATTAGATTCGACAGATTGCTCATGTAATTTCCTTTCTAAAGTAGATACTTGAGCTTCTAATTGATCGAGAAGTGATGACTGGGTATGAGAAAAGTGTTCATTTTCAACCTGTGGTGGATGATAATGATTAGGGTATGTGGAGTCATGGCCCTGAGAAGGCTCATAATATTCCCTAAAATTATCATGGACTGTGGGGAGTTCATATTGTGAAGCATGCCCGTAAGCAAGCTCTCTAATGGATTTGTTTGTATCTCCAGTTGCAGACCAAAATCCTGACATGATCTAGCAACTCAATTTGGGCTTAAAGAGAAGCACTATAGCCTAGCACACATCAAGTATACTAAGTCCAGATGCAAGCCCAAGTTATGCAAAAATGCACAGCTTAGTAGTTATGCAAAGCCCAGTTGTTGTGGGCTCAGTTTGGTTTAAGTGGGTTTTGGTTTGTGTGGGCTTTGGTTTAAGTGGGCTTCAAGTTTGGTTTATTTGGGCTTCAAGTTTGTGCAAATAGCTCATGCACAGAACAAGTTTGTACACAACCCAGAGAGATACAACCCACAAAAGAAAATGACACACGATTGTAAGTGAAAGCCCGGAAGGTTGCTTTTTGAAGTTGTAAAGCCCAAATTGAATAGGTGGGTAACGATTTGGTTATGTGGGCTTTAGTTTGGTGCGAAACAGAGCCCGGTTTGGGTTGATTGTGTGCACGGCCAACAGAGATGTGGGCTCAGTTTGTTTGCAAACTGAGTATGTGGAGGTTGGGCTTGGCGGGTTCTGACCAGTGATGGGGGCTTAGTTTATTGCACTGATGGGGGCTTAGGTTGAGCTCAATGGTTGGGCTTCGGTTTGCCTGAGACTCTCAAAAATTTGCACAGCCACGGCTTGTGCGGGCAGGTTCAAGTTCGGCCACGGTTTATGTGCTCGGACAACACTGAGAGCAATACAAGACAACCTAGGTTGGCAGCTCAAGTACAACTTGGTTAGTTTGCACAACACAGGTCTAAGTGCACTCACAGCACAGCACAACATGTGAGATCTTATGCACAGGCTAACAAATAAATACCCACAGGGTAGCACCAACTCACACAAGGTTTAAAGCAAGATCAGGCATGCATAAGGGGTTCAACAGTGATCACACTAGGGTGTAGATGGCTCTAGTTGACTGAGTTATAGTATGCAAGGGGTCGAGCAACATGACTTGGCTCAACATGGTTGTGATTCGGGCCCAAAAGGTTCAGCCAGAACAATGATTTCACTCAAGTGCCCAGATTGATGCACAGAGATACCCCGGCATCTAGCTCGAGAGTCAAACACTAATGGCGAGCAACAATCAAGTAGATGAGCAATTTGAGCACTTTACCAAAAGCCTAACATGCCACGAGTATCAACGGACTATGCTCGGGGTTATGCTCGGTAGACCAAGTTGCAGCTTAGGCTCTACACTGCGTGGGTGGAGCTAAGCTCAGAGTGATGGCAATTAGGGTCACATAATGTACAAGCACCGATTTCAGGTTTCACAATTGCTCAAGTGCCACTGAGGTGTGCAAGCAATGAGTTCACAGACAATTAGGGATGATTACCTAGCAGGGTGACTACTCTTGGCAAGCAAGGCAATATATGTGGTTATCTTTGTGATGCTTTAGGCAAATCTTAGTGATGCTCGGTTCAATTTTGGTACAAAGCTCATAGATATGATAACAAATTCATGCATATACCCACATATTTCGGCACACAGTCATGGCATACCCAGCTAACAGGTGTGTAGTCCAGAGGTCAAGGAACCACTCACATCACAAGTCGCAGGGGTTGCTCAGGGCACACAAAAGGTTCAGCAGATAACACAGGGTACTACAATATGCTTGTTATGGCTCATTCACAGCTCAACAAGGTCACGGGAATGCTACTCAAGCTCAACAGCTACAGGGGCTGGAGCTGAGCACAAATTATGTTGAAGCTAAGGGTTTGTGATAAGCGCAGAGCAAGTTGTATCAACTGGGTTTAGGCACAAGGTCAACAAGCAAGCATACATGCTATCATTCATTCATTCATTCAAGGTCTAGCATGCTTATCTCAACAGGTTAACATTCAATGAGTGAAAATGCTTATCTCAACAGTTAAATGATTCCGGGTCTAGCATTCAAGGTCTTAGCATGCTTATCATTCAATGAGTGAAAATGTGGTTAACGAGAGAAGGAAATGCTAAGTGCACAGAGCAACTTAGCTCAACAGTTCCCCGTGGTGTCAACTTACTCGGTTGACTTCCACCGAAGTTTCTTTGCTAACCTGTTTGACCGCTTTGTTAACAATTGCTCTTCCTTGCCTCAGCTTTCCCAACAGCTTTGCAGGTACCTGTGAGCTCAAAAGGAGAGTTTAGTTTCCAGGTTTGTGCAGGTTATAATGATCAATGGTTTAAACAAACTTCAGAGCAAATCTAAAAACTACATATAAGTTATACTAACATAGAATTAAAACAACAATGCAGAGCATATATACAGGGTTGAAAATTCAGTGAATTGCTAGCCAATAATCAGCATAGCACACGCCAAGTCCCCGGCAGCGGCGCCAAAAACTTGGTAGGCTTGGAAAGTGGTCTGTTTTTGCCTACAAATTAAACCGCAAGTGTACGGTGTCTACTATGCAGAACTTGGCAAATACGGGTCGAACCACAGAGACTTGTGGTGCTATAAGATGATCAAAGGCTTTGCTCTACTGAATTTCTATCAAGGAAGTGTAACACAAAGGTTTGGTTGTGTGTCGAAGCGACTGAGTTATTTTTGTGACAATGAACTAAGTTGTAAAAACAAATTGTAAAAAGACTGCTGAGAATACTAGGGTGATTGAATCAACCCTCTAGTTCTAAGCTAAGGCAAGGCAGTTTCTTATTGTGTCTTGAACCTTCTCTTGAAGGCCTCAGGTGGATATGTGGTTAGCTAATTCACTAATTCTCCCCTAGTATAGGATGTCTTTCTACAGTACAACCTATCACAGGATTATTTGATGCATTAACTAATTATTGATCCTAATCATAGTTTAAGCACATCAAGAACAATATGAACACTGCATATATTAGCATAAGAAATAGGGGTTTCATCAACACCCTAGCAATTAAATTAGAACATGACTAAAACACAAATTAACTCTAAAGTGGTGCTCTGGCTAGCCCAGGCATCCCCTTTTCACAACCACAGACTCTCCTATTTATACATGCAAAGATAAACCCTAATTTATTTCAAAAAAAGAAATTAAACCATACTCCAATCGCCCATACTCTCCGAATCGCGTGCTCTCCTCTTGCTTGTGCGGCTCGAGAACTCCCTCAATGGATTTGACGTGACCTAACCCTAGTTCTTTCTATCTCTCACTTAGCTTCTAGGTAAGAGGCTATGGGAGAGAAAAAGAGCAGGTAGGAGGTGGTGCGGCTGTTGTTGATGGTGTCAGGGTGAGGAGATGAGGATGGTGGTGGCGTGCTGGTACGGTGAAGGAGGTGGAGAGAATGGGTTCTCTATGCAATTGTCGGGGAGAGAAGAAGAAAGAGAAAGTGAAGAAGAGAAATGAGGGAGTCGATGGGGTATAGGTATAGGCGGATGTGGTATGAAGCGGGTGCATCAACGATTGATGAGGAAAGGTTGGAGCGACCATTGGATGTTGGAGGCGAGATCTCGAACGGCTTAGGTGATGTGCGGTTTTTGGTGTGGAGCGGGAGTATCAAGAAATGATGTGTAGGATGCGGCGAGCGTTGGATGCATGAGATGAAGATATCAACGGCTTGGAAAGGACTCGGCTCGGATTATGGTCATGGCTAGCTCAAGCCCATGTCTTGTAGATGGGTTGCTCCTTGTTGGGATGCGCGCGCGGGCTTTGGCTCTTTGTTCCATAGACGCTTGCCTCCAATTTTCGCTCTTTTGGCTCCTCAATTTCTCCGAGCTTTATTTACGCCTAAAAACACAAAGTTAATTAATACAAATATTTATTCTTGAAAACAAAGAAAACACAGAATCTGGGATAATATCTGATTTCTGCACACAAAAGATGAGTTAAATGCCAATAAATAGATGTAGAAATATGCAATATTTGGCACTCATCAACTTCTAAAACTTCTTTTTATTAATCTAATCAATAGTAACTGGTGTTTTTCGGGGTGTTGGATATGAAAATGATAGACCGATGAGGCGCACATATAAGGTGCGTAAGCTTTTGACATGGAATTCCAGTTGCCAGTGCAAATTTTTTTCAATTAGAGGTCTATTTCGGTATCGTATGTGTGAAACCATTCGCTTATGCTTAAATGAAATATATAAATTTCTTTATAGGAGATTTCTCAAGAAGAGGAGAACTGCCTGCTAGGAAAATGCATCTTGCGGAGTTTTTAAGGAGCCTGTAGAAGTTGGTTGATGAGGTAAAACTTATAACTGCATCTCCATATAAAAATACATCCTCGTTTTACAGAGGATTGCTCAGTTTAGTATTTGAAATATGAACCATCTTCTATTAACTGTTATTTTTAGGGGAAATAATTAGGATTGCTCAGTGTCCTGCCAATATAAATACATGTATCGTTTGTTGCTCAGAACAACAAGACCAACCAGCAAGACGACCCTGTCAGTACGCGAGTATGAAAATTATCAGTTAGGGGCTTACGGTTCTGGACTCAGCATTGATCAATCTTCCCAAATGGATCTTGGTGCAGTGGTAGATAAATACAGCACATCAGTAGTTGCTTCTCCAAGTTGCATGGGTCTCTCTAGCAACTCCTACAAGTACCAGTTCAGGTCATGCAGAGGAAGACATAGGCGATCCATCCCTGACCCATTTGAAATATGAATAAGTGGGCTTTATATCCGATAATAAATAAATTTATACTCGCTTGTTGTCTATCTTGACTAGTTTATTTATTATCCATTCATTTATTTACTGTTTATTGCCCACTTGGTGTCAAACCCTTTACTATTCTAGCAGCATTGACAGTGGTGAGACTGAAGCAGGGACCGGTCAAATGAAGAGCACAAGAAAGCAATGAAGAATGTGGTTGATATCCATTTCAGGGATTTTGTTTCTTAGCTAATGCAAGTTGAAATCTACTACCAGGTGAGGAATATGCAAAGAAAGTTTGTTGGGAGAATGCTACAGTCCTTAAGTCAGATATAAGCGACGCTGGAGGAATGAACCCTGCTGGTGGATGTGTTAAGATTAAGTTTCCTTTGACATAGTAGGAGTCACTTGCTGTTATTTCCAATGTATGGTATTAATTCTCATATTGATATAGTTATACCTCTCTTATTGATAAATTCACGAATCTAGTCCTTGAACTTCTAGTTGTTTAGTAATCCAGTGTTCCACAATATTTGTTTCCATTTATTTATATTTTTCTTTGTTTTGTTGAGCATCAAACCTTTGTTCTCGATAGGCGGTGGCAATAAGAGTTTGGGCTGTTTAGCAATTTTGTTGAATTTCCTTACTTCCAAAAGTTGCGCAAGTTGTTTCCAGAAGTGTAGTAAACTAATTACCAGTCTAAGCTCTGAAAGTGGAGGCAACTTGCTGAGTTGTCTCCAAAAGCTGGAACCAACTTGATCCATTTTCTTCCAAGTGCGAGAGCAACTAGCACAAGTTGTCCCCAAACCTGAAGCCAACTAGCTAAAGTTGCTTTTAAGTGCGAAAGCAACTAGCACAAGTTGTATCTAATTTTACTTCCATAAGTAGAGCCAACTTGCTCATGTTGTCTCTGAAGTGGAACCAACTTGCTCAAGTTGCCTCCGAAGTGGAACCAACTAGTAGAAGTTGTCTCCGAATAAAATTTTTAGAGGCCAAACAAATTTACATAATGGGTACCATCATAAACCACATTTACTAAGAGACATCATTTAGAGAGATAAATAGCATTAATACACATCACTTAATGGGTTTTACAAAATACAAAGTCTCAGACTCAAAATACACTGAGCCTGCAATCTTTTGGAACCATATGGTGCAGGAGGACACATTTATGAATATTGACACTGATCTTCATGTATAGACTTGAAGCAAAGTAGAGTGCCCAGAAAAAACTTAGAAAATCTTCACCTAATATGTGGACAACTCGGGAAAGTCTTCTTCTCATCTTATTGATGCTGCAATAAAACCGCATAAAAATGTATAGAACGTCAAACACTGGATCATCTATCAAATCGAAAATACTGAAAATAGACTGCAGTAATTATCACCATTTCAAATGGCTCTATATATATGATGGTTAACCATATACCAAAGCTTACCGTAAGGGAGTATCACCACTAGACACCACCACCTCAGAAATTCACCTAAGTTTCATTGCAACCACTAAATCGAGCACCGTTAAGTGATTCATAAAAAATTACTCCATAATATAAATTGAATTGAACTATTTCCATGACCTGAATTGGTTTTGGTATCTTGGTTTTGATGTATGGCCACCATTTATCTTCTACAGCGGATTTTACAAGACGACAAGCTTGTAATCCATGTATACCATCAAATGGTGGTGACTAGAACATATACAACCTCACTAAAAATGTATTATCAAATGAGTACCTGGCACATGTAATTCGATGCAAAGTCATTGATTGCAGCAACTCCATAGTTTTAACTGGGTAGCTATTTCTCTTGCGTTCCATTGAATTCCAGAAAGCATGACGTAACCAAGCCAATAATTGGAGTAACTAATTAACTTAATAGCTTCTACTGAATCTGGAATCAACTGGCTCCAGTTGCCTCCAAAAGTGAAAGCAACTTTCTCAAGTTGCCTCCTAAAAGTGAAAGCAACATCCAGTAGACATACTACACATACTAAATATATTGAATCTCTACTGACATAGAGACATATATGAAATAAATGAAACTGTGACAGCTAATTGACATTGGGAAGTAGAGACTCCATCCAGCATAGCTAAGCCGTGCTTGAATTTCTATACATGTACTAGTGAAAAATGTTCGTACCGAAGCAACATGTATACAAAAAAAAAACACGATCAGTTATGTGGACAAGTTAGTTTACTTTTCTAAAAACAGCGAGAAGAAGTAGTCTTCACTAGTTATGCATAGAACGCCACTGTCGACCACCACTAACCACCACCTCCACCTCCAACGACCAGCACCACCATGTGGAGTCAACTTGCTGAAGTTGTCTCCAAATCTGAGGCAACTAGCTCAAGTTGTTTCAATAGTGGAGGCAACTAGCCCAAGTTGTCTCCGAATCTGAGGCAACTAGCCCAAGTTGTCTCCGAATCTGAGGCAACTAGCCCAAATTGTCTTCAAAAGTGAAGGAAACTAGCCCAAAGTTGTCTTCAAAAGTGAAAGCAACTAGCCCAAGTTGTTACCAAATATAAAGGCAACTTTTTCAAGTTGTCTCCAAATTTGGACGCAACTAGCACAAGTTGTCTTCAGATATGGAGGCAACTAGCACAAGTTGTCTCCATAAGAAAAAATATACACAAATGCGTGAACCTGGCTTGAGTCGAACAAACATTTTCTGACATATAGTCAGTTGTGCTACCATTGCACCACAGATTCGTCAATACAAAACAATGCATCCAACGGTAATAAAAACCAAACATGTCAACCAACAAACGAACCTAAAATTATCTCCTTCATAACCTGAAATCCCTCTGCAAGAAGCATATCACAAAAAAATATACTACATACACAGACTTGATATCACACTAAAGAAACAACGACACCCATCGAAAACTATGTTACTGAATGAAGTTGTAACAAAATTGGTTGCAGGATTTAACTAATAAAAATCAGCAATTTCTATCTTTAGTATATAGAGCTAGTGAATCGGTTAATATCCGTGGGTGTTTAGAACAAAGTTAATAGACGGTAACAACCATTTTCCCTTCCCTTTTAAGATCTCAGTATTTGGAGGATAGTTGTTACCATTTAAAAAATAAGAAATGTATTGGACCCCTCCGTATGATATATGCACTATGCACAAATAATAATTACATGTAAATCAATTTAAGAAAAGACGTTTCTAATTTTTATGACACGTGCAAAGGGAGGAATTGAATATTTACATAAATTGTAAGTTAAGATGCAATAACTTGAATAGATTTCCAAAAGAGGGATAATACAGGTTTAAAAACCAGCAACTGTGCAACCAACTCATCTCACAAGAACACACAAGTACCTCAATAGATCTGCCGCATCCTTGGCATATGGATTGGTTGTAGTAACCACACGTTTTCCTTCGACATGAACTATACTTGTGGAGTCTCTTTGAGATGATATAGGGGGCTGGAGTCCGTCACCATCATTGTTTACGGTCACGAATTCCAACTAGTTGTGCTTTGGCCTCCACAACAACACCTGCAGAAGAAAATGCAAAAATACATTTTTAGAACGTCATTGCTACATAAATTCAAATAGCCAAGATATAAAACGCTCCAGATTAAAGGTAAAGGATGTTTGCCATTATTCCAACTCGTTTTTACCGTTCATATCCACTAGTCTCTACATTTTTGGCATTAATCTTCATATCCACTAGTCTCTACATTTCCCATTGAACTGATAGCATTCAAGCCTTTGTTTGCATCATCTAGACTCAAAATAGGGATTCTTCCAAAGAAAAATAAACCGATTAAGTTGCGAAACACTACTGCAACTGCTAGTGGTAAGATGCAATTATTTGAATAATAAAATCTCATACCCTGGTAACTGAATCCAGAAAGTAATTAGTATATTTTCTTACCTTCACAACAACCACCAGCAGCACTTCCACCAAAATTATCCACCAACACCTTCACAACAACCACCAGCAGCACTTCCACTACAAAATTATACACCACCACATCATCAACAACCATTACCACAACATCCAAAGCCGCAACATCCAAAAAAATAAAAAGTTCACTGAATATTATCATAAACATAGGTAAAACACTAATTCGTGAATGCATTTTTCTTCAAAGAATATTAAAAACCCCAAATCTCAAAATGAAAACACCAATTAGATCGAAATACATACCTCCTCTACCACCGTGACCACCACCACCACATCATCATCATTACTCTTTGAGCTTCAATAAAACCTGAGGGATTGAAGTTAAATTTGAGGAACCCTAAATTAATTTTTGTTTGCGGTTACATTCGATATCTCCACAGTTTCAAATAATCCTTCTCCACCACCATTGCACCATCTCCTTCGGCAATCACCAGCTAGAATAAAGAGATTGAGAAGAGATAGTTATAGATCCATGCTTTAATCATGATTCAAGTTAGAAAAATCAATATGAAATCGACAAAATTAGGTTTCCGGAACCTTACAAATCGATTTGAAATCGAAAAATTGTCATTCACTATCTGATAGTAGTGGCGCACGTGACGAAGGTGGTGATGCTGGTTGCAGTGGAGGCGATTGAGATGTTAATGGTGGTGGGAGCGATGGAAATGATGGTGGTTGGAGGGATGATTTTTTTCTCTGTGTTCGATGAAGTAAACAAGAACCAAAATTGGAGAGGAAGGTTAAAAGAGGAAATTACAAAATTTTGATTGCAGATAAAATTTCAATTATGCTATCAGGGGAAATACATAAATGGATAAGGGTATTTATGAAAGACCCATGGATAGTAGGGTTGTTTATAACATTCCCACAAAATATTTTCCTTCACAAAAAATTAACGTGGAAATTTCTGAGGAACCCAATTTTGATTTCTCTCTTCTAGAAATCCATCATTAAAATTACATATATCTATAGCCCAAAATATACAATCTACGGTTAAAAATAGTTTGTTTATAGTGAATCTAAACTTTCATTATTTCAGATGGACTAAACTAACCCTAATCCATTATATACCATTAAGAAAAAAATTTAAAATATAAGTCTATAATTAATAATCGGTATTGTCATCAACTAAATGCGCTATAATTGTAAACCATATTTATCAATTAGGAGAGTAAATTTCGGTCATTAATTTGTTTCCATTATTTCCGGTCAGGTGATTCACCTATATCCTAGCAAAGATTTTAAAAGGAACGAACAAGAATTTGTGGAAGTTTGGCAGCATTATCAAGTCCATTTCTTCTTTTCTTCTCTAGTATACGCTAAAAAATGAGATGTTGTTGGCCGGAAAAACTCAATATAGACAACTACTGCATAGAGTTGGATTATCCAACCATGAGTAGCCGTTAGCTGTGAGGGTGTTAGATTTTTTTTATCCCGTAACTTCTATATCCTCTGATTAGTCTGTTCTCGAAATTCAGGTCCCGTTTCGGATGTTATGCGAAATTTTGGGACCTAATTAAGTTATGCGAATTAATATAGTCATTTAACCCTAATTGTTGATTAATTTCTTGTTTTTCTCAAGTTTATCTTTATAGCATATTGGGATCGGTGATAATTGCGATTATCCCAACTTGTGATAACTGCGATTTTCACATGGGATAACTATAGTTTTCACAATATGAAAATCAATAAATAACAATTTTCACATCAATAAACCATGATAACTATATTTATCACAACAATAATATATGAAAATTCTATATTTCACAACGATATATCATCACTTAACTAAAAGGGACTCACATCTTGAAGAAACTAGTGTGTTAACACTATTCTTCTTATAACAATCAGTTTTGATACAAGAATTTTATCAAAAGATGATGGTATAACTTGACGGCAGTGATAATGAGATTTTTTTCATGAGCTGTGCTAATGCTTGCTTTTAGAATTAAAAACCAAAGGGAAACGGTGATAAACAATGTTATACCAAAATAATTATAAGGTCAAATATTTCACCGGAGAATCGGATATAGGTTGCAGAATCAATTAACGAGGTGAAAACGTTAATTTAGGAATCTCATTAATTTTGTTTTGACTTTTCAAAGTTCTAAATTCTTAAGAAACAAAATATCCGGATTTATTAATATTAATTTAGTTAAAGGTTAATTATGTAATCTGGTACTATTATAACTGATTTTGGACTCTGTATATTTAGTATCTTAATGGTGGGCTTTTAATACATAATTTTTTCTAAATGGGCTACATATATTTTCCCCCAAAAATTAACTATTTTGCTAGAGATTACAAGTCATTTTGAAATTGTATACCAAACTCCTCTTAGACTTATTTGCTTTGCGAAGTCAAATAATAACTTCTTAAATGGTATCCAAACATACTATTATCTTTCGACTTGTTGAAATAAAACTTGATTTCGTAATAACCTTTAGAAGCAAAAAATTTAACAGAATGTTCGGATATCAAAAGTAAAAGCCACCCTCAAAAGTTAGAGGAAAAAAAAAATATTTTGTTCACAAAAGATTACCTTTTTACTTTTAGAAGTCGTTTTGAAATTATTTTGGCTAACTTTTTGCTCCGTTAGATAAATACACACTCAAAAGTTATTTTTTAACTTCCGAAAGCAAATAGTTAAAAATTAATTTGGATACACAATTTCAAAATGACTTCTAACAAAAAAAAAAAGTCACTTTTTGGTGAAGCAAATGTTTTTGCTTTGACTTATGTTCCGGACTTCTTTGCTTCGACTTGTTCTGAAAGTAAAAAAATATTATACCGCCCTTCACCATCCTTCTTTTCTCCCAAGTCAGACCACCTCACCTCCCTAAATTAAAATTAAAACCCCTTTCTTCCTCTCACCCTAAAAACCCTAAACCGTTGTAAAATCCGATTACAACTGACTTTCCGATTGAAGTAAGAGAAGTAGAAGAATAGATGAAGGAAGATGAAGCAGCATCCAAAGCTCGTCCTCCTCACACAGAGCTATACGCTTTACTAAACATATCTCCAGAAGCTCCAGATGATGAAATTAGAAAAGCATATCGTCAATGGGCTCAAATCTATCACCCTGATAAATATCAATCTGATCAGGTTTCAATTCAATTTCACTACTAATCTCTTTAATTTCTGTAATTGCTGCTTAAAAAACTTAATTTCTGTTATTACTTTAATTCAATTTTCAGATGAAAGATACAGCTACACAAAACTTTCAAAGGATATGTGAAGCTTATGAAATTTTAACAGATGAGAATAAGAGACAGATTTATGATATATATGGTATGGAAGGATTGAATTCTGGTTTAGAACTTGGACCTAAACTTAGTAAAGCTGATGAAATTAAAGAGGAGATTGAGAGATTAAAACGACGAAAGGAAGAAGAAGAGATTTCATCTCATGTTCGACCATCGGGATTAGTTCTTGCTGATATGTCTTTGCCGCAGTTTCTAGATGGCGGTGGCATCATGCAGGGGTGAGTTAGTGAGTGAGTGAATGTCATAAATTTGTAAAGTTTTGTTTTATCTGTTGGCATTACTAACTCCTTGTTGAAATGATGATCAGGATGGCAATGTCCAGTGAAGTTCAGTCTCAAATATCAAAGCGGAATGCTATAGCAATTGGTGGAAATCTGAGTGTTAATAACAATTCTGGTGGTGGATTTGCTACTGCAGTATTGAGACATCAAGTTTCCTCAGTTGCTTCGGCGGAGTTCACGGTTTCAGCTGGTCTACGAGCATTAATTGGGGCACAGATGACACGGTATGGAAATTGCTTTTCTAAGTCGGGTCAATTACCTTTTAGTAGGTCTTGCCAGTTTTAATCGTTCCCTTTGCTATCACAACCACAACCGTCTAATGACCATTTCTTATTGTAATTACATTTTTTCAGCCAACTGTCGGTTCACTCAAGTGCAACAAGTGGTATTGCCATTTCCTTGAGAGATGGCTCAGTCAATCTATCTAATGCGTGGACTCGGCAGCTCTCTGAGACATCAAGTGGAAACGTAAGCTTCTTCACTTTACACAAAAACTCATTGTTTATTTCATGATCGAGTAACAACTAGGTTTATTTACCTCATCTAAGCTAACCTAACTTATATTTCTATACTTTCACTAACTGAACTTGCAAATTTTATCTAATACACAAGTTTCTTCTCGGGCCAGCTTAAATACTAACAACATAAGTAATGAGGGATGTTACATCCCCTGAAGTATGTTGGCATTTAAGGCACATCGTTTATATCTAATTTAATTTGTAAAACAATAGAATGGTTTGTTGTATGTGGTCAAAGATTGTAGATAACTCATAACTTAATGTCTATGCTCCTCTTTGCTCCTCATGTCGTTCCCTATTTCATATTTGGGCTCTGGGTAAAGAGTGGTTGTCTTCTGCTCCGCTTGAGGCACACGGTCAAAACTGTTATATCTGTACGATGCCATTTTGTTCACGACTTCATACTAATGGTTAAACTCCAGCTCCTAGAGATATGAATTATTCGTCCTCTAACGTAGGCTGCTTTATGAAGATAACAGATACAACATTGTATCGTCTTTTCAGATACAACTTTCTTTAGGTGTGGAATCTTCCATTGCTGTTGGATGGCAAAAGAAGGATGAGAAAACATCTGCTACTGGAGAACTTAAGGTACTCTATTTTTTTCTTTCCAGGCAACAAAGATGCTCTCAACTTACTGATTTTCTTCTTTGCATATTCAAAAAGTTGATACTGGGACCTGGATTTTCTTCTGTATGTTTTTGGATATACTAATATATTTTGAACCGAAAAGGAGTATATAGTTTTGCAAGACATTATAACTCTATGGATTTTTACCCTAAGACTAGGATTCCATCTTGAATGTGATGAGTCGAAGCCTCGAGTGAGAGAAACCTGAACAGGTGTCTACATGTTTGATAAAAAAAGACACTTCATACAAGAATAATAAACACTACATGTTTCAGCAGAGCTTGTCCTGTCTCCTGCTTAGTGGCGTCTACGCATTTCATAAAAGGAGCTGCTTGTCATTTCACTAATTTCCAGTAGCAAAGCTTTTTGTACAAATCTTGGAGGCCAAATTTGTCTTTAGAACCATTCTTCCACAGTTCTTAAAAGTCAAAGTTTGGTGCGTGCTAGATCTTTTGTTCAGACCGATTTTCTTCTTGCAGCAGTGGATAATATTGAATAGTCTCTTTTCAAACCCTGTACCCTTAACCCTGGCGCTGTTGAGAATAGTCTCACATTGTATGGGCAACTTAAGCCCTCATATAACCTCTCTAGCCCTCCAAGTTTTCTAATTTTATTATTTTGTCCTGCAGAGGATGCAATAAAAATCCTCCATGGAATAGTGTTATTTTTATTTTCGTTAGCATTTTTATTCGTCTAGTTTGGTGTCTGCTAAACACGTACTTCTGTTATATTGGAGTCATCACATTTGCAACGATTTCCTTGTTTTCCGCAAGGTTTCTTTCCTTTTCTTCTGCATGTATTGTTTCATTCAAATGTTTTCCCTTTGCAGTTTGGGACAAGCTTTATCGGGGCTTCAGGTCAATATACTCGACATTTCTCTTCCAAATCTCATGGTCGGATAGCAGGGAAAATTGGAAGGTGTGTTCAAGTTTGTTTTGTAACAATCTATTTGTATAGTTTGCTTGAATTGTTGAGGATGTAACAATTTGCTTAAGAAATTAGCAAACTGAGAGGGCTCGGAATATATCTGTCAGGGGCTATGGCATGCATATATAGATAATGTGTAAACATACAGTTGTATTGCTCTTGTTGAGTACAGTGTTGACAATTCAGTATGAATGCTTGTTGGTGCGTGTCTGTTTCTTATTAGATATTTTCATGACCTCCCCCTTTTGTTTTACAGCACTGCTCTCGAGTTTGAAGTTGGGGGTGGGAGGAAATTATCAGATTTCAGCTCTGTCCGGTGGTTTTATACAATAGGGATTCAGGTGACTTTTATAGATTCTGCTAATCATTTTTTGCTTCTTCAGGAACCCTATTGCTACCTTTTGGTGTGCTTTAGAATTGGTTTGGGCTTTTTACGCATACATGTACTGCATTAGTGCTATCACTTAACCTTTTTTTTCCTTTTTTGTTGGTAGGGGGTTTCGTGGAGATTTGAATTCCACCGTGGAGGCCAACGGCTACTTATTCCTGTAAGTAGACTGCGTTTTTGAAATTATGTAGTGTCTGTATACAAAACGCATCCCTTTCTAGTGTTTACTACATTAGTTTATCTTCTTCAAATCATGTCGCGAGTTCATGTAAGCCTGTTGCTGACACTGTTTGGATTTGTAACGAGTTGTAGTCTTGAAGTTATCTGCTTAGAACACTATTTTTAAGTCTTTAGTTTTAAAATATTATTTCATTGCAGCATTGACACCATTCCAAAAAAAAAAATGTTGAAACGTCCTGTATGCCGTTATTTGTATGTGTTCCTGCAATTAATTGACATAGCTTATCAGTCGTATTATTTCTGTATCATACAACTACGATTATTATTACTTAAATATATATTGGGTAAACAATATCCTTGCGGGACTGAGGTTTATAGATGCGGGTGCATGGGTTCGTGGATTTCGTAACACCTCCTGATTCATATATACCAACAAACCTGGTCGTTTCTACTTGATATGTACTTTCAAATGGAGGATCTGCTGGGTTTCTCTCGTTCAACAGGGTTTTTGTGATTAGTCTTAGATTTTTTCAATAGTTTAACTTTTCAATATTATAAGACCGAGTATTTTTGTCATTTTCAATATTTGGACCATCATCGGTGATGCTAAGCAGTGCATATTTATATAGCGTCAAAACACTGTAATAGCTTATTGAACGCTTACACTACTCAGTGATCTAAACCTAAAATAGGGAAAGGTGTAGAATGTTTGACTGAGTTGCATGCTACCCCTGCAACCCTGCTTGTTCAGAGAATTTAGCATTTTATATTGTTATTTTTGATTTAACGTGCTGTACTTGTTCAGTATAAAAACACGATGATTGAGTAGAGGGTTTTTCTCTGCATCATTCATGATTCATGTCCGCTATATTTATATACAATAATTAATACTGCCATATTTTATGCAGATACTGCTCTCAAGTGAGTTGACTGGGGGATTCGCAGCTGGTGCATTGGTGCTTCCAACATCACTTTATTTTCTCCTCAAGGTTAGTTTGGAGCATAACCTGCTCTTCTTTGTTTTCTCCAACAAATTCTGGTCGCTTTAATGTGCAGTACTTTATAGCTGTGACCTAGCAAAAAAAAAAAACAGTACTTTATAGCAAGAACCAATTCTCATTTTGTCATTCATGCTTATCGAACTGGAGCAAGAAGAAGAATTATATGTAGATGTAATCTAAATGAACATATGAACTTCGATCACGTGGTGTTGATGGTCTGATAAATAAAAACTGTACAACTGTATTTTCTCACCCTATCTTTTCGACTGTATTTTCTGTATTGGCACTATCAGATCCTATCACTATGAGCATTGACTGTACTATCTGTATTTTGTGTATGATCCATTTTTACTTTGAAAAAGCCTTGATTTATTTTCCATCCATTCACGTGTTGATCTTAGTTCGGAAGACAATCAATTACCCGTTGCATTCAGTTTAGTTTTGTAGGTTCCTTTAGCCAGTTATTCATTCATGTGTTCCCCAAGACTCATCCCTACTACTGTTGATTTGCACAATTAACAGACATTTGTTCTCAAACCTTATTTCCTCAAAAGGGAGCGCAGAAAAGCATTGGATAAGTTGGAACAATCTTCAGCTCAGGTGTGTTTTTTTTTTTTTTTTTTTTTTTTTGCTAATATGATTCTTTCTTTACATTTCCATGTGCTCCATGCATGTTTTTCCTGTTACATTTTTTGGTTAGTCACCAGGAATCTTGAAACACTAAATTGCTGGTTCTGATCGAGGTTGTATGAATCTTGTTCTTCAGAGAACCAGATATATGTTTTCTCAACTCTTATTATGTTGTCACACAATGACTCCAGTATGGCTCATTGAAACATTTGCCCGCTACCTCTATACAAGGTTAATTTTACGTGTTATGTAAAATATGGTTGGAAATGTTTCATGGAAAAGTTGGGTGAAGTTCATCACCCGAGCTTTAGAAATTTTTTACGCCTTTTATATCCCAATCGTCCTGTTGGAAATTTGTTAAGAAGGACATGTATCCGCCATGATAGTTATAGTTCCAGAATCACAGATTCTGGTGCAGATAGGCAGTTAGACTTGGTTGCATGATATATTTCTTCCTCCCGTAGATTGAAATATAGTTTATCTATTTTTCTAATCTTTGGTTACTCTTATTCTTTTTATATCTATGCAGGTGAGGGAGGCAAGGGAAAAAGCTGATAAAGCTCAGCAGTTATTATTAAATGTGGCCACTAGGAAGACAACAAAGCAACTAGAAAAAGACGGGTTGGTAATTATCAAAGCGTTATATGGAAATCGTAAAGCTTTCAAAGGGAGTGAATCACAAGAAGTTGAAGAGGAGGTAGCTTCCCAAATCCTGGATGTCACCTTACCTCTGAACTTTTTGGTAACTGATTCGGGCCAACTCAAGGTATTGTTCTTTAACTTTTACGAGTCCTCAGTTTTCCCTGCAAAATCTGTTGCTGGGGTCATCTTTGAGTACTCTAGCACCAGCTCTATAGAGCATTATTGAGGAAATAAAATCTATAGTGAAAGGTTATCGTAAAATGTGCTCTTTGGGAATAATTTCACCTGTATAATTTGTTGATGCAGCTACATCCAGGTGTGAAGAAATCGGGGATTATGGGCTTTTGTGATCCTTGTCCTGGAGAACCTAAGCAACTGCATGTGGAGTACACCTATGGTGGTGACAGATATGAGGTTTTAGTCGACGACTACGATGAATTGGTGTTACCCCAGACAGAACACAGACTGTGATTTAGATCGGTGTTATAAGGAAAAAAGTAAAATTGTATTACAGAAAATATTTGATTTTGATCTATTTCTTTTGACTTCAAGTTAACTAAGGAGAAAGATAAAAAAAGTTGTCTTTCCACAAGCTTCTTTTTACTTTTCAGATAACTTGAGGTAGGGTAGGATTAGAGTTTGACCCTATGTTGTGTACATTAGTTGAACTTCAGTTCCATTTTTGTGTAATTACAGATTTTGGAACTTCAAACTTTAAAAGTTTTGCTCCCTTTACATTGTTATCTGAAAAGCTGAATAAATTTCTATAAAGTATTCAAATTGAATTAAGAAATTAGACTTTGAATTCCAGAAAACTCGTAGCTTCTAAAGTCATCGGCCTAACAAAAAACCAACATCACTCTTGGCAAGTACTTCTTAATTTCCAAGTAGACTGCTACAGTCATGGCAGGTATTTTTGGGTTCAGGTGTGTAATCAGTTCACATGTGTTTATTTCAGTCAACCTGTTTTGTTGTTTCCATTTAGGTGTAAATACCAGTTCTTGTTTGTCTACTTCATTCAACTTGGTTTCCTGTTCTCTTTAGGTATTCTTTCATAAAGCACCGGTTGGATTTGCATTTTCCCATTCCATAAAAACATTTGTAAAGGAGCATTTCACTCTGTTTATTGAACATGAGTTTTGAGGCATTTCACTCTTTCCTCCTAGATCTGTAATATTGAAGACTTGTATATCAATTTACTATGCTAATGCATAGATGATCTTAGCCTTGAAAAAATATTTAAAATTTTACATCTTATTCCATAGCAAAACCTGTTACAAACTTGTAATAATTCTCAAAATTCAAATGACGGAGTAGTAATCATTTAAGTCAAATGACTTGGTAGTAATCAATTAAGACGGGACAAAATGTATCAAACTGATATTCCGTAGTTGCTAATCCTTGACACCTCTTTAGTAAGAGAATTTCTTTCTCGTTTAGCTTCAGAAGCCAGGTTGGAAACCTTGAAAAATCAACAGAGCGAAATCAGTATTCATTGTTACAAAGAAAACAAAAAAGTCTAAACATGAAGAACGCATTAAGCTTCAGATTTCACAAATTAGAACTTAAACAAGCAACTGACCTGTGACCGAAATCGAGATGCTTCTCTACTTGGAAGTTCTCCAACAATATCCTTCAAGCCTGTTCGAAAGAAAATGCTTTTAGATGAAAGATCCACTGGACACGAGATTTGAACTGTCAACTAAGCAAGTATTTTAAGGAAGAAAATTTTGTGTACCTCTGGCTTGTTTCTCAATCTTATACGCAGAACGAATAACACCTTGAATCTGATCTCCAGCTTGTCTGCATTGTAAAACCAGTTTAAACAGATGAAACCATGAAATCACCGAGACACCAGATGAATACTCTAAATCTCAACTAATAGCTGCAACAAACCTAAGTTTTGTTCTTCCTCGCCGCATCTCCTCTTCCGCTTGTAGAGCCTTTTGCTGCAAGCGATCATAAAATATGTTAATGTGGAAGCAAATGGGCTCTACAACTACATCATGTGACTGGATATAATAATCGTTAACTAGTGTTGCCATATTAGATCATCCACAATGTGTGTATGGTAAAAGCTAAACTAAAAACTAAATTTTACTTTGAATTTGGCTATAGCAATTAGCAAGTCATTACTCATAGTGGGCAAAAAACATTCTTTTCACGGACTATATCCGAGAAGGAGCATGATGCTATGGTAGTTCTCAAAGCCATCCTTATAGCGAAACTAACTCTCAGAGTGAGCCCCATATACCAAAAAAGTTCTCAAACCTAGCCTCGTTGTTAGGCCAGTTCTCGAACCTAGCTAGGACAGTTCTCAAACCTAGCCTCAAGTTAGGCCAGTTCTCAGAACTAGCCCTTGTCATATTGCTAAATTTGGCATTCAGCTATAGCATATATGCTATAATTGAGCTTTAGCAAGGACCACTGTGAGAAAAATTATAGCATACATGCTATATTTTGGCAACATTGTGGATGGTTTTAACGAAGCAAAACTAGAAGCTGTGGAAGAATTGCCAAAACTATTAAGTGAGCATATATGCAAGCATCCAAAAAGATAAAAAATACCTCCAGTTTTTCACTTTCAGCCTTCACAAGGTCAACCGCTTGTCGCAATTCCTTCACTTTACTTTCAGCTCTGGACAGCAAAGCCTGTTGCAAGACAAAATGTTTGTGATGTTACCTACTACAAAGTACAAACTAACCACAAGACCAATCACAAAGAACGAATGAGCTAATGTTCTGAATTTTGATGTAAATTTCCAACTAACAGAAACACCCAGTCAACATGAGACTTTATAGCTTCACATAATTACGAGGAACCCAATCAACATTTATATCTTCCATTTTCTGCGGAGAGCTACTCCTGATCACCTACTTGTTAGAGGGAAAGTTTCTAGATTTGTGCCTATTGAGTCCAACTGCATCACATGGAACAGCAGTGTTATTGAATCCACTATACCTCTCTTCTGTAATTGTGTTTTTGCTCAGGCTATTTGGAGAGGACTCGACCTAACTGGAGCTGTTTCTAATACTCTAAATTTCAAGGAGTTGTGCACTGGTTGGACAATAAGAACCTTAATAAAAAAAGAGAGCTTTATGGCATATCTGGAAGTTTAGATGTAAAGTGGCCTTTGAGAAAGTCCAACCAAATCTTACAACCCTAATAAACCAAATTAAACAAGTCAGTCTGTCACTCACTCAGAGAGACAAAGTTGAGAGAATCACCCCAAAGAAGAAAATGCCTTGTAGCAATGACCATTTTCTTTGCTTAGAAAATAATATTAACCTTGATAAGGATGTGATATACTTTGATGCTGCCTTCAATAAAAATTCTCATAATTTTACTAATGGTCTGGTTAAAATCTCTAATAGTGGTAATAATGTTGTGGACATTGCAGGAGGATAAGGGAGATGTTGGAGCAGCGAGGAAGCTGCGGCCAAAGCTGGCAGAGAAGCTGTAAAGTGAGTTTTAAAGCTACAGTTAGAAAAAGTTCTCTTCCTTAAAGATAATAGAGATGTCACACATTACTTTGTCGAGAGTAGAAATTCTGTGACTTGGGGAGTGGAGCTATCCTAAACGATGCAAATAGCTACAGACAACATTCTAATAGTTTTTAAGTTGGTTATGTAAATAAGGAATGTAATAGATTGGCCGACTTTCTTGCTAAGAACATACTCAAAAGCCCAGCTCCATCTCTTTGCTTTGAAGAGTTGGGCATATGTCAAAAAATGCTATGGGTCGCCAAATTCTGTTAATATATATGTTTCATCTGTTCATCAAAAAAATTCTAACAGGGAAAATTCCTTAACTTATAAGATGAATTGTTGAAAACGATTGAGGCGAATTCACACATTACCAAGTTTTGGACAGTGAATAGAATATGAAATACACACTATGATACGAACTCTAACAATAAGTTTTCAGTGTCATTAACATAAAAAAGCACAACAAATAACAACTAACTTACCTCTTCACTCATGAAAAGACGCGAAGCGTGGTTGATCAAGAAACGCCTCGGCCCTGCATTGCGAAAAATAAATTCATTTTGTTAAAGACATATACAGTATACATTTGCAATAAACATTACCAGATAAATCAAATCATATATAACGCTAGTCACACAACAGAAACTCAAACTAATCATATTATCAATTTCACCCAAAATGTGATGATACGAACACAATTTTTTCACTCTTAATAACAAACATTTAAAATTCGAATCAAATAACAATAACATAAGAAGAAGAAGAACATACTTTTCAATAGCAACAACCCTAATCCAACTGCTGCTCCAGCCGTGACAGTTTGATGAGAAGCAGCAACAACAATACCTTCTTTCAACTTCCCAAACAAAACATCTTCATAATCACCATACAACGACTTCATTTCTTTCAAATAATCAATAGTTTGATGGAGATGAGCAGAAGAAGTAGAACGGATTTCACAAAGTCGGGATCCAGAATATTGAATAGTTGAATCAATGTTTTCTTCTAGGGTTTTCTGAATGAATTTAGCTTGTTGGATTGCGTAATCAATCCATGGAGATGACATATCTTCAACTGATCCTCCGCCACCACCACCACCTTGGGTTAGGGTTGGTGGTTCTACCAATCCAATTATCTCTGGTTTATTTTCATTGCCGGAGTCTTCTTCTGTAGAAATCATTCCCATTTCTTCTTCTTTTTCTTTTCTTCTCACTGCTTTTTCTTCTTTTTAGTGGGGATATAGAAGGGGGCCTGCCTGATCTTGAGGATGGGTATGGGCCTTCTGTAGTAGCTATTAACCCACGAGTCCATCTCACACTCACTACCCGACGGCTTCGTCCGGGAACGTGGCTTCAAATTAACTATAAAAAGCCATAGACTAATGAGTTTTATCATTTGATGGTTGAAATTTATGGGAAAAATCTCAAAATTTATGTTAGTGGGGGTAGATGGCGATTTTCAACCAAGGGTTACATGGTTATATTTGGGTCCGCTAGGATATTTAGAACTGGTTTACTTGGTCGAAGCGCACTTAAGTTTTGTGAATATGGCTCAAACTTGCAAAAGTCCAAGCACAACTCAGTTCGAGTACAAATGAAGAACTAGATAAGCTTTACCTAGATAAGGCTTACCAAGATAAGACAAGACTTCAGGTAAGCTTTACAAATACAAGGCTCACCGAGATGAGCCAAGTTCTCAGATAAGACGTACCAAAAAAAAGAGCTTACCAAGCTAAGGCGAGCTTTCAGGTAAGCGATACCAAGACATGGCTTACCAAGGTAAGGCAACCTTTCAAGTAAGCCTTACCGAGACAAGGCTTACCAAACAAGACAAAACCTCGGCTTCATCCAACAATTATATCAACTCCGAACTATTGTAATTAGTTTTACGGTCCGTAATTAGTAACATAAATGGAAATATTTTGTTGGCCAAAATGAAAACAAAGTGCAGAACATAGAGTTTTCGCTGTGACAACTTTATATAGTCTGTCAACACCGACATGTGCTAGCCACGTACTCTCACAGATAATTATAACCACATATCTTGACAACTAATATACAGATACACAAGTGACTGACACACTTACAACTAACTGTAACAGAAAACTGATAATTAAAGACACCCACTATAATACTAATAGCCACTACCCCTCATCAAACTCAGGTACCTGATAGTATATATGTAATGGCTAAGTATACCTGAGATAAGTAAATCTTGGACCATGTAATGGCTAAGTATATATGTCTGCAACCTGATGAAGAGTAGCAACATAGAAGACATCCAGAGTTTTGATTTGAAATAATTCTCTTACAAAGTGGAAATCATCTTACTGTGGTGAACTGGATTTGCAGCAACAGAAATTGAATTGATGTTATCATAACCAAGTTTTAGAATTGCAGGCAGAGCAAAATGTGAGTCTCTGAGAAGAAAACAAATCCAAACTAGCTTAGCTTCACTATATGCTGGAGTTCTATCTTCAGCTTCAGTACTGGATCGGGCAATAATGTTTTGCTTCTTAGAAGACCATGAAATGGGATTAGGACACAGAAAAATACAATACCATCATGTGGATCTTCTGCCATCTATGCAACCATCCCAATCTGCATTAGAAAATCCTAAGAGAAAAGAAGTACCCTTAGTGAACTTGACTCCAGTTCCTATTGTGCCTTTAATATATCTTAATATCCTTTTGACTTCAACCATTGAGCACTTGTAGGATTTTTCATGTACTGAAAAACCAGATTGACTGCAAAGTAAATTTCAGGTCTTGTCTAAGTAAGATACTGAAGTGCACCTACAATTGATCTATACTCAGAGGGATGTTCAAAAGGTACACCATCTATTTTTTTAAGCTTAATAGTTGGACAAACATGAGCGGAGGATGGTTGATAACCAGTCATATTAGTCTTTTTTAGTAAATCAATAGCATATTTATGTTGAGAAAGAAACAAAGAATCACCATCTCTCTTGCTTCCAGTCCTGGAAAATAGTGAACTGAACCCAAATCTTTGATTGGAAAATGAGATTGAAGCTTTATGATTAAAGAATTGTTGAACTCAGAATCATTGCCTGTAAGAAGTATGTCATCCACATATACTAAAGCAATTAAAATAGTTGTACCATTTTTGTAGACAAACAATGAAGTAGCTGTTTTGGAAGATACAAATTGAAGAGAAAGTACCATTATAGCCAGCTTTCCATACCATGCCCTTGGAGCTTCCTTCAATCCATAGATTGACTTGTGCAATTTGCAGACATAATCTGGATGCTCTGCATCTTGAAAGCCAGCTGAGTGAGTCATATACACATCCTCCTGCAAATCTCCATGAAGAAAGGGATTACTCATATCAAGCTGAGTAATATTACAGTTGAACTGGACAACCAAAGAAAAAAATAACTCTAATGGTTGTTGGTTTGGATACAAGACTGAAAGTTTCAACATAGTCAATACCAGATTGCTGATAAAATCCTTTGGCAACCAATCTAGCCTTGTACTTGTTAATACTTCCATCTTTTTTACACTTTATCCTATATACCCACTTACATCCAACTATATTGTAAGTGAAAAAGCGGGGTATAACAACCACACCCAATAAATCGTTCGACAATATGTATGGACCAAACTCCAATATAATTCCAAGAGAATCAACTAGACAGTCAAACTCAATCAAGGAAAGATATCCAAGAGTTATATCTCTTTCTCAAATTAATCATCAAATCAACATGATGAAATCCGCGAACTGATTGGTATGAGAATAACTTGGACGGTATCAAAAACCAATGTCCAAGCGTCAATTAATTTCTATCCAATAAGGTCGGATTCACCAATTATTTGAACTACGAACAACCTGTGATATTTCAATTATATTAAAATATAATACGGAAAAGAAATAACACAGATACCAGAAGTTTTGTTAACGAGGAAACCGCAAATACAGAAAAACCCCGAGACCTAATCCAGTTTTGAAAACCCCGCGGTACTAAGCCGCTACAGACACTAGCCTACTACAAGTTAACTTCGGACTGGAATGTGAAAAGGCGAGGGTACCCAAATATACCTCAATCTAAAACTTTTCCTACATATAAGTCCTTTCTCCGAAAATGATTGTCTATGGACTGAGTCAAGACAATGAAACTAATTGGTTCACACTTCGTGTGATCGTCTATGGATACGAGATCGAGACAATATAACAACGAAGTATGTTTACTTAATAAGAAGTTCGGACTTAACCAAACACAATAGGATTACTATCAAGTAAAATAAGAATTAACGTTTGTGTAATTTACTTTAATTATAATAAAATAATTATAATGCGGAAAATAAAAGTAAATGCCACAACAAGATTTTGTTAACGAGGAAACCACAAATGCAGAAAAACCCAGGGACCTTGTCCAGAATTGAATACTCTCAGGATTAAGCCGCTACACAAAATTAAACCAACTTCGAATAGTTGAGACCAAGCAACTAAACCTATAGTTCACCTAGTTCCGTATGTATTCCCACGACTCCAACTTATGAATAAGTCACGTACTTGGAACAATTCCTTTGGTTCGTATTCCAAACAGTAAATGAACAACAAATCTGTTTGGTAGCAAGTCTCTTCAACCAAGTGATGTGAGTTCGACAAAGGCTCTTATGTTTATCTCAATAAACTCCTTCGTCAGGTTCTTAGATCTATCTTATTCTCAACTACCAAAGGTAATTGTTAAGATTTTGTAATCAATGCCGATCTACACAACTAATCAATCCAATATACCACAAGGATAAACCGATTATAGTTGGATCCTCTATACCAAAACAAGTATTGTGCACACCAAAGATTATGAACCCCAAATCAAAAATCTTCAATATCTTCTTTGTCTTCAAATCTTCTTAGATCTTAAATAAACGCCCGCACACAACAATTTGAATCTCTTGTGATCAATCACGCACAGAACGGAATCTGTTAACAATGGATTATCACAAGACGTCTTTAGATCTACAAACACTCTAAAGATCCCTGCCGAAACTTCGATCTAGTTTGAGTGAATCTTATATCAGAAGAGAAGATTCTCAAGCATAAACAAACTAGGTGCAATCAAAGTTCGACCACTGTTAGTTAATCAAATCAATCGAAAACACAAGATAAACCGCAATTATCTAGTTTCCCACCAACGGTACTAATATAGCTTCTCAATACCAAAGAATACTTTAAACTGAGCGGCCGTAATAGATTTCGCATAATTAGGTTACTCTCCTCTCCGAATAGGCGGCTTCACCAGTAACAACACAACCGAGGAAGTTTGCTATCACGAAGGATTAGTTTGCTAGAAATGCAAACTTCAAGTATTTATAGACAAGGAAGTTTGGACACCGAGGAATTTCCAAAACCGAAAATATTCTCAAGATATGCAATATATTCCAATTTCGGTTCCATAATTCCTGGAAATGCTCTGTCCAAAATAATGACCGAAAATCTCTTTGGAAAATCTTCAACTAGTAAATGCACATTACTATTTCTCGTTTTCCTAAAATAAAATTAAAAACCTTAAATAAAAGATTCTTAACATATTTATGTTTCGATCCTGGGATTTTCTTCCTTTAGCTATTAAGGAATAACTTTGAACAATTAAAGATAAGCGTTATCGCACATGTTCAAAGTATGTCGACATCCTTACTCTGTAAGTCCTCTTTCATACTTACAATCTTGAAACCGATTTGCCACATTTCCAAACAAGTTTAGAATTGGTTCATCTGACTTTCAAGAACTATGTGATTGATCAAGAACACTCAATCACCAATCATGGGTTTAACGATTCTACCAAAACAAGTTTCAGTTCTACCTCCATGTGAGTACTGTGCATAGTCACACTAGCTTTCCAAAATTCGGTTGACTAGGTACTAGGATTGGTTCCCCACATATATATGGTATCTAACTTGAATGTGTTGCACATGTCCATAGGATCGGTTCCCCTTTGCCTAAAAACGTGTTGCACATGTTCATAGGATCGGTTCCCCTTTATGCTAAAACATGTTGCACCTCATACAAGGATCGATTCCCCTTTGTGATGTGTTGCACTCCTTACTAGGATCTATTCCCCTTTACCAAGAGTTGGTCTTACACAAAATCACAAAATCGATCATACCATCTCAAGTGATTACTTAAGATCGGTTTCACTAATAAAATTCATACCAATACATAAGTCGGGCCTTTGTGAATAGTTTTACCAAGAACACAAACAAGTCATGAGCGGTTATACTAATCACACATATTGGTTGTTCATAAGATATGCAATGAATAACAATACCAATAACGCCTGGCGATTACCTTTTCGATTCACAAAACAAGTTCATGAATTTACTTCCTTAAAACACATGTAAAACATTGTTTCCTAGGATGAAATCCTCACCCCATACCCATATATAATCACAATAGCATTTAAACGATTATGTCGATGTATTATCTACAAAGTTTAATGGTTAAGCAATAAACCTCGTATTGTATTCCTTAATACTATGTCTATCTAGAGTGTTCATGCTTCGCAGTTTTGTTTTCAGTATGCACGACTTGAAATATACGTTAGGGAATGAAACAATTCAAGTCAAATATCACTAACCTCAAGTGGAAGGATGATGTTGTCGTTGTAGATTATTACTTCTTCACTTCTTCAAGTCTTCGCAATACTTATAATGTCTCATATCCTAATACTTTCAAGCTAACCTATACGAAGTTGACTCTAGTACATAATCAAGCGACTCTTTAAATGAGTTTTGATTCACTAAAATATGACAACCAAACTTGACATACCAACGCTTGGTGGGTTCAACCGAGCTATGCTCTAACAATCTCCCCCTTTGTCAATTTTAGTGACAAAACTCTTACATCATATGGATAAACAAATTACAAGAATTCATTACACATACGCTTGATTCCCGAATTCAACAACACAATAACCTGTATACATTCAATCCTTAAATGCCGTTGTTGACATTATAACAACAAAGAATATTACTCCTCCTAAATGTAAGATAGGTATATTTTATCAATCCGCACGTCTTTGTTATTCCTTTGTAATGATATGTTACTCCCCCTTAGTCTATGCTTTCACTCTTTCGTTAGATAAACGTTTAAGCACCAATGTTCTTTTTCTTAGTGATACCAATCAATATAAAATCAATGCCAGTATCACTTGTTTACTCCATATATTTCTCCCCATTTTTGTCACAAATGACAAAGAAACGAAAAAATAAAGGACAAACCGAAAAGAATCTTACAAATCTCAAAATAGACTTGCAACCTATAGAGTTAAGAACGAGGGTTCCACACACCATTTCTGATAACCAACAACAAAACTGAAACTACAAAGTAATTTGTTTTGATATGTTATCAAGGAAATAATTGCCCGAAGCAATTTTCCCTAGTAGTTTAGCAAACCAAAAATCAACTAAGCACCTTAGTTCTTTTGCTAAACCGATTGTACAAATACAATCGCTTTTTCGATAAGACCAAAATAAAGATAACTCTATTTTTCTCATCAGGCTCTAATTATCCATATAACTTAGATCTTTCAGTTTTAAACAAGACAAGTACTAGGTTAGTTAACTAGCATTTCTTGTTAAGGCATTCTATTAGACTTGAATAACCGAACCTCCACTTTGATAAGTCTAACTAAGATCAGAATTAACTTACTTTCTCTTATCCGGAATCGAATTGGACTAAAAAATTCATCCCGTAAACCTTTTCTTTCATTAAGCCATAAATAATTCATACAAACCAAATAAATCAACTTGCATAATTATTCACCTCAACCGGAAGCAATTGAAACAACATAGATATAGCACCGCAATTGCACCGAAATTTTGTAAGCCTAAACAATTGATACCACACAATAAAGAAAGATAACAATAATTTTTCTTAACCGGAAGCAATTGAATCACACGCACATCCATACACACATCATGGAATAAAACATCAATTGTACCGAAATTTTGTTAAGCAAAAGCAATAAATATATGAAATAAAAATCAGGCTTTTCTTAAACAGGAAAACAATTAACTAAAAAGATTGTTACCTCCAATTTCGCATCCACTTCTCCAATATGTTTGCATCTTCTTCCAGGGAGAATTGATATCTAAATATCATTATGTTGTCATCCTTATGCAAAACAAAAGAATAACAACAACCAACCTTTACCAGAGAAAGGTTGAAAACCGGTTTTTAACTATTGCAAGCAAAAGTTGAAAACCCCCGAAACACATATGCTTTTATGCTAAACCAAAACCGATTCAACATATTGTGACTTTTTCATATATTGTTTATATCAGAACCCCTCATGATCCTTTGATAAAGCCTACCAACATGTGATAGAACTTAATCCTGCTAAATCAAAAAGTCACCCCAACCATAAGGGTTCACAACATTATGAGATCGAATATCAAGGTAATAAAACCGAAATCAAACATCCCATAAACATACATAGCAATAATCATAAAGCACTCAAGCACAGGCTATGTAAATCAAAAACTATCACAAGAAAAATTATAAATCAAATAATTTTATTCATAATAGTTTTATTCATAATAGACTTAATACAATCATTGAAAGAAATCAAAAATTGATGTCTATTTTCCTGGATTAAGTATTACAACATATAACTTAATCTCTAGTGGTTCTCTCATTGTTTACTGAAGTTTCATCAGTATTCACACTGTTAAAGTATATCTCAAGGATTTTGTTGGCAACCACTTTCTGTTTTTCCAAGGTTTTCAATTTGAAGCTTCAAATCGGCTAGCTCGCTTCTTGCTTCTTCCATTCTATCTTTCAGATTGTCTCGATCTTGTAACAAAGAAAAGAGACTTCCTATGAGTTCTTCAAACCCATGCATAGCTTCATGCATACCATATGTGGGAAACCACTTGGTAGAATCTGAATCATTGATCGCAAAGAGACTTATTCCATCTTGAGATCTATCAGAGTTGTGATCAGAAACGATTCTTGAGACAATCTTCCTGATTCTTCGTTTTGAGAGAAAACCTGGACAGTTTCTAACTATTCGAGCTTCCCTTTTATTACTCCTTGTAACACTTCGAGTGATAGGAGACATGATTTTAGTTCAATACTTTTTCAAGGGAAGATCTAACTCTTAAGATAAGATTTTTCTTATAAATATAAGAATATATTCGATTCACGAAAATAGGTTTTCCGAGAATAGGTTATTATACCGAACTTCTCTTATTAAAGGACACTATCCCCTATTACCGATTGAACGAAACAGTACCCACTTGTGCTCCTGTTTTTATGTGCATCTCTCATCCAGGGTTACGAGCACAAAGAAAAATGGATGAGTTTGCACAATCTCCCTACAACTAGGTTGTACTGGAGTAAGCCTTTTCTGGCTTACAGTGAGTATCAGAAACATAGTTTATGTTCTCTTTGGGAATTTTTGCCCAAAATATTTTCTCCCAAGACAATGATCTTTTTTAACTCTAGAGATATGATCATGTGGAGAAACTGTACTGACGTGAGAATTTTCAGAGATAGATAAATCTCTCTTAATTCTATCAATGAGATTTTCATAAGATTTTCTCATTCTAAGGACTTCCTTATGATCCACATCAGTGTGATTATCTGAAACAATTATCGGAGATTCTGATTGTTTCTTTTGGCAGAGATTCTCTCTTTCCCTTTCTTCTGGAATCGTTCTTCATCAAAACAAGAATTGTTTCGATAAGGATGAGGAGGAACCTTTTTCCAGAAGCGATTATCAACTCTTTTCCTCTGATTCTTTTGAGTTGATAGTGGTATAATCTGTCTTTCTACTGAGGAATGGTCTTTCAGTTTTTTAAGATAAGAAACTTCCTTTTCAATATTTTCACCACCGTATGTTGAAGAAGTATAAGTTTCCTGTCAAGTGACTGAAAATTGTATTCCGTAAGATCACTTTCACGGAATCGGTTCAAAGTTTCCTTCGGACAAGATTTCGTTTGATCATCAGTAGATATAGATGATGGTTTCTTATCCTGTTCTGACTTGATATAGTTAGGCAAACTACCATCATCTTGATCTGTTTCAGATGTGACTAAACTGGTTTTATCACAATCTGTAAAAGTCGAACAAGGACTTTTAGTTTCCTCAATATCAGAAGAAATCACAACAACATCATTATTCAGAGTCATAGGACGTGTCTCTTTTTCTTGAGAAAGAGTTTTACCAAGAGCTTCTAATTTGACAGTAAGATCCATATTCTCTATATCTAGAATATTCAGTTGGATGTCTTTATCTCCGATCTCTTGTTTAAGAAGATTTGTCTCTGTCTTTAATAACACCACCTTAGAAGACAAAGATTTTATAGGCTTTAGGAGTTTTACCAACTCTTTATCAGTGGTAGGTGTAGAATACACCGTATTTAATATCTAGTATTTATGATTTCTTTGCGAGTTTTCTTGTGAATTATGTATCTTATGTGTGATTTTGAGTTTATTAGGTGCAATGGAGTCATTTGGAGAAAAAAGACCAATTGGAACTCGTTCGAATACAAGATTTCTACTTTTCATTGTGTAGAGGACGAGAAGATGAAGACAATGGCGAAAGAATGAGGCCAATCCGATGTCGTGTGATGAAGTTATGGGCGAAACGCAGCTACGCTGTCGGTTCCTCGTAATCGACGGTACAACAGAGAATGATGTAGGAAATCGCACCGTCGGTCTTACAAGATCGACAACTGAATGAGATTACTAAGGGCGCCTGGTTTAATTCGGGGGCACCTCACCCTTTATAACACGGTGTCGAATCCAAGTGCAGCAAAGATTATTCTAGAATTCCATTTTCTCTTCACTGAGCCGAGACGCTGAGGCCAAGATCATTCATGCCGGCAACCATGTAAGGTCCAAGGGTCGTGTTCGATGGGCTAGGACAGGTTCACAAAGGCTAGACATGGGTTGTACTAGAATGAAGTCGGCAGTTAAAGGAAAGGGTTTTATACCAGTTTGGTTTGGTTTTGAATGTATTTGATGCCAAGAGAAAACAAGCTATGCCATTGATTTGCATGCTTGAATGATTGGAGTTATGTGTGTTAAATGTAATGGTTGCGGGGAAGGAGCGGGTTGTGTGGCTTTGTGCAGACCATTACACAACCATTTTTTCAGCACACCTCTTGTTTGAGAAAATGGCACAGGTTCCTGGCATCGAAGAAGAGTGCACTTTGGTTGTAACTTTGAGAAAATGCCTGTCAATGGAATAGGAGGTTCATTGGCTATAGGAAATCGACAAGAAGAGTGCACTTTGGTTGTAACTTTAGACAGAGATGGGAATGGCATGAAGTTTTGAATCTTGGGTTCTAAGAACATTGTGGAGTAAATGTTGAAACTAATTTTTAGTATGACAAATAGAAATGAATGGAGATTGAGAAGGTTATGGTGTAGTGCAAAGAGCTGTAATTGAATGTACAATGAATCTTGGGTTCTCGGTGGAGTAAATTGGTGTTTGAGAAGGTATTTCAACTGTTGAATGTACAGGATATGAATGCGCAGGATATGAATTTGCGAGAAATTGATGGCAAGAGGACAAGTCGGGGTTGCGGTTTGGAGGAAACTACAGGCGAGAACAATGGGATGGTGTGTTGCGATACGATCGGGAATGAAGTTGTTGAAGTACACTGGTCAAGAAATGTTGTTGTTATTCTTTGCATGACAAATGGAGTTGGAATGTGGCTAGTGAGAAAACAAGATAGGTGGAGCTGCAATTCGGTGGTGGTATGCTTGAATTGGACCCTTCGGGATTATGAGCCACAAATGGGGATTGAGAAGAAAGGAGCTGGTCTTTGTTATAAAGCGTGCGAAAACGGGGTGAAAATGGCGCGCCCGGTGAGCATAGTTCCGTGAGCGGATTTGAGAACTTGAAGCATGAATCGCAATATTTCACTGAATCATGAAGGGGGTATGAGTCGAATGGAAGAGTTGGCGGCCGGACGTATGAGCTACGAGTCACGCTTTTGGGTGCGTTTTCGCAAGAACAAGGAATTGGCTTAGATGGTATTTTGTGAATGTTTGAATTGCAGGAAAGTAAAGTTGAGCTGCTGGGAGTATGCACTAGCTAGTGACAGTTTCTGATGAGAGAAGTGACCTGGGACAGTTTCCGGCGACTATTCCGGCCAAGTTCCGGCCACAATCCCATTTTTCCGGCGACCGTTTTTGGGCAGAATTTTCTACATGGGTTTTTCTCACATATGGGCTTGGTGGACCACTTGGAGATGGGTTTTGAGAAGACCTAATATTGGAAGGAGTATCCTTATGGAATGGGAGAAGCATATATATAGAAAACTCTTTCTCTAAACCTAAGATCTCCATTATTATTCTTTTTCCTCTACTTTTGTTCTAGGGTTTAGAAACATGAAACTTCTCTTTCTTCTTGTTATGAACTCCATGAATATGAGCTAGAGTTTTTATTATTGGTTATGGAATAAGTTGGATTTCCAAATATGGGTTTTAATTCAATAAATTAGTTTTCTCTCATATTATCGTTTATGATTCACCATTAATATTGTTACATGATTTGAATGCTTGTTTAGTCGAGTCGCGAATCGATTGAGTTTGCTTTCATCTTTATTGCTAGATTAGGGTTATTATACGCAAAAGTGATAATTCCGGATTGCAAGTAGCATAAATATGATTATAGTTTTTAGTGATATATTCTTATGATCATATGTGAGTCATAACCTTTGTTAAATCGGATTAGTGCGCTTTCCACGTTCGATTGCTTTGATTGGCCTGATTTCATAGAACTTAATGCATCTAGGGAATTAAACTTGATTAGTGCTTTTACACGTTAGGTTGTTCCTTTAGGTAGAATTCATATCCGCATCTTTTAATGTGTTTGTTGATGACATGAGGAGATTTGCGGGATATTCTTGCGATCAAGGTATTCTAGGGTCTTTGATAAAAGTTGAGATTAAAATATCCATTCTAGTTATTGTGGTGAAACCATGTTTGTGAATGAAAACGAAATCCATGACCAATACTTTCTTATCCTTGATTGATTTGTTTGCTTTGCTTTATTTGCTTTTATTTAGTTTATTATAATCACAAAACCCCGGTGTTATTTATAGGGAACCGAAACAATTTGACAACCTAGACCTCTCTGTGGGATCGATCCTTTCTTGCCCTTGCTATATTTATATTTTGAGTAGTAAGAAAGTGTAATTATATTTGTGTCGGCTGACAACCGGTCAATTAGCATCTTCTTTTCCATCAGAGATGGACACAGATGTTTTCGCAACTCCTGGATCATGAATCAACGAATTAGTAACATCTTCAACCTTTGAGTAGTCATACTCTTGCATAACATTAACTGAATCAGACATAGATTCAATTTCTCATAGGTTGGATCGCACCAAACACAGATTGTTAGATCTTTTTGTGTTTGCCTGCTCTGATACCAATTGAAAAGGCGAGGGTACCCAAATATACCTCAAGCTAAAACTTTTTCTACCTATAAGTCCTTTCTCCGAAAGTGATTTTCTATGGACTTAGTCGAGACAATGCAACTAATCGGTTCACACTTCGTGTGATCGTCTATGGATACGAGATCGAGACAATATAACAACGAAGTATGTTTACTTGATAAGAGGTTCGGACTTAACCAAACACAATAGGATTACTATCAAGTAAAATAGGATTTAACGTTTGTGTAATTTACTTTAATTATAATAAAACAATTATAATGCGAAAAATAAAAGTAAATGACACATCAAGATTTTGTTAACGAGGAAACCGCAAATGCAGAAAAACCCCGGGACCTTGTCCAGAATTGAATACTATCAGGATTAAGCCGCTACACTAAATTAAACCAACTTCGTATAGTTGATACCAAGCAACTAAACCTATAGTTCACCTAGTTTCGTCTGTATTCCCACGCCTCCAACTTATGAATAAGTCACGTAATTGGAACAATTCCTTTGGTTCGTATTCCAAACAGTAAAGGAACAAAAAATCTGTTTGGTAGCAACTCTCTTTAACCAAGTGATGTAAGTTCGACAAAGGCTCTTCTGTTTATCTCAATAAACTCCTTCGTCAGGTTCTTAGATCTATCTTATTCTCAACTACCAAAGGTAATTGTTAAGATTTTGCAATCAATAGTTTAATCATGAAGAATTGTATTGATGCCGATCTACACAACTAATCAATCCAATTTACCACAAGGATAAACCGATTATAGTTTGATCCTCAATACCAAAACAAGTATTGTGCACACCAAAGATTATGAACCCCAAATCAAAAAATTTCAATATCTTCTTTGTCTTCAAATCTTCTTAGATCTTCAATAAACGCCTGCACACAACAACTTGAATCTCTTGTGATCAATCATGCACAGAACAGAGTCTGTTAACAATGGATTATCACAAGACGTCTTTAGATCTACAAATAGTCGAAATATCCTTGTCTAAACTTCGATCTAGTTTGAGTGAATCTTATATCAGAAGAGAAGATTCTCAAGCATAAACAAACTAGGTGCAATCAAAGTTCAACCACCGTTAGTCAATCAAATCAATCGAAAATACAAGATAAATCACAATTATCTAGTTTCCCACCAACGGTACTAATAGAGCTTCTCAATCCAAAAGAAAACTTTAAACTGAGCGGCCGTAAGAGATTTCGCCTAATTAGGTTACTCTCCTCTCCGAATAGGCGGCTTCACCAGTGACAACACAACCGAGGAAGTTTGCTGTCACGAAGGATTAGTTTGCTAGAAATGCAAACTTCAAGTATTTATAGACAATGAAGTTTGGACACCAAGGAATTTCCAAAACCGAAAATATTCTCAACATATGCAATATATTCCAAATTCGGTTTACATAATTCCTGGAAATACTCTGTCAAAAATAATGACTGAAAATCTCTTTGGAAAATCTTCAACTAGTAAATGCACATTACTAATTCTCGTTTTCCTAAAATAAAATTAAAAACCTTAAATAAAAGATTATTAACTTATTTATGTTTCGATCCTGGGTTTTTCTTCCTTTAGATATTATGGAATAACTTTGAACAATTAAAGATAAGCGTTACTGCACATGTTCAAAGTATGTCGACATCCTTACTATGTAAGTCCTCTTTCATACTTACAATCTTGAAACCGATTTGCCACACTTCCAAACAAGTTTAGAATTGGTTCATCTGATTTTCAAGAACTATGTGATTGATCAAGAACACTCAATCACCAATCATGGGTTTAACGATTCTACCAAAACAAGTTTCGGTTCTACCTCCATGTGAGTACTGTGCATAGTCACACTAGCTTTCCAAAATTCGGTTGACTAGGTACTAGGATCGGTTCCCCACATATATATGGTATCTAACTTGAATGTGTTGCACATGTCCATAGGATCGGTTCCCCTTTGCCTAAAAACGTGTTGCACATGTCCATAGGATCGGTTCCCCTTTCTGCTAAAACATGTTGCACCTCATACAAGGATCGACTCCCCTTTGTGATGTGTTGCATCCCTTACTAGGATCGGTTCCCCTTTACCAAGAGTTGGTCTTACACAAAATCACAAACTCGATCATACCATCTCAAGTGATTACTTAAGATCGGTTTCACTAATAAAAGTCATACCAATACATAAGTCAGGCCTTTGTGAATTGTTTTACCAAGAACACAAACAAGTCATGATCGGTTATACTAATCACACATATTGGTTGTTCATAAGATATGCAATGAATAACAATATCAATAACGCCTGGCGATTTCCTTTTCGATTCACAAAACAAGTTCATGAATTTACTTCCTTAAAACACATGTAAAACATTGTTTCCTAGGATGAAATCCTCACCTCATACCCATACATAATCACAATAGCATTTAAACGATTATGTCGATGTCTTATCTACAAAGTTTAATGGTTAAGCAATAAACCTCGTATTGTATTCCTTAATACTATGTCTATCTAGAGTGTTCATGCTTCACAGTTTTGTTTTCAATATGCACGACTTGAAAGATACATTAGGGAATGAAACATTTCAAGTCAAATATCACTAACCTCAAGTGGAAGGATGATGTTGTCGTTGTATCTTCTTACTTCTTCACTTCTTCAAGTCTTCGTAATACTTGTAATGTCTCATATCCGAATACTTTCAAGCTAACCTATACGAAGTTGACTCTAGTACATAATCAAGCGACTATTTAAATGAGTTTTGATTCACTAAAATATGACAACCAAACTGGACATACCAACGCTTGGTGGGTTCAACCGAGCTATGCTCTAACAGAATGTAGCTGAGCGCTAACCAAGTCTCACATCGATTAAGGTACAATCGCGTTCCTTACGTCTCTGAATCCCAGCATAACTTTACGCACTTGATTCCCTTAGCTGATCTCACCCACAACTAAGAGTTGCTATGACCCAAAGTCGAAGACTTATAGACAAATATGTCTCACACATAAAAGCCTATTCTGATAGATAAATCTGTCTTCCACAAAAATACCTATGAAGTTTTTGTTCCGTCTTTTGATAAATCGAGGTGAACAGGAAACAATTGATAGTCCGGTCTTATATCCTCAAAGAACAGCCTAGAAATATCAATCACCTCACAATAACTTAACTATATGGTAGTAGAAGAAGTTATTGTGGAATCACAAAGAATGAGACGAAGAGCTTTGTGATTACTTTTTATATCTTACCTATCGGAGATAAATCTCGAGCAAATCTTAGAGAAGATTGTACTCAATATGATAGAACAAGTAAGATCAAAATACGCAACTATAGAGAATATATTTGGATCTGGCATCACTAATCCCAAATAAAGTCTTCAAGTCGTTAACCTCTAATGGTTTTGGAAAAACCTAGGTTAAAGGAGAATCGGCTGTAGTCGCAACTAGGACACAAGAAAGTGCCGGGATTAGGATTTCCAGATGCTAGAGTTCTCCCTTATATAGTCTTTCAAAGCAGGGTTTTCTTATAATCAAAGATAAGATAGCTTAGTAACAAAGCATTCAATATTCACCATCAGGTGAAATCCTGATTTAAGATTCAAGCTAAGTTTGCTTAAAACCAAAGCAATATCTCTCCACCGTTAGATGGTCTAGCTTGTTACACACAAATGAAATATACCTTCATTTAGATATGGGTAACCGTACATAAACGTGTATATTGAGTTGGCTCAACAGTAGTTAACCGAAGTTAGCCATGTGAACACTTTCGTATTAACCACATTCATCTAACACTTATAGATCAAATATGATGATCAATCAATCATGAAAGATAATCAAATGAATCTAATTGTATTACTAATAGAGTTGTTTAATTGTTCATTATCTCATAGAAATATATATGAACCTATTGAAACAAAATCGGATTGATTCATAATTGTACAAAGTACTTGTGTAAGAATCAATTCTTGAACATTAAGCCACGATAAAGGTTGCATTCCTTAATTTATAAAAATATTTGCTCATGAGTATGAAAACATACTTAACCGATTTTAGAACTTTAACCATTAATTAAGTTTGCAAACTGGTACGCAAACTATAGCATCCGGGCCTTGGTCTTGTCCAGCCGTTTACAAACGGGTATGCAAATAGCAATCCCGGACCTAACTTAGGTAGAACCATTCGCATAATGGTATACAAACTTGGTTCTCGGACTTTAACAATTAAAACCGTTCGCATACAGGTATGCAAACAAGGTTTCCAGACCTGAATCATACCAAAACAGTTTGCATACTGGTATGCTACTGTGTTGTATCCATAAAAGGTTAATTTTTCTAAACTCCCATTTCAATCATTGAAATATCCTTAGAAGACGGCAATGGTTGTCTCACACATACCATTAGCTTATAAGTAATTTTCAAGTGATCGAATGATCAATTCGAAACTTTTTGAGCCGACATCAAATGATTGTCTCACACAAATCATGTAAGATGCTTCAAGCCAATTTTCACATGATCATCTTTTGACTTATTATTTAGTTTCCAACAAATAAATTGTTTCTAACTAAACTCGTCAAGAATAATGATGAACGTACGTAGCTAAAGCAAAAAGCTTTCAACTCGTATTTCGAGAAAAAGATACGCGAGATAAACTCGGCTCGGAATATCAAATGTGTATAATATAAAAGTCTATATAGCTATACGACTTATCTAGTCTCATTAGGAGATAGAATAAAATAGACTTCTGAGTGATAGATAAGTTTTAGTCTCCATATACCTTTTGTAGATAAAGTTCCTCCAAGCTCTCCTCAGTAAATCTTCGTCTTCAATGATGAACGCCGTGAAGTCTAAAGCTCCACTACCCATTATATCCTAATCCGAGACATAGCTATATGTAGACTAGAAATCAAGGCTTGTAGTTTTGATTAACTAAATTTGAAAAACAAGCTTGAGATAGCAACGCTTGCGAGTTCGACTGAGCAATGCTCTAACAAGAAGAATCAGGAGACACAATAGACCAAGTACCAGCATTCTTCAAGGTTATATGTTCATTCCCCATTGAAATTTTCCACTTTGGATTCTTGTTGGCTTGTGTAAATCAAGTTGGTATGGGAGGTGTAATATCACTTAAAAAAACTGCAGGCAATAAGTGTTTAGTAGCAAATATAGTTTTAGGTTTGAGCACACCTCTCTTGGCTCTAGTAAGCATGTGATGGTCATTTTGAGGAATAGAAGTGGATGATGAGATGACAGGAGAAACTGGGAGAGATATAGGTGTTGGATCAGAAACTACAAAGCTTACAAGACAGGAGCATTGAAGTAATTTGGTATCAACAGATGCCATAGAGTAATTGATAGTATGAGATTGAAATGAGAAGCTAGACTCATTAAAAATAATATTCCTTAAAATATAGACTCTACTAGTGGCAAGAACATAACACCTATATCCTTTGTGAAACAAACTATAACCAAGAAAAATACTATATGAGGGAGGATCCATGGACACTCTTAGATGGACAAGGTCAGACAAGATTTGCGCCATTTTCTCCGCAAAATCCAAACGACAATGAATTTAAGTATAATATTTTGATGATATGTTCCTCTTATAAGACTCTACACTCCTATAAAAACTCAACGCAATTCGAGATAACAAACCTCACCATCTACCAATCTTAATTTCAACCGTTAAATTTGAATGGTTGATATTCAAAGGGGTAGATGGTCATTTTATACATCTCCAATTGTGCTTATTTTTTGTAGGAATGTAGAGTCTTATAAGAGGAATGTATCATCAAAATATTACACTTAAATTCATTGTCGTTTGGATTTTGCGGAAAAAATGGCGCAAATCTTGTCTAACCTTGTCCATATAAGAGTGTCTATGGATCCTACCTCAAAATACAATACTTACTTTTAAGTTGGACCTTGTTAGTTGTGTATGGTCTGAGCCAAGGAAAGCAAGAGCAGCCAAAACCGTGTAGAAAGTTATAGTTTGGAGGCTTGTGAAAAACAAATTCAAAAGGAGAGATGAAGTTGAGAGATCTAGCAGGCAATCTATTGATCAAATAATTTGCAGGTTGAAAAGATTCTATCTAAAAGATGTCAGGTAAACCAGATTGTATAAGAAGAGTTATGCCAATCTCAATAATATGTTTATGTTTAGTTTCAACAACTCCATTTTGTTCAGGAGTATGAAGACAAGAAAACTCATGGAAAATGCCTTTCTGGTTAAGAAATTCCTTTAATATAGGTTACTAGTGAATTCACCTCAATTGTTTGTCCTAATACTTTGATAAGTAAAAAAAAAAAGTAGATTTTATATTTGATTGACAAAAGTAATAAAAGTTGTTCTGAAACCAAACTTATTTGATAATGGAAATATCTGACAGTATTTTGAATACTCATCTACAATATATCAACATAATAGAAAGATCCATAAACATAACCAATATGACAAGGACCCCACAAATCATTATTTATTTAAACATTATTTATTTTATAAGCAAAGGCCTTCAAAAAGGAAAATGATCCTCCTCAACAATTTACCTAAGCTAGATTGGATGTATGGTCCAGTACATAGGATCAACGTTAGCTTTATCCCATTGAGCTAAAGCACGTGCTACAAAATTACATATCCGTGGTTGAAAAGTAAGGATACAAGCATCATTTTTTTGATCTCCATCAAACTTTCCGGTTGAAAATTTGTCGATCAAATCCTTTGTATCTCTCTCAATGATGATATGAGTAAGATTTTGTTCAACAACTTTCTCAAGAGCATCCCAAATAGCCCTGGCTTGAGATTCAGCAGCAGATTCAACTTCAAACATCATTGAAGCACAAAAGGAGGCTTTATAATTGTGAAATCCCTCATCACACACCAGGAATTCCCTTCTCTCATCACCTAGTATTAAAAAAAAAAAATCAAAATCAAAGCACTAACAATAGAAATAACACATCTAATTTCACAATGGTGTATGTCATAAAACAAGAAAAGTTTGAGTCGAAAGTGAACTATTTTATTAATCAATTGCATTACATATTTATTTTGTCTCACATGAAACTTATATATAAAATTATAGCCATATGCAGGAACGATTTTTTCATTGTCGCTCACTATTATTCATAAAATTTATCTCGTTAATGGTTTTAATTATACCAAGATACAACGAGCTGCCATTAATCAATACCACGATTATATTTATAAATTCCATCTTGACGTGCTGCCCACTAACAACCGTTCTCGCAGTAATTATCTACTCTCCCATTATAGATGTGATAGCCTCTTTGAACTCAAACTCCATTTTTATTCCATGCAAAATTACACCACTGGTGAGTTATTATGAGAAACTTCAGAGCAATTGACCACTACACATATTTATTATCATGAATAAGTTTTCTCATATCTCTCATTAAATTGTTCGCATATCAATGTAGCATCAAATCTTGACCATTGTTAAGTTGGTTCGTTATTTTTACAAAAACTTTGCCTAAGTTTTCTTCATATGATAAACACTCACTAAATAATATTGCAAATAAAAGGAAGTAAGCAAATATGTAGACACCATAATTTTTATTTTTAAGACTAGCCATTTTTATTTTTATTTTGCAGATGAGGATGATTCTATCTATATGTGGATCTTCATATTTATACACAAACAACAAAACCACATTTACATCTTGCACGCCTTTATTTGAAGAGAATCCATGACTATGATTTCTTCATTAATTTTTTTTTTCTAAATCTAATAAGGATTTTCTTTCATATCTTTTTTCATTAAATTAAATATGAAATAAGGGATGCATTGATTTGAGAATCTATTGAAAATCCATTTCTTCTTTTTTATGTTACACCGATATTTTCTATCAATGTGGATGGCAGGTATTTAAAGCAAACATCATAGCATGGAACAATACGTTATTTTGGCATTGATATGGATAAACTGATCTACAAAAAAAATTTCTTCAAATAGTAGTTGTTTGACTGTTATAGTACTTCGATTCCAATTTTGTGCACACTATCGCTGTAGATGGGGAAAAACGATTTGCTGGTTTTTTCGGGAACTGAAGAGATGACGGTTCGGGCGAGACTCCTCAACCGAGCAAACTGTTTAACCTCACACAGATGCACTGCACGGGAGTGCTTTGAGTTCGAGAGATCAATTTGTAGGACTCCGGCCTAAACCAAGTCAATGATCGTTCCAGAGTCAATTCGGTCACAAAGAGGGAGATGGGTTGATCTGTAGGAGGGAAGCTGAGAATTGTGGGATCAATGATGATCAAGGATTATGTATGTGTTGAAGGTTTCTGCAAGTATGTGTAAATAAGTTTGATCGAGAGAACTTGTGTGTAGATGATTGTTCATATCTCAGTCATCAATTCAGAACTTATTTATATTGTCAGAATAGTAAACACCTTGATCCTAGTAAGTGTGACGGTTTCTTGAGTGAAAGAGTGGGAAAGTGGGAGATCGTGGTGAAATCAGTTCCATGTCGTGCAGAGACTTGGTTGATCGTCCACCCACGACTTTGATAACCCCCTCAACCGCTTGCACTACTTACTCATGTTTCTCATCGTGGATGAACACACGTGTTGTAGGCCACCAGACCAAAACCCTAACTGATATCCCCCATGTGACATGATTGATGTCTCACGAATGTGGAGTCTGCAAATAAGACGTGTATTTGATTAGTCAGTTGTTGACTTATTAGACAGTGAGTCTAAGTTTTGTTGAATCGAGCATGAGTGATGAATGCTCAATGATTCATGGATTGAACATGTTAGACGTACAATTCTTAAATATTGCTCGTCTGAGTAAATATTGTAAATTCGAGCAACTGAGCATTGATTCGATGAATTATTGAATATTGATAGTTGGATCAATATTCTAGCAACTGAGCAAGTATTGCTCAATTCGAAGAATTACTGAATATCGATAAAATACTGAATATTGATAGTTGGATCAATATTCGAGCAACTGAGCAAGTATTTCTCAATTTTGATAAATTACTGAATATTGATAGTTGGATCAATATTCGAGCAACTGAGCAAGTATTGCTCAATTAGACGAATTATTTATTAGTGACATGACCCAATAAAATATTAATTAAAATATTGGTAGACTACACAATATTATATAATTAATCCAGATGTTGATTACTGGATCAACATAAATTTATTAGTGTTTGAACTTGCTCAGAATGATGATTTGTGGAGTGTTTGTTTGAAACCCTAATTTTTGATCAATTGTTCGTCAATTGATGAATTGCTGAAAATAGGTCATGAGTGAGGGACGGACCGACCACATGGGATGATGGACGACCATGTGGTTCCCAAGTGCTCGAGTGAGCATGCACCAGGGTCCTTAGTTGACCGGTTGGTGAAAGAATGATCAAATGCTGGTGTTGATCATTTATTAAAATAATGCTCGTGCGAGCGGTAGGTGATAAAACCTATTATGGAGAAGTGAGGGACCGGACAATGGAGCATAGGACTGGCCCTTGGTGGTGTGGTACCAGCTGACGGTCAATTGAGCAAATTCCAAATTGGTTGGAAAGAGTTTGGACCCAATATGAGCAATTGAGCAAATTAGGTCAAAATCATGAAGATGTGTGGGACCGGCTCCTTGCAAGCCTTAGGGCCAGCCTTGGTCGGTCAAGGAAGCATGCCCGTGTCACCTTAATGTCCGTGTCTCAGCCCTGAGAGTTTCGGTATTTTCTAGTGCGCGTTTGAGCAATATCTCGGATTTTCAGAAGAGTTTGATCTTTGACTGAAATTCTTGATTTTGCTCGAATGAGCAAGTAGAACTATGCTCGTTTGATCAAAATTTGGAGAATATTAAAATAATAATATTTTATTATTTTTCGTGAGTAGCCTAGTCGGTCACGTGACCATTTGACTTTTTGGCTTTTTTCATGGTTAGAGCAATATTTGAGAAAATGTGAAGAAACCAGGGTTTTTGCTCAAACGGAGGAGTTTCATGAGATGAGGAAATAATAATTACAAAAACAAGGGAATGCAAGGTGTGGGACCGGCCAGGGCTAGGGCATGGCCGGCCGGCTAGGTAGCCCGGTCCCGCAACACCTTTCCATATTTTATTATTTTTCATGAAACCGTGAAAATATGGAGAAACCGTGAGTTTTGCTCAAACAAGAAAAGTTGCTCGAATGAAGGAGTTTTCATGAGTTCATGAAAATAAGAAAATAAGAAAAATAAAGGGAAAGGGCGTGGGGGACCGGCCGGCAGGTGGGCCCGGTCCCATAGGCGCCTCTTTTATTATTTTTAATATTATTTTCTCTCTCCTATTTTATGTAGGATTCCTCGTTCGTCCATATTTCTGAATGCTCGTATGCGCATTTGGGTGCTCGTTCGTGCATTATTGTTGAGTACACTTGCACCATTTTATTGGGGCTTACTCGGTGATAGTCCAGATGCCCGATTGTTGAGTAATTATTACTAATTCAAGAAATTCAGCGGAGAATGATTCATGAAATGGAGTGATAATTATAAATTGTGCATAATCTACTAATCCATGAAATCCAGTCGGGGAATTCAGGGAACGGAGTAATGAGATAAATTGATTATCTATTACTAATCCATGGAATCAGCCGGGGATCGGCCATAGAACGGAGTAATGAGATAAAATAAATTATTTTCTATGAATTCAGTGGATGAATGTCATAGTAGAATTAATCTATTGTATAATCGAGATATGAGATAGTTGAAGCATCATACTCGTTATGAAAGGTGCATAGTCAGGGAACAACATGCAGCGTTGTTGACGTCTTGAAGGCGTTTATCTCCCTCAACAAACAATTATGTGGGAGAGCCGCCTTAATCTATACAAGGTCTCTCTACATAGTCAGGGAACAACGAGTGTCGCCGACGTCCTGTAGGCGTTAAGCCCTCTCAACAAACAATTATGTACGAGGACCGCCCAATCGTTCTTCTATGTAGAGGGGGGTCTATCTATGTTTTCAGGGAACATCGAGTATCACCGACGTCCTGAAGGCGTTAGGCCTCTCAACAAACAGTTATGTAGGAGGACCGCCCAATCATGTTATTCTATATAGAGGGCATGATGAAATGCGTAGCATCGAACGCTCAGCTAGTGGGAGGCCTTTCGAGAAACATATTCATCATGGCTCTGAGAGGAACTCGATCAGAGATCGTGAAACGGTTCACGGATCGTAAAATATGAATCGTCACATGCGTTCCTGAAGCCGGGTCAGAAACATGCAGTATCATGATTTTACGATTTTGACATTTGTCAAAAATCCACCATCAACATTAAGTCCCCTGCTTAGTGAGGGACAGTCATGTTCTGCAGTAAGCATTAGATGGTGATTTTCCATTCGACGAGATAAGCAGTTGAACTCGGTTGTACAAAGATATTTTCAGAATCCTCGATTTGCTCCAATGGTGTCATGTACGAGCAAATGCTCAGGTAAGGACCCTGATAGTATGATAGAGCGTCATCCCGTGAGCACGGAGAGATGAGGCACTGTTGATTTGGGCTGTCTGACATCCAGTTTTGGTGGGTTTAGCGTTCACGGGCTCGAGCCCAAAAAAGGAAATCCATGTTTTATTAGGTTTTGGAAATAAATTTGCTATAAAAGGGAAGAAGTCCTAAAAAAATTTAATTTTTCTAAGATGACCGACCACCTTCCCATTCTCTCTCACGCTCGAGCAGAGATTTCTTTTTTTGTGTACGCCGGAGCTCCACCGTCACCGACTGTCGCCGGCCGATTTCCGGCGAACTCCGGCGCCGACAAAGGTATGTGAAGAATTTTTTATTTTTTTTTAGTTTGTTGTGTATTATTCATGAGTTGTTCGAAAACAAAATTTCATAGGTATACATGCATGTGTAAGTTTTATGAAAAATTGTTTTAGCAAATATACGCTCGTTTGTTCCTTAGTTTAAGAAACGAGCAATAATCCCTAATATGAAAGAGATACATAAATCCTTGAATAGACATGATTTAATTACAGTAGAGAAAATTTTGTTTATGAGGTTTCATAAAAATCAAAATTTTACTTTCAAAGCATGAACTTTCACACAAATACCTTTAGGAAACGTTCGTTCGTAGTTAAAGTAATTAACGATAATCCTAAGATATTTTTGAAATAGACCTGCACGTTATGATAAAATTTTGTTGGTGAACTTTCAAAAATTTATTTGGAATATGTGGACGTTCAAAAAAATATAAAAGACCCTCGTTTCATAAACAAACGCTCGTTTGAGCAAAACGAAGTTTTTTTTTTTTTTTTTTTTTAAATAACTCACGTAATTTTTTATTTTTTTTTTGTGCGTGAGTTTTAAAGAATTTTGTTAAAGAAATAAAATTTTGATTTTTGAGTAATTGGTGAAAGCAAACAATGTTTCCATGAATTCGTGATTTCATAGTGTATGTACACGCGATAGAAAATCAGTGAATGTTCACGTGATGGGTCATGTGAATTATTCATAATTTTGTGAAAAGTCAGATGTCGACTTTTAAATAATGGGTGTTGCTCGTCTTTGCAGGTTTTAATGAACGAGCAAGATTTTCGAAGTTTTACGTTGTTATCACTAAGTTCATGAAACCGTAAATAGGTAAGAGTTGAGGATTACCATTTTAACGCATATTGTTGCCAACTGGTTTGAATCCACATTTTTGGCAGCAGATAATGGAAGCTCCAGGTGATGACTACATTTCTGACTCTTCCGAGAAATGTTCGAGAAACATCAAACCACAGATGAAGAATTTAGCAGACGCCCGTGCGGAGATTGATCAACCTTTCAGAAATGCTAGAAATCTGATATGTGGCATGTCTCGTGCTCATCTGAAAGCCATTCGTGAGGGAGTGAACGATTTCTTGACTTATGTGGACGCGGAAGAGAGACAAAGACATGAGGAGAAGAAAAGAAAAGCTGAGGATGAAAATCTTACAGCTTATCAGCGAAAAAGACAGCGAGCCCAACAAGCGAGACTGGAAGCTGAGGATGAGGTTCAAACACGCCCTGATGGTGTAGCTTCTGACTCAGATGCTGAGGAAGTCGAATCTGTCTGGAATCCCTCTGAACGCAAAATTAAGCCTTATCCTACAGGTATGAGGGATGAGCGATTGGCTAGAGCTGATTTCAAAACCGAATGTGAAGAGGACGACTACTTGCATGCAATGTACGTCGACCCTGAAGATCAATTGAAAGAAGTCCCCAGTAAGGGGTCGGCTGATGACTCTGAGGGAGAACTTGAAGAAAATTCTGATGACGATCATGAATCCGATGATGAGTCTGATGATTCTGATGATTAGTCTTCTTCTAAATAATTGATTGTTTTATTTCTCTTTGGAGTAGAGATTATTGTGATCACTTGAGCAATTTAACTACGTAGATATTGCATTAGGAATTATTTTGAATGATAACTCTTTGAATATATATCTTGCTTGCTTCTTCGATCACACAAAGTCAATGAACCTTCATGGAATCATAGTCCTTCAACGGCTGTCGTCTGTTCGCCCTTTCGACATGACTGTGTAGACATTGCACGTGTGATGTACACGAATGATCGTCTTTAATTAGGGTATTATTGACCGTATCCACATAGCCATAGATTATCAGTACCCGATATGACTACTTCTCTTCGCGCCGTAGAAACCGTAACTGATTTGACCATCTGCAAAGGATAAGTATCCACCGTGTCTAGTGTATTAACTTTTGAGACTTAGGGTTCTCTACTTATACGACACATCTTCTTCTGCTCCTATATATTATTAGAAGAAATTTTGATCACGATCATACCTCTCATTATCATCATGTCTGGCAGCAGTGCTTCTTGTCAAAATGGATCTCTGGTGAAGCATGGAGTTGAGGCGCCTATCTCGGTAGGTTGCATGTTATTCTTTCATTTTCATATAATCAGAATGACTACCAAAGAAAATGATTTGTTGCAGGGCAATCGGGAGAATCGACTTTCTTCTTCCTCTTACAATTTAAGGCCCAAGCGAAATGTTAGGGCTCCTGCTCGTTATAGGCCTGCTCGTGTCTAAGCTGGAACATCTGTGAGTTTCTGACTGAGAATTTCCTCTGATCATGCATTTATCCAATTTTACTAAAACTGAATATTTCGTCGTCGCAGGTTGATGTTCGTGTTGTTGTCGAGGCCAGGAAGAGAAGAAATGGAAAGTTTGTAGGTGATGGCGATGGTGATAACCATGCTGACGAAAACTCAACTAACTATGTAGGTGTTGAGTCCAGGGTTTCTGTTCATGAGTATCCAGCAGTTGGACTTCCATTCGATACTCCCATGGCCAACACCTGCCAAGATAATCAACTATCGGTGATTTAATCGTCCCCAAGTGTTATGCATCCATTTACACCAGGATTTTGAGGAAGTATGGACACATTGCTACTACTGAGGTATGGAGAGGTTTTCTGTCGACTTTATTGACCACAGTTGCTGGGTTATTGCCCATTATTGATGAAATGAACAAGATAAACCTGCGAGATGTCAAAAATAAAGAGTTGCACAGATGGGATGATATGATCTCGAACTATGAGACCCTGCGGTTTAATATAAGCTGGCTTCGTCGTCGACTTGAGATTATTAAGGTTGATAGGGCGTCTGCTGCTGCAAATATGATTTCTGCTACAACTGCCATCATATAAGAGGAAAAGGCACTTACTCTAGAGTCGGCAAGGGTTGAGAAAGCTGTCCAGGATTTGAGAGTGAAAAATGAAAAATTTCAAAAGAGGCTTGACATGGCCTTCAGTAAGAACTATTTATTGTTGGATGGTTTGCTCTGAGTGAGCATTTGAGAGAGATTTCTTTTTTTGTAGGTTTGAGACGTGTTTTTTGAATAAAGTAGGATGATTGGATGAATTTTGTGAGATTAATGAAATTTGTTTTGAATTTCGAACGAATGAGCATACTGCATACTCTTTGGAGGAATAGAAATTACATTTTGAAATTTAACATATAATTGTTTACTGATCGTTCAAGCATAATATGCCTTGAGCCACTTGCCATTGATGATGTTTCCTTCCACCCCTCCATTAACAGCTAAGATTTTGTAATATCCGCTGGATACTTCCTTGATGATCACATAGGTCCCTTCCCATTTCGGAGAGAACTTGGGAGCGGACATGTATTGTTGAATATGCTTTGTTGTTTTCAAAACCAAATCTCCTACTTGAAATGTTCGAGGTCTTACCATTTTGTTGTATGCCTTGGAAATCCTCTGTTAGTAAGTTTCCACACATTTTTCTACTTTGGCCCTTCTTGACTTGAGCATGTCCAATTCAGCAATTCTTGACTTAGATACTTCGGCTTCATCCCACTGCACTCCACTGGATGCTGCGATTCTTGCAGAGGGAATCTTGATCTCAGCCGGGAGAATAGCATCGGCACCATAGACGAGAGAATATGGTGAAGTCCCAATTGAGCTTCTTGGTGCGGTGCGGTAGGCCCATAAAGCCATGGGAAGTTCTTCATGCCATGTTCGTGGATTTTCATGAACTGTTCGACTAAGAATATGGATCAAGGTTTTGTTGGTGCTCTCCGCTTGTCCGTTTCCTTGGGGATAGTACGGTGTGGAGAAAACTTGTTTGATACCATATTCCTCGAGCAATTCTGCAACATGTTTGTTAGCAAAAGGAGTTCCATTATCCGTGATGATATGTTTAAGAACGCCGAATCTACATATGATGTATTCTTTGATGAAAGATGCAATTTTAACTCCAGTGGTGCTTCAAAGAGGAATAGCTTTGACCCATTTGGTAAAATACTCTGTTGCTGTGATGATGTAGTCATGCTGCTTCGAAGACGCTGGATTAATTTTTCCGATGATATACAGTCCCCAGCTGTAGAAAGGCCATGGACTGATCATGGAATGTAATGGGAGACAAGGAGTGTGAATGAGGTTACCATGAACTTGGCATTGATGACATCTCCGAACATAGACATCTGCATCGTCTTCCATGGTCGACCAATAATATTTCTCATGGATTTGGAGGAATAATTTATTCTTTCCTTGGTGTTCACCTTCGTGCATCTCTTTCAAGATTGTGGGAATTTCATGTCCGGCCAAGCATCTCAAAAGGTTCCCAACAAAGCTTTTGCGATACAGAATCCCTTCCAGGTAGACAAAGCGTTTGGCTCTCTGGGTGAGTTTGATCGCCCATTTCTTCTCCGATAGTAGATCGTTGTCAAGAAAATATTTTATGTAAGGTTCTCTCCAGTACCCAGTGTGATGGATTGTTAGAACCTCCAAATGATGAGGTGGTGTCTGATAATTGGGACAGGACCCTTGTAACATTCTCGACTGAGCCTCCATGGAAGGCCAATAGTACCCGAGCCTTTGAAGCCTTCTGTAAAGTGTGATCACCAAGGTTTGTCCGCATATTTCCTCACGTATGCGTTTGAGTTGCTCGCTCGCTTCCTCGTCTCCAAGGAATCGTGACAAGGATCCACCAGGATTGCGATAATATAATACTTCATGCAGCAGAATTTTTTTTTCCAATTCCTTGAGGCTGATTTTCCCTTCTGTAAGAGAACTGCTCAATTCATGAATGATGGGTGCCCGCCAGTCGCTCGATTGAGCATATTCAACTTGAGTAAGCCAGGTAGATGATACAGAATGTCTTTGCACATTGATGGATTTATCTGACCTTTCAAACTGCAGTTTGGACGTAAGAGTCGCTAGACAGTCAGCGTGTCTGTTATTGCTACAGACAGTATGCACAATTGTTGCATCAAAAAAAGGAGCTAATAGTCGTTGCGCTTCAGACCTGAATGGAGCAAGTGTTACTTCTTTGAGAGAGTACACGCCATTCATTTGATTGACTAACAACTTTGAGTCTCCTCTTATCTCCAGGTGCATCGCTCCTGCTTGCTTGGCCAAAGATAACCCTAGGAGGAAAGCTTCATATTCTACCGAATTGTTGGTGCAGTGAAAATCCAGCTTGAATGAATATGAGAAGACTTCACCGGATGGAGATACTAGTACAATGCCTGCTCCGCCAGTATCATTGCTCGGAGTGGCGGATCCATCAAAGTACAATAACCATGTTTCTTCCTGAATGATTGAGATATCTGGGAACTCACCGGGCACCTCTTCATGCAGCATTGTGATGCCTTCTCCAGGAAAAGCAGCGAGTAAGTCCGCAACTGCTTGTCCTTTGATTTCTTTAGGCGGGAGCATGCTATGTCAAACTCTGACATCTGAAGTAGCCATTTTGCTGGTCTCCCAATCAGTGCAGGTTTCGACAGTAAGAATTTTATGGGATCAGCTTTGGCCACCAACACGACTCTTTTTGATAGTAGATAATACCTGAACTTCTGGATCGCGTGAACCAATGCTAGACATGCTCTTTCGGATTTTGGGTATCGGAGTTGAGCATCCCTCATCATACGACTGAAGTAATAGATTGGACGTTCGATGCCTTCTTCATCTTCTTGAGCAAGAAGTGCTCCGATAGCTACATCACTGGAAGCTGTGTAAAGTATTAGTGGTCGTCCTTGTACTGGAGATTTCATGACAGCATGTGATAATAGTATTTCCTGTATTTTCTGAAATGCTTCCTGTTGAACGGTCTTCCATGTAAAACTTGCTCTTTTCTTCAGCAGAGGATTGAACGAAGCAATGAGTTGAGCCAACCCAGGAATGAAACTCTGAATATCATTTACATTGCCCATAAAACTCTGGAGCTCTTTCACGGTACGTGGAGGGGGCATGGAAGTGATGGCTTTTGCCTTGTCTGGATCGACCTTGATTCCTTCTGCAGTGACAAGGAATCCTAGAAACTTTCCGGAGGAAACACCAATTGCACACTTCAGAGGATTCATCTTTAACTTATATTCCCTGCATCTTTCGAAGATTTGTCTCAGAATTTCCAGGTGGGATGCTCGAGTTTTCGATTTCACCACCACGTCATCGACATAATCTTCCACTTGCTTGTGCATCATATCGCTGAATATCGCGGGCAACATTTTTTTAGGTTCCTGAAGTCCACACAGCATCGGATTTGACCATTTTTCTTCTTGACTGGGACAATGTTCGCCAGCCATGCTGGATGTTGAATGGGTCTGATGAACCCTGCTATTAGTAGTTTCTGGATCTCGACTTTGATTTGTTCCTCAACCTCGTGTATGAACTGCCTGGGCGGTTGCTTGACATGTTTGGAGCCGGGAGTAATGTGCAGATGATGAGTGACCAGTTTGTCATCTAGGCCAGGCATCTCTTCGTACGTCCAGGCGAAGATATCTTGATACTCTTTCAAAAGACCTATCAATCCTTCTCGTTCCTCAGATGAGAGAGCAAAACTGATTAAAATCGGCCTTGGGTTTTCATCTGTTCCGATGTTGATAGTCTCAAGATCGTCAATTATGGAATCCGTACCATCTTGTAGCTGTCGTGGTGCATCTTGAATTTCTTCATCGGGCACTTGCTCGTTCCGACATGAATCTTCAGGGCGGGGAGACTTTTCATCGACCTCCCCTGCTAATTGCTAATCTTTTCGTCGGAGATAAATAACTCTCCCCTCCGCATCATGACTAGTAATAAAGTTGTATTTTTTAGGAGTCGTACCTTGACCCTGACGATGCTTGAGTGGTGTGGTAGACGATCTGATTGATTTAGCATCCGAGGATGATGGTTTGTTAGTTTTCTCAATAAATTTCCAACTTGGGAGTGGAGTACCGTAAATCTTGCTTGGAGGTTCGTGGATACTATTTGGAGGTTCCACGAACTCAGCATCATAAACCGGAGCATAAGGAGACACTAAAGCTGCAATGCGGACAATTTTGTTGTTGAGTAGAGCTTTCATACATTGATGGTATGTCGAAGGGACAACCTTATTGTCATGAAGCCATGGTCGTCCGAGTATCATGTGATAATCAGGGTCTTTCTCGATCACATGGAACTTGGAAGTGGATTGAATCGGCCCTACTTTCAGATCCACGTAGACGTACCCATATGTGTGACTCTGGCTTCCTTCAAAACTCGTCATTAATATGGGATGATGAACAATCCTGCTTTGCGGAACTTTGGCCTCCTTGAGAGTCTTCATAGTAGGGCTGTTCATAGTCGGTTTCGGCTCGGTTTCCAGCCAAACCCAAACCAAAACCAATACTATTGGTTTCTAAAAATCTAAACCAAACCAATCCATTAACCATTGGTTCGGTTTCTAAATGGTTTTAGACGGTTTCGGGTTGTTCCATTGGGTTAATGGAAAACCGACAGTTCTATTTTTTTTTAAAATAACACAGTTAAATTTTTTTAACCTACCTGCAAAATCTAATTAACACACAAGCGTAGTTCATAACTCAAGTTTATAAGCATAGTTCAAAACATAACCATTACAGATTCAAAATACTGAAGAAGAGAAAATATGATCTCGTCTGGGTAAGGGTAGAACTTAGGTTTACAAAGTGTGAGATGGACGGGGTAGATTAAATCTATCTGATTTTAATCAACGACCTATACTTATTGGTTTTCCATTGGTTTTTGGTTCGGTTTTCAGGTCAAACCAAAACCGAACCAGTAATGTCGATTTTCAATTTTTTTTACCATAACCAATCCATTAGTAAATGGTTTGGTTCGGTTTCCTCCTTATCGGTCTGGTTCGGTCCGGTTCCGGTAGAAAACCGAAACCATGTTCAGCCCTACTTCATAGTGATGAGATTTGTAGAAGCGCCTGTATCGATGAGAACTCTTCTGAATTCGGAATCTTTCATAGAAGAAGTTACGAACAGGGCTCGGTTATGTCATTCTTCTGCTATTCGGTCTTCCTCAGTGAAGGTGATGTTGTTGATAGAATGTTCAGATACCATGGACACTTCTTCAACTACTAGAGATGATGGAACTATTCGCGCATCAGATGATATTTAGTTGAGTGCGGAGAACGAGTTCGTACGTTGATCTCTGGAGAAGTGCAGGAGTTCACATAGATTCTCAATCAAATGTGTCACTTCCTGATCCACCGGCTTCTCATAAGTAGTGAAACTGTTGGCTTGGGGATGACCATCAGTTGAGGGATTAGCCATTAGTGTCGGAATTTCTTGGGCAGGGGCGCCACTCAAATCTGATGTTAACCTGACGAGGAAATTCAGTATGTTGTTTAGCGTTTCTTTCATCAGGTCCATGTTCCTTGTATGAATCTCATGTACCCGTGCCAACTGGATTAAGGTCGAGATTTCTACATCGATTGTGCCATTGGACGGAGTGTTGGACAGAGAAAAATTTCCATTCGAAAGATTCTGACTGGAATTCAGAGTAGTTGAGTTAGACCTAAGACCAGCCATCTTTATGAAAACTTGAGATTGCAACCGAGAGATTAATCTCCCACTGTGGTCGCCAATCTGTAGATGGGAAAAAATGATTTGCTGGTTTTTACGGGAAGTGAAGAGATGACGGTTCGGGCGAGACTCCTCAACCGAGCAAACTGCTTAACCTCACACAGATGCACTTCACGGGAGTGCTTTGAGTTCGAGAGATCAATATGTAGGACTCCGTCCTAAACCAAGTCAATGGCCGTTCCAAAGTCAATTCGGTCACAAAGAGGGAGACTGGTTGATTTGTAGGGACGCTGAGAATTGTGGGATCAATGATGATCAAGGATTGTGGATGTATTGAAGGTTTATGCAAGTATGTATAAATGAGTTTGATCGAAAGAACTTGTGTGTAGACGATTGTTCATATCTCAGTCATCAATTCAGAACTTATTTATATTGTCAGAATAGTAAACACCTTGATCCCAGTAAGTGTGACGGTTTCTTGAGTGAAAGAGTGGGAAAGTGGGAGATCGTGGTGAAATCAGTCCCATGTCTTGCGGAGACTTGGTTGATCGTCCACCCACTACTTTGCTAACTCCCTCAACCGCTTGCACGACTTACTCATGTTTCTCATCGTGGATGAACACACGTGCTGTAGGCCACTAGACCAAAACCCTAACTAATATCCCCCATGTGACGTGGTTGATGTCTCACGAACGTGGAGTCTGTAAAGCAGACGTGTATTTGATTAGTCAGTCGTTGACTTATTAGACAGTGAGTCAAAGTTTTGTTGAATCGAGCATGAGTGACGAATTCTCAATGATTCATGGATTGAACATGTTAGACGTACAATTCTTAGATATTGCTCGTCTGAGCAAATATTGTAAATTCGAGCAACTGAGCATCGATTCGATGAATTACTGCATATTGATAGTTGGATCAATATTCGGCATGACCGGCCCGTCGGTGGGCCCGGTCCCCTAGGCGCCTCTTTTATTATTTTTTAATATTATTTTCTCTCTCCTATTTTATTTAGGATTCCTCGTTCGTCCATATTTCTGAATGCTCGTTTGCGCATTTGGGTGCTCGTTCGTGCATCATTGTTGAGTACACTTGCACCATTTTATTGGGGCTTACTCGGTGATAGTCTAGATGCCCGATTGTTGAGTAATTATTACTAATTCATGAAATTCAGCGGAGAATGGTTCATGAAATGGAGTGATAATTATAAATTGTGCATCTATTACTAATCCATGAAATCCAGTCGGAGAATTCAGGGAACAAAGTAATGAGATAAATTGGTTATCTATTACTAATCCATGGAATCAGCCGGGGATCGGCCATGGAACGGAGTAACGAGATAAAATAGATTATTTTCTAAGAATTCGGTGGATGAATGTCACAGTAGAATTAATCTATTGTATAATCGAGATATGAGATAGTTGAAGCATCATGGCCGTTCTGAAATGTGCATAGTCAGGGAACAACGTGCAGTGTTGTTGACGTCCTGAAGGCGTTTAGCTCCCTCAAAAAATAATTATGTTGGAGAGCCGCCTTAATCTATACACAGTCTCTCTACATAGTCAGAGAACATCGAGTGTCGCCGACGTCCTGAAGGCGTTAAGCCCTCTCAACAAATAATTATGTAGGAGGACCGCATAATCGTTCTTCTATGTAGAGGGGTCTCTCTCTATGTAGTTAGGGAACATCGGTTATCTTCTTTCGAGAATGAAATTTTATGGGGGAGAGTTCTTAATTGAACTTGTGCTTAATTGCCAAATCTTTATGGGGAGTGCGATTGTGGAATATTTTAGGGGTTATCTTGTATCTTTATAAACTCCTTGATGAATGCATTTAGTTTCGGCTATATGATGGCATCTAAACAAGTTGATATGTTGTTCTCTTTTGGTCATGAAGTATCTCTATGGAAATTTCATGAGGATCCCACTAATTTTCGTACCTTTGCCAATTTTAATTGACAAAAAGGGGGAGAATTAATGTGTACGTAGTTCACACTACAAATACATATGGTTTACGGATCATTATGTAAGGGGGAGTGGTTTTCATTGTGAGACGAAGTATTGACTGGGGGGGGGGGGGGTGATACATATCACAATAGTATTGTTGTCAAAGTTGTGATACAATTGAACTTTGATGTTGTATAATGATACTATGACACTGTATAACAATGAATGAGAGCAAATGTTTTCTCATTGTTATTGCTACTGATCTTCAACAACTATGATACTGATTTGAAGAACCAAGGAGATCAAGCATTTGGATGAGAAGCTACAAAGTTTATTTATTTTGTAATCCATATGTATTGATAGTTTTGTCACTAAAATTGACAAAGGGGGAGATTGTTAGAGCACTGCTCGGTCAAACTCGCAAGCATTGCTATCTTAAGCTTGTTTGTCAATGTTAGTGATCAAAACTATAAGTCTTGATTTCTAGTCTACTTATAGTAATGTCTCGGACTAGAATAGATTGTGTAGTTGAGCATTAGACTTCACGGCGTTCATCAATTGAAGACGAATGACTACTAAGGAGAGCTTGTGGAACTTCATCAACAAAAGGTACGTGGAGACTAAAACTCATCTATCACTTGGAAAGTCTATTTCTACTCTATCTCCAATATTGAGACAAAAGTCGTATTATTATATAGTTGTCGATTATACACATTTGAGATTTCGAGTTGAGATTAACTCGCTTACATATTTCTCGAAATATGTGTTGGTAAGCTTTCGCTTCAACCAAGTTCATCTTATATTCTTGAAGAAATTCAAAATATGATCATGTGAAAATCGCCGAGCAACATCTTACATGGTTTGTGTGATACAATCATTTGGTGTAGACTTGGAATGTTTCGTCATGATTATTTCAATAACTTGAAAATTGCTTTGATGCTAATAGTGTGTGAAAACGGCTATTGTCATCCTGTAAGAAAGTTTGAATGATTGAAATAAGAGTTTAGAACTATTGGATTATAAACATAGTGTGCATTCTTGCATGTATGTGATCCATGACCGGAACTAAAGTATGCATACCCGTATGCGTACTTGTAGTTGTGAAATTCCGTATACCAAGTACACATACCGGTACGCGTACTTGCGTGAGGTATATGTCCGGGAATTTTTGCCGAGCTTAGGAAGTGTACTAAGGTATGCGTACACATTCGCATGCTGGCGAACCCATACTCAGACCGGCTACTTAAGTATGCGTACATGTTTGCATACTTGAGTGCTTTAAGTTCTAAAATCGGTTTTTTCATGAACTAATACATTTATATATTAAGGAATGCATTCTTTGTAAACCGTGGCTATAATTTTCATGAATTGATTCGAGTGAATCAAACCGATTTTGCTTCGATTGTGTTCTTGTATACTTCTATGAGAATATAGTAATTGAACAGCTCTTTAACTAGTTTCATTTGAGGAATTTGAACTAGTTGTGGTTAAGATGAATAAGGTTGATATGAGAGTGTTCATATAGCTAACCTCGGTTAACTACGGTTAAGCCAACATGGTGTACACGTTTAGGTACGGTTACATAAACCTAAATGACATTTCATTTGTGTATAATAAGCTAAGTTCGATCTAACAGTTGAAAGATATTAGCTTGAATCTAATCAGGTTTTCATCTAACAGTGAATATTGAATGCTTTGTTACCAAGGTAACTTAGATTGCAAACCCTGATTTGAAAACTATATAAAAGAGAACTCTAGCAACTGGGAAACCTAATCCCCACACCTTCTGTGTGATACTAGTTGTATAAGCTAGAGTCGATTCTCCTTTAACCTTAGGTTTTTCACGAAACCCTGTAGGTTAATGACTTGAAGACTTCATTGGGATTGTGAAGCCAGACCCAACTATTTTCTCTATAGTTAGTGATTTTATCTTGCATCTTCTATCGTGTTTGAGTACTATCTTCTTTAAGATTGGATCGAGATTTATTCTCCGATAGGCAAGATAAAAAGTAGTCACAAACATCTTCGTCTCATCGTTTGTGATTCCACAATATCTTGTTTCGCTACCATACGATTAAGATTATTGTGAGGTGATTGATATTTCTAGGCTGTTCTTTGGGAATATAAGTCTGGTATATAAATTGGTTCCTGTTCACCTTGATTTATCAAAAGAGGGAACAAAACTCGTAGGTATTTTTGTGGGAGACAGATTTATCTATTCCAATAGACTTTTCTGTGTGAGACAGATTTGTTTATCAAGTCTTCGACTTTGGGTTGTAGCAACTCTTGGTTGTGGGTGAGATCAGCTAAGGGAATCAAGTGCATAGTATTCTGCTGGGATCATAGACGTAAGGAGCGCAACTGTACCTTGAATCAGTGTGAGATTGATTAGGGTTCAACTACAGTCCAGTCCGAAGTTCATTGGTAGTAGGCTAGTGTCTGTAGCGGCTTAATACAGTGTGGTGTTCAAATCTGGACTAGGTCCCGGGGTTTTTCTGCATTTGCGTTTCCTCGTTAACAAAACTTCTGGTGTCTGTGTTATTTCTTTTCCGCATTATATTTTGTTATATAACTAGGTATCACGCCGGCCTGCGGCAGGCGCTCAACCTCTCGTTGACTTTTGAAAAGTTGTTCTAAGCTTATACAGCTTAATGTATAATATAGCTAAACAAAATCTAAAGTTTGATTAATTAAAGATTTAATATCTAAACAATAATAGAATTGAACATTAACTGAAAATAGTCGAGAGCAAAACCTTTTTAGAGTATTGTTTATTGTTTGGTTGGTCGATCATTATCACAGTAGCGTGTTTAATTAGTTGGACAATAGTAGAGGTGAAAAAAATTTAAAGGCAGGTGTAGTGCCTTCATTTTTAGTTGCTCGTATCATATTATAGTGTGTTAGTTGGTTGGGTCACAGTAGCGTTTTTAATTAGTTGGACCCTAGTAGCCGGATAGGGGCCGGGGCCAACGGCCCCGGCGGTGGAGAAAATTTAAAGGCAGGCGTAGTGCCCACATTAAAATTAGTATGTTAGTTGGTCCTATCTATAACAGTCGGGAGCATATTTAGTTGGTCGGGTCATAACAGAACGGTCCCAATATTTAGTTGGTGGTGTCATATTATAGTGTGTTAGTTAGTCGGGTCACAATAGCATGTTTAGGTAGTTTGATCATAGTAGTCGGATAAGGCCGGGGCCTACGGCCCCGGCGGTGGAGAAAAATTAAAGGAAGATATAGTGCGCACGATAAAATTAGTGTGTTAGGTGGTCCTATCTATAATAGTCGAGAACATATTTAGTTAGTCCGGTCATAGTAGAACAGTCTCAATATTTAGTTGGTCGTGTCATATTATAGTGTGCTAGTTAGTCGGGTCACAGTAGCGTGTTTAATTAGTTAGACCATAGTAGCCGGATAGGGCCGGGGCCTATGGCCCCGGCGGTAGAAACATTTTAAAGGAAGATGTAGTGCCACATTAAAATTAGTGTGTTAGTTGGTCCTGTCTATAATAGTCGGGAGCACATTCAGTTAGTCGGGTCATAGCAGATCGGTCCCAATATTTAGTTGGTCGTGTCATATTATAGTGTGCTAGTTAGTCGGGTCACGGTAGCGTGTTTAATTAGTTGGACCATAGTAGCCGGATAGGGCCCGGGCCTACGGCCTCGGCGGTGGAGAAAATTTAAAGGCAGATGTAGTGCCCACATTAAAATTAGTGTGTTAGTTGGTCATGTCTATGATAGTCGGGAACATATTTAGTTAGTCGGTCATAGCAGAATGGTCCCAATATTTAGTTGGTCGTGTCATATTATAGTGTGCTAGTTAATCGGGTCACAGTAGCGTGTTTAATTAGTTGGACCATAGTAACCGGGTAAGCCGCGGCGGTGGAGAAAATTTAAAGGCAGATGTAGTGCCCACATATTTAGTTGGTCGTATCATATTACAGTGTGTTAGTTAGTCTGGTCACAGTAACATGTTTAATTAGTTGGTCGTCTGATATTATAGGTCTCGTACTATAGTGTGTTAATTAGCCGGGTCATTGTAGCGTGTTTAATTAGTTGGATCATAATACCTGGATAGAGCCGGGGCCGTGTCATCAATTTAATGACACATATAGTCAGGGGTGAGCATTTGGCCCGTAATCCGCGGATTCAACCGGGACCAACCGTTCATTTGCGGATGGATGCCCGGACCGTTCGTTAATAGGTTGGATGCGGATGGAATTTTTGAAATCCAACGGACAACGAATCGGGCCCGGATGCAACCTTGAAAATCCGTTGGACATCCATATCCGTTAAATTAAGGGAATTTATATAGTTCTAGAAAATACTATGGATCATTTAGGAATTTTTAAGATGTTTGCTTGGGGTGTTGTACATGGCATAGTTATATTGTATACATATATAGGATATGTAGGTTTTATAAGGAGTCATTTGTGTCGGCTTATTTTCTTTACTATAAATTTTAACTAAAACAAATCCATTGGATTATCCGCATCCAATCCGCCCATCCGTGCATCCATTGGATGCAAATCCGTTGGATATGGATTGGATGCGGATGCCAAATTTGAAATCCGTATTGCAATGAATTGGATGCGGATGAGGCGAAAACCGGTCCATACCGGCCCATGCTCACCCCTACATATAGTGCCCATTAAAATTAATGGGTTAGTTGGTCCTGTTTACTTTAGTTTACTTCTTTAGTTTTGCTCCATCAAAATAATCCGACACATTAACTCATTGACTTCCAGGTCAAACTTGATAAATATGCTCCCAATTAATCTAAGATTGTTTTCTTTATCCAAAGACAGATCCCTACTTTGTTATTAAGAAGTAAACCATTAGGTTGTTGAGTTCAAGTTCGAATTCAACAACACATTAAAGCGGTAGATTACATATAGTGCCCAATCGTTTTGCTCCATCAAAAAATGACATAGTGTTCAATAAGAGGGGAAAGGATTAAATTGGAATCGACAAATGACACAATGAGGGAAAAGGAAAAAGTTGAATTCACTTGAAAAATTGGAATTTATATAGAACCTCATTAGACAACAATCCGACAATTTAGACAACTCGCATTAATATTTAGTTCACCATGCCAAGAGGAGCTTGATGACCGAACCCAGTAGATGGAGGTGTAAAAATCAGCTCACATGGTTTATGTAATGGAGGTTGATTAACATCTATGTAAAAGAACAACTACATCCCAAATTATTTCTGCAAAATTCAAACAACCCAACCATAATTCCTGACAAATTAATTACAAACTCTAGAAGCTTTACCTACTTTCCAGGTTTAAAAATTTCACCCAATTATCCAACAACTCCCAACAGATTTGTAACCAAGTTCCTTGTCCATCCTTCTCCATTTCAACGTCTGACATCTACCTTCACCGTTCGTACTTAACTACTGTAACCCCAATTTTGCTAATGGCAAGTCTTGGCATATTCAATTATAAAATTTCCAACTCCAGAAATTTTATTGATAGCTAGATACCAATCAATTATTTCTTCAAACAGTTTAGTTTGGCAATGTGAAAACAAAGAAAAATAGAAGAGGACAAATACTTGATCTGACAAATAGTATAGCACGATCCCCGCACTATCAAATTGTCTAGCACGATCACCAGAAACAGAAAAGTATTGATCCCAAGAAGCATATAGAATATGTTTCATCCTGCAATAGATACATGAACTTTTGAAGAGAGATTGCAACACCGACATGTACATGTATGTGCTTTAGTTTACATCCAGCAATCATCTATTTCTTTATACAATTGACTGTCATACTGGGTATTAACATTTGCTGTGGATTACAATTTTTGTTGATGAAACTTCAACTGAAATGCAGTGGAAAGTGAAGATTTAGGCCCCAGATTTGAAGTGGTTGCATATATATATCCAAGGCTTCTACTCCTAATGGTTTTCAAAAGGCTCCATTCTGCATTATAATGTAAAATCACATCAGTCTTACATTATCTAATAATTTTTACGTTATTACTACGGGATTCTGAACCAAAAAACAGTTTCCACAATTGGATAATGTAAAAACTGATGTGATGCTATGCTCACATACAACAGTTGATCTTGCGTAGAAGCAGTCAGCATCGACACCTTTTCTGTTAGCAACCTAACAAATCTAGGGAATCAATTCTAGTCATCAGTAAGTTGAGATAAGGAGAAGAAAACTACTCATAATCAACGAACAACTTCAGGACATCAAGATTAGTTTTTGTTGCAAGTGTTTATTATGAAATCTAAGTTGAGAAAACCATGCAAGAGAATAAAAGAACCTGAAGATGCATACTCAGTGTACCCGGAACATGTGCTGGCCTACGATCATTTCCCTCTCTTGTGCCCACATGTAACAATATCAGCTCCAACTCTGAATTCCATTTTCATGTTTGTGACCCTAAAAATCCAAAGACAAAGGCACAAAGCAAATAACTTAGTTATCCAATTAAGGAAATCCAGAAAGTATATATATTAATATGTTCTATTATGATGCGAATGAAAATCCATATTATTTAATCATCCCCATCAACTGATTTCTCGCCTAAACACTAACCCAAATCAGGAATACTACCCAATACTTCAGTTATTTCTGTCAAACAATTTGTGTGTCTTTCAACTGGTGGCCTTGTTTGTCTCTTTAAGGCTCAATTTTTTTTTGCTCCAAATCGATTTCCAAGCAAAGAATTCACATCCTGAACAAACCCATATCTCTTGATCTGTCTGGACTATGAATACTCGATATATCATCCATTGGTCACCTAAAAAGACGACAGCAAGATCACATTTCTATATATCCATATAAAACACCGGGGAACAATCAGGTGGAAGAGGCGATATTTAAAACCCATAACCAAAACAAACCAAGATCCCCAATACTGGATAACGTATAAACATAAAAGCGAACAATCAGAAGAAGCAAAAAGAAAATATATATATATATATATATATATATAATTCTAGGTTTAATACCTTAAGGAAAAAAATATATGACAGAGTAAAAACCATGAAAAAAACAAACAAAATAACTGTAATTTGGAATGGCAACAGATAAGCAAGAAAGAAGCGCAAAAGAAAAGAAGCAAGAAAGTAAAATTCTAAGGTTTTGCGTCAGAGGGTAATACTGGGAGGAATGAATCTAGTTGGAAGCTTTTTTAACATTGGGAGACACCTTTATTAAGGGAAGCGTAGCAATATCAGGAAACCAATCATAGTTGGAAGTTCGTTAAGGAGTCGCCTTACGATGACTCTTAACTCCGCAGAAAAATAGGTTGCCCAATTATATTTGTTGTGTAATACCAGCCTCGCCTTCCTGGACATTAATTACTTGGGTGCATCCCCATCTCGTTAAATTCACTCAATAAGCTTGCATCCAACGAATTTTAAACATCAAGAAAGCACCAATCAGAATGAGAATGAATTTTACAGCTGGGAGCAACTTCATTACTTTAAATGTCCTCTTCATGATATTCTAATCTAACTCATGGTTTCCTGCTTCTGCTACTTCATTGTAAAAAGTATGAACATAAATTATTCAGTAATGAAGATGCATAAATCACTGTCAGTGAAAGTTTTTGGCAAAATAGTTGGTGGGGGTACTGGAGGGCTGTGACTGAAGCTTTTCTCCCTTTTAATGACTGAAATAAGAAGCTTCAGCTATACATTAGATACAATAGCATACTCGATCGAGTTAGTTTCAAACAAAGTAGCACTTTACCAATTAAAGTAATATGTTTTCCAGTGCCCATTGCATCTCCTAGAAATATGGTTTCCTGATAAAGTTTGCTCGTCCATTGTTTAAAGCTCCTTACTAATGAAATATGCAATTTTCGTGTCAGAGATTAATATGCAGAAAATGTACCATGAGTTTAATGATCGAATCTCATTAAGAAAAATTTGCAAGTAGGTCATGAGTAATTAGAACTAAAACTCCCATAAAAGAAAAATCACCTTTTGTCTTTTTATACAATTCAAGCCTTACTTCATATAAAAGTCCTCACGAACTACAAAGATCAAAAGATGATTAGTCGAAAAACCAAAGCACCTCTCGTAAATACACAAATAAATAAACAAACCATAGAATACTAAATCAATTTTATGGATGAGCTAAGCCTGTGTTCAAGGATAAAACATATTTGAGGTCTACTGTTGGGCTTCTCGCATGGAAAATTTTAGATGAGAGTCATAGTTTCTTACAAAATATAATTAAGGGAACCAAATCAGTTTGGTTCTTAGCTGGTTCTCCAGTTGCCAGAATCTCTTAGGATTTTAAACTATATAGATGTTCTAATTCATCGTTGACATGAAATATACGCTGGACAAAGACTGCCTGATGTTTCAATGTTCTCGCTTTGTTGTGTCAACATTAGTCTGGAGTTGGATTCAAACATTGATGCCTGAAAATACAAATCCTGATTAGATAAAACCTCAAAAAAAATCAACAGATACAAAAATAAAAGAAACATTAACTGATATAAGAGGGGCTGTGAACCTACCAGTCTCGTTTTCAGGCTCCATTGAAGCGGGATACAGGACAGTGGATGTAAACTGAAAATACAAAAATATTTTCTATTGTCTATCGCATATCGGTCGATCCCTGCAAGCCATAGAATTAAGGTTTGATTAAGTGCATGAAAGAGAAACCCATCCATTAACAACATTGCACTCAACAATGGGTTTTGTCATGACATTGTCTTTCTTCCATGTGTTCCCCATTTTTAGTCTATTCAAAATACGAATACTTAAATGGCTCAAAGACATTGCTTGTCCTCACTTAAATCTTGTTGTGAAACGACAATTCACGTTTATAATTGACCAAATCAGTATAGTTCTACTTAAGCAAACTGAATAGGTTGGAACAACAGCAATTTACCTTAGCAAAAGAGATATCAAGGTCTTTGGCCTAATCACTAAAATATTGAATTAGGCAATGACCTTTTAGAGTTCCATACATATAGAAGCCTTGGAGTTGCAGAAGAAGAAAGTTATTTTTCTTTTTTCTTTTTGTAATGTAGAGTAGAAAAAAAAAAAAAAAAAAGGTGAGCAGTGCAAGTTTTTGGGAAGAAATAAGCCGGCATAACTTGTACTTGTTACATTAAGCGATCGGGCTATCTATTTACACTAGCATTGCACATCAGTAATCAATGTAATTCTTAACAGTAACACAGTTGGTGGTATCTTTACTTCCAAACTTCAACTGGGCTAGTGTTGATACACCTAACAACACTTTCTATTGAAGATGAATTAGATGTATAAACAATAATGAAACTCAGTAAATTTCGCTCATCTTTAAGTGATGTTAAATATCTAAATCCAAGGAAACATATTATCAAATTATTGTAAACACCCATAATGAAAATATACACTGATTCCACAAAGAAAGAGTCAAAGGGAACTTATCAAGTTTCAAAGTGAGCAGCACAACTAAGTAGTAATAAAGAACAACCCCCTTACCTCCAAGAATATGATCATCAGATTCAAACCCCTCCATTGATTTTTTTGTCAATAACAACCATCAGCAGAATCTATCCTCTATTCCTTCTTCTTTACCTGAATTCCACTCTTTGCCATGAAAGAAGGAAAATAAAAAATCGATTAAACACAAATTAGAGTGACAAAACTCGATTTGAAAGAACACCCAATTCATATCAGAGTATCAATTATTATATTTCAACACAATTTCTAAAATCCCCAAATTTATGAAACCCTAAGTTTTCAATTTAGCTAAAATTCATGAAAAAACTGAAACTTAAGTAGGAAATATAAGAATGATGCATGCCTAATTCAGTAATAATCACTAATTTCTCCACTTACTGATTAATTTTGATCGAAACTTATAAAAAGTTTTGTAACAGGGGATGAAGAAGAAGGAGAGGTGGTGATGGTCGTTGTACTGGTAGTGGAGATGAGTGAAACTTTTAGCATCTCTGTTATGTCTCTCTTCTCTTCTTCTTCTCATTCGACTTCGCCCCCCTGAATCACAAAATTAACCCATAACGAGTTTATGTGGTGATGAATTAATAAAATTTATAAAATCAAGACAATCGTGATAAAGTCTGTCCATGGAGTTGATTGTATTTGTATTTTTATTTTTCATTTTTGTAAATCAAAAAAATAAAATAAAAATAAAATATATTATCGAGATGCAGAAAATCAAACAACAAAGAATTTGAGTAGAAAAGTTAAAAATCAGTTTTGTGAAGTTTAGAAGTTCGTCATCAACAAGTTCGAAGAATGAAGAGCGTTTATGGTTCTTATGAAGTGATATTAATTTCGGGTGAAAGTGAGTTACTCCCCCTTGATGGTTGAATTCTTTTTGTTTTTGTCTCCTTCTTACCTACCACATGATTTCTCTCTTTATTCCTGCACCTGCACACATGAGAGACTAAAAAAGCGGTCTTTTGAAGTTATCAATTAACCTCAGTGTCACATTTCTCTTCTGAATTGTGTCTTACCTCTTCTCCAAATATTTGCCGCCCTTTCTAGGCTATAATATAAAATCACAAATTAACCCTGTTATGTCTCTCTTCTCTTCTCTTCTCAACTCACTGAGTCACAAAACTAACTCAAGAATTAACCTGAATCAAAACAACCTGTATTTCAGGAGTCAGGGTTAAAAAAATTATCGAAGTTTACATTAACTGCTACTATGTTCTTCAATCTCCTAGATAATTTTGATGCTTTTACAGGTCTTGGATCCCCTGGAAAATTAGTTGTTTTTTTAGTGTGAGAAAAACGAGATAGAGAATTTGAGAGAAGAAGAAGTTCGATTAAGAAAAGATATGTTCGAGAAATCCTGAGAAATCTCTCCATATAGAGAAAAAATTGGTACGAATTGTTAAAACCATGAGTCCTTAATAGCCGTCCAATGACTACTCCATCCGGAGCTTTCCGACCTTCGGATCAGGGTCCTCATTAAACGATGTCCGTCTGATAGCCCTGGCTATCATGGACACAAACCTCATACCTTTTTATAACTATGATTGAAATATCACAGGTTGTGTGTTGAATCGATAAATTGGTAAATCCAACCTTTGGTTGTTGATTGATCCTTGAACATTGGTCTTTGGTACTGTTCAAGTTACTTCTCTTATATTCAATCGGGCTCGCAAATTCCTATTTGCTGATTGCAGATTGAATTGAGAAAGAGAGATACAAAAATCTTTGATATACTTTTCTCTAGATTGAGTCTAACTGTCTAGTTGATTCTCTTGAAAGTATATTGGAGTTTGTCTATTCAGATTTCCAAACGAATTATTGGGTGTGGTTATTTTACCCCCCGCTTTTTCAATTTATAAATGTATCTGTTCATGAGTATGAAAACATACTTAACCTATTTTAGAACTTTAACCACTAATTAAGTTTGCAAACTGGTACGCAAACTACATCATCCAAACCTTGGTCTTGTCCAGCCGTTTGCAAACGGGTATGGAAATAGCAGTCCCGGACCTAACTCAGGTAGAATTGTTCGCATACTGGTATGTAGACTTGGTTCTCAGACTTTAATAGTTAAAACCGTTCGCATACAAGTATGCAAACAAGGTTTCCATACCTGAATCATACCAAAAAAGTTTGCATACTGGTATGCTACTGTGTTTTATCCAGATAAATGTTAATTTTTCTAAACTCCTATTTCAATCATTGAAACATCCTTAGAAGACGACAATGGTTGTCTCAGACATACCATTAGCTTATAAGTAATTTTCAAGTGATCGAATGATCAATACGAAACTTTCCAAGTCGACATCAAATGGTTGTCTCACACAAATCATGTAAGATGTTTCAAGGAAATTTTCACATGATCATCTTTTGACTTAATATTTAGCTTCCAACAAACAAATTGTTTCTAACTAAACTCGTCAAGAATAATGATGAACGTACGTAGCTAAAGCAAAAAATCTTTCAACTCGTATTTCGAGAAAAAGATACGCGAGATAAAATCGGCTCAGAATATCAAATGTGTATAATATAAAAGTCTATATAGCCATACGACCTAGCTAGTCTCATTAGGAGATATAAGAGAATAGACTTCTGAGTGATAGATAAGTTTTAGTCTCTATATACCTTTTGTAGATGAAGTTCCTCCAAGCTCTCCTCAGTAAATCTTCGTCTTCAATCGATGAACGCCGTGAAGTCTAAAGCTAAACTACACATACTATCCTAATCCGATACATAGCTATAAGTAGACTAGAAATCAAGGTTTATAGTTTTGATCAACTAAATTTGACAAACAAGCTTGAGATAGCAACGCTTGCGAGTTCGACTGAGCAATGCTCTAACAAGAAGGATCAGGAGACACAATAGACCAAGTACAAGAATTCTTCAAGGTCATATGTTCATTCACCATTGAAATTTTCCACTTTGGATTCTTGTTGGCTTGTGTAAATCAAGTTGGTGTGGGAGGTGTAATATCACTTAAAAAAACTGCAGGCAACAAATATTTAGTAGCAAATATAGTTTTAGGTTTGAGCACACCTCTCTTGGCTCTAGTAAGCATGTGATGGTCATTTTGAGGAATAGAAGTGGATGATGAGATGACAGGAGAAACTGGGAGAGATATAGGTGTTGGATCAGAAACTACAAAGGTTACAGGACAGGAGCATTGAAGTAATTTGGTATGAACAGATGCCATAGAGTAATTGATAGTATGAGATTGAAATGAGAAGCTAGAATCATTAAAAATAATATGCCTTGAAATATAGACTCTACTAGTGGCAAGAACATAACACCTATATTCTTTGTGAAACAAACTGTAACCAAGAAAAATACAATGCTTACTTTTAAGTTGGAGCTTGTTAGCTGTGTATGGTCTGGGCCAAGGAAACCAAGAGCAGCCAAAACCGTTTAGAAAGTTGTAGTTTGGAGGCTTATGAAAACAAATTCAAAAAAAAGAGATGAAGTTGAGAGATCTAGCAGGCAATCTATTAATCAAATAATTTGCAGTTTGAAAAGATTCTATCTAAAAAATGTCAGGTAAACCAGATTGTATAAGAAGAGTTATGCCAATCTCAATAATATGTTTACGTTTAGTTTCAGCAACTCCATTTTTTTCAGGAGTATGAAGACAAGAAAACTCATGGAAAATGCCTTTCTAGTTAAGAAATTCCTTTAATATAGGTTACTAGTGAATTCACCTCAATTGTTTGTCCTAATACATTTGATAAGTAAAAAAAAAAAGTAGATTTTAAATTTGATTGACAAAAGTAATAAAAGTTGTTCTGAAACCGAACTTATTTGATAATGGAAATATCTGACAGTATTTTGAATACTCATCTACAATATATCAGCATAATAAAAAGATCCATAAATATAACCAATGTGACAAGGACCCCACAAATCATTATTTATTTAAACATTATTTATTTTATAAGCAAAGGCCTTCAAAAAGGAAAATGATCCTCCTCAACAATTTACCTAAATTAGCTTTAGCCCATTGAGCTAAAGCACGTGCTACAAAATTACATATCCGTGGTTGAAAAGTAAAGATACAAGCATCATTTTTTTGATCTCCATCAAACTTTCCGGTTGATAATTTGTCGATCAAATCCTTTGCATCTCTCTCGATGATGATATGAGTAAGCTTTTGTTCAACAACTTTCTCAAGAGCAGCCCAGATAGCCCTGGCTTGAGATTCAACAACAGATTCAACTTCAAACATCATTGAAGCATAAAAGGAGGCTTTATAATTGTGAAATCCCTCATCACACACCAGGAATTCCTTATTCTCATCACCTAGTATTAAAAAAAATCAAAATCAAAGCACTAACAATAGAAATAACACATCTAATTTCACAATGGTGTATGTCATAAAACAAGAAAAGTTTGAGTCGAAAGTGAACTATTTTATTAATCAATTGCATTACAATATTTATTTTGTCTCACATGCAACTTATATATAAAATTATAGCAAGATGCACGAACTATTTTTTCATTGTCGCTCACTTTTATTCTTAAAATTTATCTCGTTAATGGTTTTAATTATACCAAGATACAACGAGCTGCCATTGATCAAGACCACGATTATATCTATAAATTCCATCTTGACGTTCTTCCCACCAACAACCGTTCTCGCAGTAATGATATACTCTCCCATTATAGACGTGATAGCCTCTTTGAACCCAAAATCCTGTTGTATCCCTTCTGTAATAAGGCTACCCTGTAGTCTGCCCTTATCTTATCTAGCTGTGTGCCTTAGTAAATTAGCTTGGCTGCCAATTGGTTAGTGTAGGACCGTTGATTATTATCCACGTGTCAGTAACAGATTGATCTTGATTAGGGTTAAATGATTTTTTATTAAAGATGTAAGAAGAGTTCATCTCTTCATAACCTGAACTTTGTTGTTAATTAAAACTCATTTGGCTGCGCCTTTGTGCACAGATTTGGTTTGAATCTTCGATTTTTATTCCATGCAAAATTACACCACTGGTGAGTTATTATGAGAAACTTCGGATCAATTGACCACTGCACATATTTATTATCATGAATAAGTTTTCTCATATCTCTCATTAAATTGTTCGCATAACAATGTAGCATCAAATCTTGACCATTGTTAAGTTGGTTCGTTATTTTTACATAAACTTTGCCTAAGTTTTCTTCATATGATAAACACTCACTAAATAATATTGCAAACAAAACGAAGTAAGCAAATATGTAGACACCATAATTTTTATTTTTAAGACTTTTTTTTTTTTTGAAAAAATCAACTCAACATACTTATGGAAAAACGATTACACAAAGCTTTTTGTTGGCAGCCTAGAAACAAGCTGAGCTCCAACACCTTTTTGAGACTAGCATTTTTTTTTTTTTTTTGCAGATGAGGATGATTCTATCTGCATGTGGATCTTCATATTTATACACAAACAACAAAACCACAGTTACATCTTGCACGCCTTTATTTGAAAAGAATCCATGACTATGAATTCTTCATTAATTTTTTTTTCTAAATCTAATAAGGATTTTCTTTCTTCTCTTTTTTCATTAAATTGAATATGAGATGAGGGAAGCATTGATTTGAGAATCTATTGAAAATCCATTTCTTATTTTTTAACTCGTTGCATAGGTTTTAAAAAAATATTTCTAACAATATAACATTGATAAATACATGTCTTTTAGTTTATAAATATGTCAATTCGAAATTTTAACACTAAGGTGGATAAGTAAAAAGAATAAAAAATCATTCATTTTTCTTTCCCTTAAAAGTTGTGCAAATTATAAAACATCGACATTTTTGGGGACGGCAGAGTGTACTTTTTGGCATCCACTCAATTCAAGATTACCAAATTAGTTTAACTAAAAGAAGAAACTCAAAGTTAGGATTTCTTTATGTAGGTTAATTATTTTTGTAACTAAATTTTTATGTTGACAAAAGGAAAGCTTGAGTGTCATCTTTTTTACGTTTTATTGTAAAACATAACCATACTAAGCAAAGAACTCAAATTATGAAGATGTGATCTAGGTTTCAGAGGTTAGTTAATAGGAAAGCAAGTTTTTCATAATGGGAGAGAATGATTCAACTCTGTGATCTCGAACCAACTATAGTAGAAAAAATATATTGGATGTAGTAGTGCTAATGCTATATAAATGATCTAGTAGATGTTTAACCAACTATTTTATAGTGTCTGGTTATGTACTTACAATAATCCATCTAAAATTACTTTGTAAATAAAAATAAAAAATAAAGACAATCCCAATTAAATTCTGAGTTTTCTTCTAAAAAATCCTTCAGGGACATGAAGCTAAGTCGGCCTTGAAAGCTACTTGCTATCCTTTTGGAACCATATTTCATAGTCAAACGGTTGAAGTAGCCCTCATAAGAAATTTTAAGATTTTAAATTCTAAATTTGCCTACGAGTTGTGCAAGGCTTGGTCAGGCCGGCGTAAAAACTATGTCCAGTTTTCGGGAGTTAACTTGTTCTCCTATCCAACCTGGTACTTGCTACTGGAAACGGGTCTTGGTCTTTGGTCTTTGGACATATAATAATCTCAATAAATAATACTTATACACTATCAGTTGAACTCATGATTTCAAGATGAGGAGAAAAATACATACTCTATCCCCATATTTTTGTTCATTATTTTATCACAGTTGGATGTGTCTTTAACAGAAAATAATAACAAAGACAACATAATAGTTTCTTACGCAGCTGAACAAAGACAACATAATAGTTTCTTACACAGCTGATTTCTACTGCACTAAACTAGAAATGTTACATAAAATCTCTTTCAGTTAACCCATTGTGTAAGATGGTGTGGGTAAGTTGATAACAGTGCTCTTTATCTTAGTCATCATAAGTATACTATTTGTAACTCCTTGTGAACCGATTCCGCTGTCCTTCAAACCCTGCCCAAGAGAAATATTCCAATTTCGGTTATTTAAATAGCGAATTACATGAAAACCATATAGAATCGCTCCTAAGACAAAAAAAATGATACTACCTTCGTTTTTGGAAAAGATGTACTTTCACTTTTTCATTTTAGCCTAAAAATAGGCCAAATTGAAAAAGTGGTAGTAACACTTTTCCAGAAATGGAGGGAGTATATTTTCAGAAAACATGGAATGGACACATAGATGGTATGATGGAGTTTACCTGGAAGGGAAAATGGTCAGGTCCACGAGCTGGTGCCGAGTTGATTTGAACAGTTCCGGTTTCCATTGCATCACCGATCAAGATTGCTTTGTTTATATCTCTCGTGAAAACACAACCCTGTATTTTGTTTTGAATTTTCAAATCCATATGAGTCTTTTTGGGTCGAAACTATGGTAGACAAAAGAAAAGGAATGCTGAAGTTTTATACCTGAAGGCCAAAATTGCTAGCATTACAATGGTGGATTCCTTGTTCGACGGTGTTGATCCTAATGACTGGCAAAACTGGTCCAAATGGTTCCTCCCATGCAATCCTCATTTCTGGTTTAACATTGTCTAACAACAAAGGCCAGATTAAGTTACCATCTCTCTTATACTCCTGACAAAAAGTTGCACCTTTTTGTTTCGCATCCATTACTAGTCCTTCAATGAAATTAGCGGATGACTCTGATACGACCGGAGTAATATCACAGTTTTCCTCTGGAGGTCCTACCGTCAGTTTAGACACTTTCGCATTCACTTTCTCCACAAGAGCATCAGCCACAGAGTCCATCACTAGAACAACTTTAACAGCTGTACATCTTTGGCCACTGCAAAATCCAGTTATACAGTGCAATAATTTGAGACTCCATACAGAAGTGCCAACTTAAGCTTACAATGAGGCGGTGCAGATATTTTGGACATACCTGTAAGAGAATCCCCCCTTTATGATATTAGCCGCAACTAAATCCAAGTCAGCATCTTCGAGAACAATGCATGCATCTTTCCCTCCTAGCTCCATTTGAAGAGGAACCATTCCTGCTTTCTTTGAGATTGCTATTCCAGTATCTCCACCTGTGAAACTACAAGAATGACAGGACTCATCACGATCACAAAAGAAATAAAGAAAAAAAAAAGTCATGCAATGAAATATGAATGAAACATTATAAACTGAATAAGATATCATACCTTATACAGTTTACACCTGGGTGCATTGTTAGGAAATCACCGATTTCGGAACCTTTTCCAGTAATACAACTAATAAGGCCTTTGGGAAAACCAGCCAAATGAAAACAATGCACCATATGGAGAGCGGCTACGGCACCCTGCAAAAGATAACATACCATCAGTTGCATATATTCCAAATAATTTGATTATAAAAAAGAAACGAACTAAAACAGAAATTTGCAGCAACTCATAAACTTTTAATGCACACTTCTTATGGTATTGAAGAGTAAAAGTACCTGAGTTGGCGGCTTTAATACAAGCGAATTTCCAGCTATCAGCGCAGGTGCAATTTTGGAGACTGCTAAGTTTACAGGATAGTTGAAGGGTGGGATTGCTAATACAACTCCAAGTGGAACCTGCATTTTTATTTCAATTAATATCTATCAATACACATGTCCCGAAAACGATTAAATGAACTAATTAAATTTCCATTTCAGTATGTTTGTTTTATGTTCTTTTCCAATCCAGATTTGGCTCTACTGTTTTCTATTGCTTCGCCATTTTAGTCATATGCATCTATGGATAAAATCCAAGAGTGGCCAGGGTAAAAATTGGAGGACATAACATATGACATCATTGAATCAAATTGGCTTTCAATGCCATTGCAACTACGGTAACGATCGGATCTCCATTTTCCAATGTCCTAACTAACTTACTGACAGTCAAAACAAACGCAATCTTGAGCTATCCCTTGTCACATTTTATCTAATCCTGATATCTTATCCTCCTCCCCATTAACAACCAGGTCCAATCTTACACAATTTACCACCACTACCACGAAAACGGAACCATTAAACAAACATAATTAAGAGCGCACAAATCAGAATACAAACCTTATTTCATTTTTGTGATGACAATCTTATGATAATTTAACACAAAATTGGTTAAAAAGACCAAAATCAATAATTCCTGGGTGAAAAAGATATTTAGATTTTGATATTGTTTAAATGGACAAAAATATAAAAATAGCCAGGATGTAACCAGTTTCATCCTACCCATTTTCAAATTTTTTTTCTTATTTTTAATTTATATCAGGATGCATCCAGTTTCATCCTCGCTATTTTTTTAAGTTTAAACCAGGATGAATCCAGTTTCATCCTTGCTATTTTTTTTGTGTTCATTTCACTCATTATAATTTTTACTCGTTCATCTGAACCATATTTTAAATTTTTTTGGACAAATGGCCCATTTTCCGATAACTTACCACCGTATTAACGAAGTTATTAATTAATCGGTGTGCAGGGTACGCGTACCTTAGAAACAAGACAGTACTTAGACCTTTCATTTCCAGGAAAACTATCCGAAGTAAGGAATTTCCCTTCTCCTAATATCCTCACACCTTCTTCTCCACAATAACTCACCAAATCTCCAGATCTCACCACCTCAGTGACAGCATCTTTAGCAGGTTTAGCAATCTCTTTAACAAGGCACTCAGCAATGGGTGCTTTGTGTTCTTTAAGAATTGCAGCTGCTTTATGTAGCATTTCAGCTCTTTTCCATAATGGCGTCTTTGCCCATAGTTTCTGTGCTACTTTTGAACTCTCCATCACTTTGTTCACTTCCTCTTGCGTACATGCTACACCCCAAAAAAAAAAGAACCAATCAACCCCAAAACAGAGCAAAACAGAAGAAAACAGAGTAATCAAAATCTAGCTAAAAAATGAGTTTTGCAAATGTGATTAGCTACCTTGAACTTTGTAATGAGTTTTTCTAGTGGTAGGATTTATGATTGGAACAGATTTTCCAGATGAAGATATGTTCCAAGCTCCGTCTGAGTAGTACTTGTAGACATTAGTATTTTCATCATATATCTCTGCAAATATACCAGTACCTGCCATTTTCTCTTGAAAAACAGAGAAAGAAAGAAACAGAGAAGCAAGCAGAAGAGGAGAAGAGTTTGGTGAATGGATTATTTATTTTTTGTGGACGGATTTATAGAGAAAGAGATAGAGCAGAGAGGGTGAGGCAAGTGCCCCTCCAATGATCAGGGACTTGAACAGATTTTAGTTGGTCTTAAATGTGCCACCTAAGTTTTCACCGAGTTAGCTCAGTGTTGGAAGTTTCTGAGCTTGTTTTCTACCGACTTTCTGATAAAATTGTTACCTGGTGGACCAATTATAGTAAGTAAGTGGTTGGAGTTCTGAAATGTCAGTACCTGCCGGTTGCTACTTGCATACAATGCACAAAAGTTTGGCATGAGTAACTATGTAAGCACAGTAAATTCTTATTCCAACGCTTTATATGTATCTGAGAACTTTGCCGATAGTATTCAGTATGCACAGAAGTTTACCTCAAAAATTGGGAAAGCTTTGTGTTCATCAGAGTTTTTACAAACGATTTGATATGTGTAAGAACTTTGCCATGCATCCTATGCCACCGATAATGTCATAGTGAAGGAGAATCGCGCGAGTTGCACACCACTATAAACACACCGGGATCTTGTTTTCAAATCGAACTTAATCAAAATAAAATAAAATAATAATAATCTTGTTGTGAGTGTTAGGGTGTTTACAGGGTATTTGGATACATTACAAAGAAAAAATGTTTTTTTTTCGATATAACTAAGTTGAAAAGTCAGGAGTTAGCTTAGCAATAAGTTTCATAATGATTTTAGAAATGAAGATGTTAATAGTGCGTTTGTATATCAGAAGAAGAAGTCAGAAGCTAAAACTATCTTGCTTTACAAAAATTTGACTCTTCTGCTTGTTTCTAGATGTTGTTTTGAAAAATTATTGCCAAACTGATTTCTGATTTTTCGTCTTTCAGAAGTCGAAAACCAACTTCTAAGAGTATATTTGCACCCTATAATTTTTTGTGGAGTAATTTTTTTTTTTATTTTTTTTTTGCTTTCGACTTCTATGATCGACTTCTGTTTCTAGAGAACTAATAAAATTTCTACTTATGATATCCAATCATGAACTACTTGAAATTTTATTTGTATATATTTCTTTTTTTTTTAAAGTAAAAAACGTGTGTTGAGACTGAGTGATTGAAAAATAAAACAACTTTTAGCATTGCTAGCTTGTTTGGGTACCATTTTTCAACTTCTAAAAGCAAAATCATCATCAATTATTTTGTGATCATAATTTGACTCTGTTTCTGGTATCCAGACATCCTCTTAAGTTAAAAAGTAGTATAACTATCGAGAAGCAAATCTTCTGGCTTCTGAGAAGTACTTCCTCTAAAAGCAGAAGCAAAACTACTTTTCATTGCCAAATACCATTTCCGTAAGGCCTCATTTTTCTAACACGGTAGCCTTTAAGTCAGCAAGCAGCGATGCCACAAAGAACCTCAAAAGAGTACTTGAGCAGAGCTCACCAGAACCAGATACCACTTGATCCGTATTAGCCAACGGTAGTAATTAATGTTATTATAGATTTGAACGCCATCACGTGAAAAGAGATGTATTGGTGACATGACTCATGAGCATTTAATAGTAGTAAAAAGATAAGGCGAGATAAGCTGAGACTAGAGTCAAGAAGAACCTTGGCTGTCTGTTTGTTTGTCTTGTTTTTTTCTCTCCAAATCTTCGTCACGTTTCGGATCAGTTGTTGGTATGGGAAACCAGAAACCGTTCTAGAAGGAAATTCAAAGTGAAAAATCGAGCAATTGTAACGTGGTTTTATCCCAAAAATCAATATGTGGTCCTGTTGATTGCACGTCACTGTAATGGGTGGTGGCCATGGCGTGCCTAAAAATGTGTGCTATATGCGCAACCGAGTCATGGCATATGCTTTGCCACTTTCATAAAGCTGTGTGTATGTGCCCGTAAAAATCATGCATGTGGTCCGGCAAATTTGGATCAGCTTTAAATAGTTGAAACTATTATGGGCTACTAGAGGGGGGACGGTTTGGGTCTGAATGAAGGCAACAAGGGGGGACGATATACTACTAATTTTCAAAATCACTTTTATCCAACTAATTTTGATAAATGACTAATATGTGTGGTTGATTAGGCTAAGTCCTATGGTGTGCTAATCTAGTAGTTAGGGTAACCTCATAAGTCCTATGACGTTGCTAATCTATCATGCTAGTCGCATAAGCAAACAACGAGGATGCGCTGAATCGCTTTGTAATTTTTTTTCGCACTTTTCGCTGAATGAAACAACGCATGACATTCATTCATACAAGCATTCACTGTAATTTCATCACCTCAATCCGACACCATCAACAGCGATTCTTCATTGAGTCCAACAGCTTCACAACAACCACTAGATTCATTTTTCCATCCCATTTAAGCTATCTAATCTTCCACCAACTATTTTGAATCAAGTTAACACCCCATTTTATCTTAATTGCACCAGACTCAAAACTCTCTTTATCTGCTCCATCTCTGCTTCAATTCCTTCTTCCATCACATACATTTATGAATATTAGCACATCAGAAACAAACCCATCTATCACCTCAAGCTCAAACACGCTGAAAACCCCAAATTATCATTGTTGCCTTCTTCATCTCTGAAATTGAATCCCAATTCACCTCATCTGAATCCTAATATCACCATCTCATACCACCATTTGTTTCATACACCAGATCCATCTCTTCCTTGTAAATTCTTGGACGAAATCATACCCAACAAATTCACCACCATCAACAGTTTCATTATCTCTTCCATCAACGACATCTCCATCTTCAAATTCTAACTCAAACCCTAACAAAGACTGAATCCATCCATGGTTTTAATTTCAGATTCTGCCGCAACCCATTATCCCAAATCCCCTTTCTCTCAAATTGAATCAGCAGCGACAAAGAGTAGACGAGAAGAGGAGAAGGTGTATGGAAGAAAAAAAAAAGGCCATTCAGCGCTGAATGGTTCAGCACACGATTCTACGCGTTTCCATTCAGCGCAAATAGACATTGCATTTCCATTCAGCGCGGATCCTTTGGAATATTCTTTCATGCGATGAACCATTCCGTGAAAAGGTGATTTTTATTGCGTTGAACCATTCAGCGCAACTATCTCGCTACTAGTTCACATGTGAGCAAATGCTAGGAGAGAGAACTAGTGTTAACAAATAGACAATACTTTTTTTTGAACTGCAACACTTTTTGACTAATCTAGCAGCCAAATCTAGCTCATAGGACTTAGTCTCTTACCTTATGGTCTCGACTAGTGTTAAAACTAATTAAAGATAGATATGTTATATTAGCTTAATGATTTGATTTATGTTTTGAAAATTAATTTTTTTATTATTACTATTATTTATTTAGAGAAGAAGGGTGATTTTTTTTTAAATTTTGGGGGGAAAACCTTGGAAGAACATGAAGAACTATATGTTCAAGATTGTCAAGAACTCCTCTATCTTAACCACCATTGCAATTTTGTCGTATCTAATTGCTCAAAGAATGTAAAAAACTCGATTTATTTTTACAAAAATTACGCCTGGGAAAACTAAACTATTAATGTGATTGGGATAGTTTGGGGTTGAATGAAAAAAAGGGGTATGAGATAGTAATCTTGAAAACCCCTTATCCAACTAATTTTAGTAATGACTAATATGCCTTTGATTAGTACTAACACCAATTAAATGTTAGTAATTATATTAGTTTAAGAGTAAGGATACATTGCCAAAGTGTTTTCTTACAAGATCTAAAAGGTGCTAAAAACCATTGGATTTCAGTATAAAAACGATTCAGATCTTATCAAGTTGCTCAAAATGTGCCAATAACTTAACTCTCATTACAATTTTGTTTCTTTTAATCGTTTAAATAACATAAAAAAACTGATTCTTTTTATAGAAATTATGGCTGAGAAATAATGAAATCCTAGCCATAACATTAATGTTGGGATAAACGTCCCAGACTTAACCAACAAACTATGATTGGAAATTACAGAAATCTCAATTGTGATTATAACCTACGGTTAGGAAATGAAGAACTCCTAGCCATATTTGTATTCCAGAACAACCCGTGTCTACAGTTTTGGCTAGGTTTATATCATTAAAAATGGAAAACTCCTAGCCATAAGTGACTATTTAGTTTGAAATTTTTGAGTTTATACACTCATACTTGAAATGTAAAAAAATCAATTTATTTGCTAAGTAAACCACATTACAATCCATTAAATACATATTTAGCCCGTATTACAAAATTTTTCTAATATCCCATACGATATATTAAAAAGTCGTTGATGATGATGACTTGAAAAATATTTTCTTTAACCTTGAGATACGAAATTTGAACCTTTACGATTTCTATTTTCTATTTTCTATTTCCTTTATACCTTGAGATACGATTTCAATATCAGTTTCACATGTAAGTCGAAGTTGATTGCAAATACGAAATAAAGCCATATATCCTTCAATTTGTCTGTGTATATCGCCGAATCGACAAAACAAATTAACTCTATCACAGTCATTAGTGTTCCGGGTGCCACTACAAAAGTTATCATAAATATTTTTCAAATGACTAACACTCACTAAACCACCTTGCCTCGTTATTCTCCCCTCTTTGGATACATGGTACATAGTTTTGGAAAATAGATAAGTCTTCATCCAAAGTAAAGTTGAGTTTATCCATCTTTAGGTATATTATATTTATGAAGATCGTAAGTGTTTATTGGGGAGATTGTGGATCTGGAAAGGTGGGTGCATATACAAGTAGAATTATTTTTAGGTAAATAACGACTACATTCCTCAAATAACTACCCATATATTCTTCTAACTGCTTTATTTTTAGAAAAAAAAACTAGCCAAAATTCAGGTACTTATGACTAGTAAATGTTTATATCGCCATAACCGTAATGGGAATTAAACATGATAGTTTTGGTTCCGCTTAGATTTACGGGTAGGAATCCAAGCCGTAACACAGGTAGTTTTGAAATTATGCTAGATTTAGGCTATAAATACTAACCATAATGAGGTGTTTACGGCTAGGAAGTTTAGTCATATTAAAGGGCTGATTTTTTTTGGATTACTCATAAAAGGTTTCAGTTGGGGATCCTACCGGACTTACCGCTAGGAATCCCAATTGTAATTAGTGGTTTACGACTATAAAACGTAGCCGAAAGTAATGAGTCAATTTTTTGGGTTTGCTTAGAGAAAGTTACGGCTAGCTAGGAATCCTAACCGTAGCCAAATTTACATCTAGTCGTAATAATGGGTGTATATGTAATTTATCAATTGTTGCTCGAATATCTAGTCGTAATAATGGGTGTAGATGGTGGATTTTCGACAAAGGCTAAAATCGTAAAACCATAATTGTACATACTCTTGATCCAGCAATCAGATGAGTATTGAGGCTCATGTCTCTCATTGAAGCATGAAAGCTCATGCCGCAAGAACCTCTGACTGAGAATATTGTCTCTCAGAGCATATGCAGATGTACAGTCTCTCAACTGAGGCAACGACATATCTCATGAATATTGAGCAATTTCAATAATTACTTCTATATAGAATCGAATGATTGGAAGGCTCCTAGACAGCTTGCCTGCTAGTATAGAGCAATAATGTCTTCAGGATGTAACAATGTTTTCCCTCTGAAAACTCTCAGAGTTGCTGGTATCACACGACAAGAAGCCATTCATGCTCCAATCTCAATCATGGATCATGAAGGGACACCCAGAGATGCTTATGGATACATTACTCTCAAGATGAAGATAAATTCAGCCTGGACAGAAACAAAATTTTACATAATCCGAGAAAATCCAGGATATGATATGATCCTTGGACGTACGTGGATTCATGTTGGAAAGGTAACTCCAACACCTTCAATTGCACATTTCTGCATTGAGGAAACCTCTGATTCGGAAGAAGAAAAATAGGATACTCCACAGTTTGAGTATCTGAAGGAAGTCAAAACTTTGACGGAGCTGACACAAAAGCCTGAAAAAATGCAAATGCTTTCATCAAAAGGTTTCGCACTCAGGCAAGTCTTATTCCTCCTCAAGTGTCCATATTATCAGTTTTCAAACATGCTGCTTTGGTTCGAGGGCTTTACTCCACTAAAAACTTGGCTATTGAAAAATGCTATGAATGGATAACCTCACCTCAGCAATATTTCACCAAGTGGTTGGACGCAGAACCTCTCCGAATCGAGCAGTCATTGCTGAAATAATGGCTGAACAAGACAAGAAGTATCATAGATACTCTCCCCTCCGCGAATGTCCATATGTACCGCAAGATTGGAAGGCTTCGAAAACATGGAATACCATTACATGGGGAATTCCGAACCAACAGAAGATATTCAGGGCACGGACAATCAAGTCTAACAAATTCCATGAAGGGTATTTAGTTCTCAAAGCAACTAAGCGTAACTTTCATTCTGCAAAGAACTCCAACTGGGAAGGACCTTTTATGATCTCTAAGTCTGTTGCTGGTAGATACTACCGATTGATCAACGTGGATAGCAAGGCGAATGTGGCAATAATACACGAGACTTGGCTCAAAGCATTTGACGCCTAAGATATTGGATCATTGAGGTATTGGAGTTCAAGGCATGAACGCCCAAAAATATCTGAATTTGGCATTTAGGATTCTCTTTAACTGTATTTCAATTTCCTCCAAAATGTTTGCAATACTTGCATTCAGTAATTTGAATTCAGCAATTTATTAAAATTCAGTTTACTTAAAGAAAATCTCTATCAAATCCAAAGAAAATCCTCAATCATCTACTTATTCAAAACCAATCAAAACCAAAAAATAAAACCTCACATCTCTCAGAAGTTCAGAAGTTCAAGAGATTATGGAAAAAAATCAAAGAAAATCAGCAAAGTAAGATTTTCGCTCCTCTGCATCCTTCAAGACTTGTTAAGCCACCTTCTCCATATTCAACTCTTCAGTCAATCTAGCAATCTTATCTTCCTTCTCCATCACAGCATCATTGGGAAAGGGTATGTTATTCTCGCATGAGTCCTTGATAGCATCTATCTTCTTACGAAGCCACTTCACGTTGAAGCCAAGTCTCTCAGAATTCTCCAAGTTGAACTCCCAATCAAAGAGTACATCTAGAGTAACAATATTTCTAGCCCCGGTGCATATATCATTTATAACATGCAAGATAACACCTACTTGCATTGTTAAAGAATAAGCACGCTTGGGGTCTCTGTCAAGGATGATGTGACCAAACTTCCTCCATATCTTCTCGTACAAGCCTACATATCCAATAGGAACGTTGAATCCGTCAACTAGTTTGTGATATTGGAGTGATGCGCCAAATGTAGGATCAAAATCAACTCCCGAACTTGGATATTCATGCACCACAATACGATTTTCAATTATCGGAGCAACTTCTATAGTCAAGGAAACAGTTTCTTCAGTCTCTTCTACTCGTGTCTCGGTTTCTTCCGTCACTGAAGCGACAACAATTGAAGTCTCGATCTCTTTAACAATTTCAGAAACAACTCCCTCACGACTTTGAAGTGCAGAGATGGTAGTTTGTTCATCAATAACCCAGGGGTTGCTCGAGTCATCATTATTGGTTCCTTCATTCTCAACTTCGGCATTTGGCACCTAATACGAAGATTACATGAGCTTAGAGCTATCCAAGCATGAAACCAAGGGAAATCATAAAATATAGCATGTAATGAACTAATACTATTTAAGTTCTTTATTATACGTGCAAGACATGAGCAAATAGCATGAAAGTCATAAAAACATGTTTTACAACAAGCTCATCTGAGGAGATTTTATACTGCCCTGCATGAGACGACGAACTGGGAGCGATTGGTGAATAATCTAAGATTGAGTTATATACCATTCTCTTCGTATGGATGTTATCTACAACATATCAAAATTTCATAGCAGTTGGATAAACGAGCAAGGAGATGTGGCCAAAACATTGGACTACATGACAGCTGAAAAATTCCTGGAAGTTTACTGTTTCGTCAATTTCGACCTATAAACATGCTCAAAAATCTTCTTTTCTAAATCTTGGAAATTTCCTGGGCATAAGAAAACTGGGGTAGACCGTGAAAATCCGACATCGGACGAAGATTATACAGCATTTTTGCTAAAGGGCTGAGTTCTGGAATTTCTGGTGACGTATTGCGGCAAAACTTTTGTGTATTCACATGGATCCTCATTCATTCACAAATCAAAAAGTTTATGCTCCTATGAATAAAATACAAGATAAATACTTACTTGGATGGTCTCTGAAGCGTTCAAATAACCAAAATTGCATGTGTCAGCATCAGGAGCAGCATTGCTTTCGTTCGGTCTTGGATTCTGGGAATTTTCTTCATCGCCATCCTTCGAAGACGAACGAAAATCACCAAAACTCTACACTTCCAAGGCGAAATCCTCCTGGATACATTCATGACAATTAGAATCTTATTCACAAAAATTGTAGCTAAATATGCGAAGAAATACTTACATCGACTTCTTCTTCAGCAATTGATTCAGAAATTATTTGTACAGTAGAGAATTGAAGACCATCGATACTTGACGGACTAAAGTTCTGTAACGGAGTAACAAACGTTGGTTTTGTGATCCTAATTACACGGATGAGAAGAAGTCACGATGAAAGAAGTATTGACAACTCACCAAATAGATCACAGGGGACTTTATGGTGGTATGCAACATCTTATAATTCTTGCTCCTGCCTTCTCCACCGTGAACAATTGCTACCGTTTCCGAAAAGTCCACATTAATTCGAGGTCTCACGATACGACCATCCTGTACAAACTGATGAGATAATTAAGATAAAATTATTATGATCTTATGAAGATTATAAGAAGGATACATAGTTGTGGACACCTTGGAGATGTCTTCCGTTTATCGCCTGATAAATACTTCAATCTTGGTCGAGTATAAATCATCTCAGCAGAAGGAGGAACTTTCATCAAGGGTTGACCAACCATCACATAATCATATAAACGTTCGAATTGCTGATTCCAAAAGTTTATGTAACCAGGAGTTACATACGTAATTCGTTCAGAACAGGGGAACCAATAATCGTTTTCTTCTAAATGAGTACAGTCTAAACGGGTCTTAAGTTGTTCAACCGACGGCTTCCTTGGAACACACTGATCCATGCCCATTTTTCGAGCTGCTCTATCGATGTTGTATTATTCCACTGAAAAGTCTACATATGTTTTTGATACTAAGTAACCAGGAGTGCAACTCAGCATAAAAGATCTCTCACCATCACTTCGATCCGCAAAAGGTTTCAACGTAACACTTTCCTCAGCATTGAAGGTTGTTAACTGAGAAATATAAGGAGGAATTGACACCCATGGACGAAATTTAAACTCAGATTCCTTGTCTAACACATCAACAGCATGCGGTTTAACTCGAGGTTGCTTTGTAGACCAACGCATAATCCTGGCATTATCCTTCTCAGAGAAAACGTGCCGAGCATCAGCGTTCGGTCCTTGTAATATGGTACGAGGAATGGGTGCATAATTCTGACACATCAAAGCTTGGAGAAACATTATATTGGCATAGCATTCAATCTTCATAAAGCTGTTAGAAATACTGGAATCTAGAACCAAGGTGTCTAAGTTGGAGTATAAAGATCCCAAGAATAGACTGCCAATTGGAAGTTGCTCACCTTGGGCCATATTGATAGCAAAGGGAATCACAAACGGCTTCAAAAAATTCCATTATCTTCAAATACGTCTCTGGACAACCATAAACATAAGAAAGCAGCAATAGACAAGATACCGTCAACGGTACTGTGAGGAGCCTCAGTGTGTTAACCAGTGAGCATAATAGCATTTACTGGATCCTTGATTAATTTCCTCTACTTTGGCTGTCAAAATATTATATATTGCTTGCTACTCCGCTGAAAGATTTTCAGGAAGATTGCCTGTGACTGGAAGATGTAACAAAGCAACTACATCCTCTAAGGTGATAGTAAACTCTCCCCAGCTGCATATGAAAGTATGAGTTGGAATACACCAACGAGAAACCAGAGCCAATATACCTCGCACATCGTGAAAAATGAACAAGTGTCCATTTGCTTGAATAACCCTTGTTATCTGTGCACGATCTAGCATGGTTGGAACACGAGGAAACCCAACATATGCCTTGCCCATCCAGAGAATTTTTCCAAAGGTCGGCGAGAAAGCTTAAATTCTATGATTGAAGCAGAAAAATTTCCTTGTTCGAGGCAGAATCGAATAGCCGCCCGAGGAGTCACCAGTTTCTTCTGAGTAAAATTTCTAGGATTTATCAGAAGACGATATGCTGGAATCTTGAGACGTTTTTCAGGTTCATGCTGACCCATGAAGAACTCATCATTTGTATTTGGGATATTCTTGATCCCAGGTATTTCTTCTTCTTCACCAATATAAGTCTCATCCATGCATGTATCATCTCTGGAGACATCATTTTCTTGGGAGTCAGACATCCTTGCGAAGTAGCTGTAACATGCACACAACACTCTACTTCAGTATATCATCCACACAAGATGCAAACTTCAACAAAACAATGGAATCATGCAACTGGATGGCAAAAAATGCTGAACTACCAAAATGGTAACTCTCAACTCTTACCTGTTTATGATTCCACTAACCGTAGTGATTGTGATACGAGAGTTTAACACTTCAAAACTGCTCGTTTCTTCAAACCTACAAAGTGAGCAAAACTTTAGTTTTCAAAACTTGATTTTCATGAAATCATGAACATAATTTTTACACTGTGTGAACATTCACCACTGAATTATGAAAAGACACACACCAAGGAAATATTTCATCATAAATAATTGTCTACTTTTAATGATTATTCTAAATCAAAATAACAATATATATATATATATATATGAAAACGTGATTTACTCACGCAATTAAAAAGAATGTATATATTATATTTTTGGACGTGAGCAAACTCAGGTAAATAAAAAAAAATCGTGAACGTGTCACGGGTTTTGTAAAAAAAAAAAAAAAATCTCTTCCTTTGTACAATCATCTGTCTTTGAAACGAGGGTTTATTTCGATTTTGTGAAAATTCACACCTTTTAAGATAAAGTTTTGGTTTTCATGAAAGCTCATAAAACAAAATTTTATCACTAGACACGGGTTTATATATAAAAAAAAATCTCTCCTAAGTCAGGGATTATTGCTAGTTTCTTAAACTAATGATCGAATGAACATACGTTCTTAAAACAAGGGTTTTCTACAAAACTCACGCCTATATATGCACGTATATAATTCTAATCATGAACAACTCATGAAACAACAAATCATCAACTTCTGGAAAAAAAAAATCACATACCTGGTCGGTGCCGGGCGGAAATTGGTCGTGTAACACCCCGAGTTCCGGACCAGGGTCAAACCCATATGGAGATCCGAACTCGAAGCGTTACGGGTCGGAAAGAGACTTATGATAACTCTTCTTATTTATAACAACAAACGTAATTTAACTTTTCTAACATGAATTTAAATATATGAATTAGATAATCATCTTTAAAAAAAACATTTTCAACAAACATATTATTTGAAATTACATTTCAAGCAATACAATAAGACAATTCAATCACTAAGCTACTCATTCCTAGCTTTCGCTTGCCACTCTGATAAATCTGCAAGGATGTCAATTGGGGTGAGATGACAGCTCAATAGAATGCATTCCCAATTCTCTAAAGATGCTCAAACATAATCATTTTATCAAGCAAAAACATATAACAAGAACGCATTACAACTTTAACGAATCAATGATATATTCAAGAATCACAATACCTCAATATTTTCGATAACTTATCCAATCTAGAATTCAGTCTATGGGTTCACAACATTAATGTTATTATCAACAACTCATCCATTTAGAATCAACTCGAAAATTCACATCAACAATATTGTTTTCAACAACTCATCCATTTAAGTTTCCACACGCCATTCACATATTAATATTGTCACCAACAAACTATGAGTTTAAAATACCACAATAATTGTCAACATGCCATTCATCAATGATTCAACACATATATTCACGCATAAATATAGTCACAGAGAAACCATGAGTTCACTAATCACCCATTTGGGATTTAACACATCAATTCACAATTCATCCATATAAGTTCACACTTGAGTTCGCAATTTATTGAATTATATTTCGCACATTAGTTCATAACACCAATTATGTTTTCCAACAAATCATATAATCTATATTTCAACACATGATTCACAATTTAATATTGTCATCACAACAAGTAACCATGAGGTCATATTAATATCAACAATACTTTCGACAAATCTACCAATTTAGGTTTTAACAATTGAGTTCACTTGACGAATGTCCTTGGTTCGCATACACCCACCTATCGTTTATCTACAGCATGCCTCCATCGATGGTCGGGAACAAAAGTTCCTATGGGGATCATACCCATCTGCTCTCGGGGATCATTACCCGTTTCATCAACAGTACGAAAACCTTGGTTCGTACACCACCTATCGTTTATCGGCACGGACAGCCGCCATCGATGGTCGGGAAACACAAGTTCCCATGGGGATCATTACCCATTTAACTCTCGGGGATCATTACCCGCCGTTAACATGAAAAATGTTTCATATAACGGTAAAACATGAACTCATTTCCTTTGTATAAATCATTTTCACAAACAACACAAGCAACCATGGCTTAACAACATGAATTTCATTCAAGCATTTAATCAAACACACTAACTGCAGCCACATTACATTATATGTTTCATGGTGATAACTTTATTTGATCATCCGCAAATTTTACAGGAACATTCTTGAGAAATTATTATACAACATATCCAAAATTCACACCAAACCAACGGTTCAAACAAAAGATGTTGAATTTATAATGACAACATAAAAACTGGGCAGATTACATGTTGTTACCAAACAATTCATGATAAATTCATAACAATCTGAAATTGACCCAATCCAAAGCACACTGAAAGATAAGATGTTTATCTACAACTTTTATTAAGACCTCAAATCCTTTTAATACCATTAATACTTCCTAAGAACATCAAAATCACAGCAAGGCGAAACTGTCCAGAAATTCAGAAACTATCACCCAATTTCAAACAAAGTTTCAACGGTGAATATACGGTGGAATACTCTCAAATTTTAACTAGAGATACCCAATCATGTTATGTACCAATAATAGAAGTCTGATCATCAATAGTAGGTATCAAATTAAATACACAAATTTCAGAACCCTAATGATATAAGAATAAACAAAATGGAAAACAAAGTATAACAAAGAAACACAAAGAGAAAAGGGATTAAACATTCTACCTCTCAATTGCTACAAACTCCTCTTGATTTTTCTTTATCCTTCTTCTTTAAAAATCTCTAGCTCCATCTCTTTCTTCTTCTCCTAGCCTTATGTTTTCCAACTTATAAAATTTCTTTTCTAAACTATTTTTATTTATCTTTTCATTTTCCCTTAAATATATTTATTATTGATTATTCTATTTCCACCCTAACTTGTAGCCTTTCTAGTTCAATCCACCCACCTAGGCTAAGGCTAAAGAACAACAACCTAAGCCACGAGGTTAACTAATCCGGGTATAACCCGACCAGAAACAGTAGCTAAAAATACAGAGTATTACATTCTACTACCCTTAAAAGAAATTTCGTCCCAAATTTAGAACATATGTGTAATCTGAAAATTCCAAAACAATTCAATCTAGCACACAATTCATAATCACATGAATTACACAAAAGCTACAATACAACTAATACAATAACGCAAGCAACACACCAATCAAATCAAACAAACATGCTTAGTATCACATCAACGTATCAAATAATTTATTTTACGGTCCCATTCAAGATCTAAAGCCTAGAGCTCTGATACCAACTTGTAAAACCTCGAGTTCCGGACCAGGGTCAAACCCATATGGAGATCCGAACTCGAAGCGTTACGGGTCGGAAAGAGACTTATGATAACTCTTCTTATTTATAACAACAAACGTAATTTAACTTTTCTAACATGATTTTAAACATATGAATTAGATAATGATCTTTAAAAAAAAAAATTCAACAAACATATTATTTGAAATTACATTTCAAGCAATACAATAAGACAATTCAATCACTAAGCTACTCATTCCTAGCTTTCGCTGCGCCACTCTGATAAATCTGCAAGGATGTCAATTGGGGTGAGATGACAGCTCAATAGAATGCATTCCTAATTATCTAAAGATGCTCAAACATAATCATTTTATCAAGCAAAAACATATAACAAGAACGCATTACAACTTTAACGAATCAATGATATATTCAAGAATCACAATACCTCAATATTTTTGATAACTTATCCAATCTAGAATTCAGTCTATGGGTTCACAACATTAATGTTATTATCAACAAATCATCCATTTAGAATCAACTCGACAATTCACATCAACAATATTGTTTTCAACAACTCATCCATTTAAATTTCCACACGCCATTCACATATTAATATTGTCACCAACAAACTATGAGTTTAAAATACCACAATAATTGTCAACATTCCATTCATTAATGATTCAACACATATATTCACGCATAAATATAGTCACAGAGAAACCATGAGTTCACTAATCACCCATTTGGGATTTAACACATCAATTCACAATTCATCCATATAAGTTCACACTTGAGTTCGCAATTTATTGAATTATATTTCGCACATTAGTTCATAACACCAATTATGTTTTCCAACAAATCATATAATCTATATTTCAACACATGATTCACAATTTAATATTGTCATCACAACAAGTAACCATGAGGTCATATTAATATCAACAATACTTTCGACAAATCTACCAATTTAGGTTTTAACAATTGAGTTCACGGTACGAATGTCCTTGGTTCGTACACCCACCTATCGTTTATCTACACGCATACCTCCATCGATGGTCGAACAAAAGTTCCTGCGGGGGATCATACCCATTTGCTCTCGGGATCATTAACTGTTTCATTAATAAAGACGAAAACCTTGGTTCGTACACCACCTATCGCGTTTATCTAAGACGACAGCCGTCATCGATGGCCGGAAACACAAGTTCCTATTAGGATCATTACCCATTTAACTCTCGGGGATCATTACCCGCCGTTAACATGAAAAATGTTTCATATAACGGTAAAACATGAACTCATTTCCTTTGTATAAATCATTTTCACAAACAACACAAGCAATCATGGCTTAACAACATGAATTTCATTCAAGCATTTAATCAAACACACTAACTGCAGCCACATTACATTATATGTTTCATGGTGATAACTTTATTTGATCATCCGCAAATTTTACAGGAACAATCTTGAGAAATTATTATACAACATATCCAAAATTCACACCAAACCAACGGTTCAAACAAAAGATGTTGAATTTATAATGACAACATAAAAACGGGCAGATTACATGTTGTTACCAAACAATTCATGATAAATTTATAACAATCTGAAATTGACCCAATCCAAAGCACACTGAAAGATAAGATGTTTATCTACAACTTTTATTAAGACCTCAAATCCTTTTAATACCATTAATACTTCCTAAGAACATCAAAATCACAAAGAAGGCGAAACTGTCCAGAAATTCAGAAACTATCACCCAATTTCAAACAAAGTTTCAACGGTGAATATACTGTGGAATACTCTCAAATTTTAACTAGAGATACCAATCATGTTATGCACCAATAATAGAAGTCTGATCATCAATAATAGGTATCAAATTAAATACACAAATTTCAGAACCTTAATGATATAAGAATAAACAAAATGGAAAACAAAGTATAACAAAGAAACACAAAGAGAAAAGGGATTAAACATTTTACCTCTCAATTGCTACAAACTCCTCTTGATTTTTCTTTATCCTTCTTCTTTAAAAATCTCTAGCTCCATCTCTTTCTTCTTCTCCTAGCCTTATGTTTTCCAACTTATAAAATTTCTTTTGTAAACTATTTTTATTTATCTTTTCATTTTCCCTTAAATTTATTTATTATTAATTATTCTATTTCCACCCTAACTTGTAGCCTTTCTAGTTCAATCCACCCACCAAGGCTAAGGCTAAAGAACAACAACCTAAGCCACGAGGTTAACTAATCCGGGTATAACCCGACCAGAAACAGTAGCTAAAAATACAGAGTATTACATTCTACTACCCTTAAAAGAAATTTCGTCCCGAAATTTAGAACATATGTGTAATCTGAAAATTCCAAAACAATTCAATCTAGCACACAATTCATAATCACATGAATTACACAAAAGCTACAATACAACTAATACAATAACGCAAGCAACACACCAATCAAATCAAACAAACATGCTTAGTATCACATCAACGTATCAAATAATTTATTTTACGGTCCCATTCAAGATCTAAAGCCTAGAGCTCTGACACCAACTTGTAACACCCCGAGTTAGGACTGTGGTCAAACCCATATGGAGATCCGAACTCAAGCGTTACTGGCCTGGAAAGAGACTTATGATAACTCTTCTTATTTATAACAACAAACGTAATTTAACTTTTCTAACATGAATTTAAACATATGAATTAGATAATCATCTTTAAAAAAAACATTTTCAACAAACATATTATTTGAAATTACATTTCAAGCAATACAATAAGACAATTCAATCACTAAGCTACTCATTCCTAGCTTTTACTGCGCACACTGATAAACTGCAAGGGATGTCAATTGGGGTGAGATGACAGCTCAACAGAATGCATTCCCAATTCTCTAAAGATGCTCAAACATAATCATTTTATCAAGCAAAAACATATAACAAGAACGCATTACAACTTTAACGAATCAATGATATATTCAAGAATCACAATATCTCAATATTTTTGATAACTTATCCAATCTAGAATTCAGTCTATGGGTTCACAACATTAATGTTATTATCAACAAATCATCCATTTAGAATCAACTCGACAATTCACATCAACAATATTGTTTTCAACAACTCATCCATTTAAGTTTCCACACGCCATTCACATATTAATATTGTCACCAACAAACTATGAGTTTAAAATACCACAATAATTGTCAACATTCCATTCATCAATGATTCAACACATATATTCACGCATAAATATAGTCACAGAGAAACCATGAGTTCACTAATCACCCATTTGGGATTTAACACATCAATTCACAATTCATCCATATAAGTTCACACTTGAGTTCGCAATTTATTGAATTATATTTCGCACATTAGTTCATAACACCAATTATGTTTTCCAACAAATCATATAATCTATATTTCAACACATGATTCACAATTTAATATTGTCATCACAACAAGTAACCATGAGGTCATATTAATATCAACAATACTTTCGACAAATCTACCAATTTAGGTTTTAACAATTGAGTTCACGGTACGAATGTCCTTGGTTCGTACACCCACCTATCGTTTATCTCACGCATGCATGCCTCCATCGATGGTCGGGAACAAAAGTTCATATGGGGATCATACCCATCTGCTCTCGGGGATCATTACCTGTTTCATCAATGTGAAGATTTAAAACCTTGGTTCGTACACCACCTATCGTTTATCGGCACGACGACAGCCCGCCATCGATGGCCTGGAAACACAAGTTCCCATGGGGATCATTACCCATTTAACTCTCGGGGATCATTACCCGCCGTTAACATGAAAAATGTTCCATATAACGGTAAAACATGAACTCATTTCCTTTGTATAAATCATTTTCACAAACAACACAAGCAACCATGGCTTAACAACATGAATTTCATTCAGGCATTTAATCAAACACACTAACTGCAGCCACATTACATTATATGTTTCATGGTGATAACTTTATTTGATCATCCGCAAATTTTACAGAAACATTCTTGAGAAATTATTATACAACATATCCAAAATTCACACCAAACCAACGGTTCAAACAAAAGATGTTGAATTTATAATGACAACATAAAAACTGGGTAGATTACATGTTGTTACCAAACAATTCATGATAAATTCATAACAATCTGAAATTGACCCAATCCAAAGCAAACTGAAAGATAAGATGTTTATCTACAACTTTTATTAAGACCTCAAATCCTTTTAATACCATTAATACTTCCTAAGAACATCAAAATCACAGCAAGGCGAAACTGTCCAGAAATTCAGAAACTATCACCCAATTTCAAACAAAGTTTCAACGGTGAATATACGGTGGAATACTCTCAAATTTTAACTAGAGATACCCAATCATGTTATGTACCAATAATAGAAGTCTGATCATCAATAATAGGTATCAAATTAAATACACAAATTTCAGAACCCAAATGATATAAGAATAAACAAAATGGAAAACAAAGTATAACAAAGAAACACAGAGAGAAAAAGGATTAAACATTCTACCTCTCAATTGCTACAAACTCCTCTTGATTTTTCTTTATCCTTCTTCTTTAAAAATCTCTAGCTCCATCTCTTTCTTCTTCTCCTAGCCTTATGTTTTCCAACTTATAAAATTTCTTTTCTAAACTATTTTTATTTATCTTTTCATTTTCCCTTAAATTTATTTATTATTGATTATTCTATTTCCACCCTAACTTGTAGCATTTCTAGTTCAATCCACCCACCTAGGCTAAGGCTAAAGAACAACAACCTAAGCCACGAGGTTAACTAACCGGGGTATAACCCGACAAAAATGAGCTAAAAAATACGGTATTACAGCCTGGGATGGCAGTGATGATCCCGGTGAAATATTTTTTTTTCCTTCCTCTGCTGCTGGCGCGAAGGAGGTGAGGGGATGAAGATGGTGGTCGGACGTGGGAGAGAGAAATTAAAAAAAAGGGTATTTATTCCCTTTTATATCAAATTTTATTTTATTTAAAAAACCTAATTCCACAAGGATTTCCTTTTTGGTCCCGAACCCGTGAATCCTAAACCGACCAAGGTTCCATCACCAAATCAGTGCCACTGGGATATTCGTTCAAGCCATAGTTCTCTCATGCAATCGAAAATCCGGTAATGCTTTTTCTTACGACTAAGTTCAATTACTTATTTCGTTTGTAACTGGAAAATCACCATCCAGTGCTGACTGAGGACCGTCCCTCACTAAGCAGGGGACTTAATGTAGATGGTGGATTTTCGATAGAGTAAAAAATCGTAAAACCATAATTGTACATAATCCTGATCCAGCAATCAGATGAGTATTGAGGCTCATGTCTCTCATTGAAGCATGAAAGCTCATGCCGCAAGAACCTCTGACTGAGAATATTGTCTCTCAGAGCATATCCAGATGTGCAGTCTCTCAACTGAGGCAACGTCATATCTCATGAATACCGAGCAATTTCAGTAATTACTTCTATATAAAATCGAATGATTGGACGGCTCCTAGACAGCATTCCTGCTAGTATAGAAAAATAACGTCTTCAGGATGTAACAATGTTTTCCCTGACTATATAAGAGAAATAGGACGCTTCAACAAGCTGAATTCTCAAATAATTAATGCTCCTAGACATCATGCATGTTAGTATAGAGCCATCAATTAATTATTTCTAATCGTTAAATTCATTAAATGAATATTCTACGATCCTCATAATATTTCATTACTTCAATTCATGGTTCTTCCCAGCAGAATTCCACGGGTTAGTGATAAATATTCAACGTACGGGCATCTGAGCCGCTATCGAGTAAGCCCCGACCAAATGGTGCAAGTGTATTCAGCAATAATGCACTAACGATCACCTGAATGCACGAATGAGCATTCAAAAATACGAAGGAACGATGAACCTATGCAAAATAGGAAGAAAAATAATAATAATAAAATATTAGCTAAGGCGCTAGGGGACTGGGCCTACCGGCCGGTCAGTCATGTCGTGGCCAGTCCCACGCCTGGTTCTTTATTTTATCATATTTTATTATTTTCCTTGATCTCATGAAAATTCCTTCATTTGAACAAAACTCCTTCGTTTTAAGGAAACTCCTCAGTTTCATGGTGTTTCCTTTGTATCAAGGAAATAATATAAAATTAGGAAAAGTATCACGGGACCGGGTTCACTAGTCAGCCGGTCATGACCTAGTTGTGGCTGGTTCCACACCTTGGGTTCCTTATTATTTTATTATTATTATTTCCTTCATCCCATGAAATTCCTCAATTTCATGATATTTCCTTCACATCAAGGAAAAGATATAAAATTAGGGAAGGTTCACGGGACCGAGCCACTAGCCGGCTGACCATGCCCTAGCCATGGCCGGTCCCACACGCCCCTTATTTTCTCATTATTATTATTATTGTTTCTTTCATCTCATGGAAACTCCTTCACTTCAAGGAAACTCCTTAGTTTCAACAAACTCCTTGATTTCATGATATTTCCTTAAAACCATAAAAATAATATAAAATTAGGAAAAGTGCCATGGGACCATGCTTATTGGCCGGCCGGCCGTGCCCACACTTCATGGTTCCTTGTTTTATTATTATTATTTCCTTCATCTTATGAAATGTCGTCAGTTTGAGCAAAAACCTTGATTTCTTCATATTTTCTCAAAATGTTGCTCAAACGCGCATCAGAAAATATCAAAATTCTCAGGACATAGACACGAACACTTTGGTGACATGAGCATATTACCTTGACCGACCAAGGTTGGCTCTTTTTCTTGCAAGAAGCCGGTCCCATATATTTTCATAATTTGACCTAATTTGTTCATATTAGGTTCAAACTCTTCCAAACAACTTGGAATTTCATCAAATGACCGTCAATCGATCCCATGACCAACCAGGGCCGGTTCCATGACTTCTTGGTAGGTCCCTCACTCCGTAATAATTAGGTTTTGTCACCTAAGGCTCTGACAAGCATTATTTTAATAAATGATTAAACCAGCATTTAATCATCCTTTCACCTACTGGTCTTCAAGAGACTTTGGTATTTGCTCACTCGAGCATCTGGGCGCTACATGGTCGACCCATCATCCCATGTAGCCGGTCCCTTCTTCACTCCGTGGTTGATTTTCAATAAATCATCAATTGATCGAAATTAGGGTTTCAAATCCAAGGTTCATAATTCCAGATTCAAGCACTAATAATTTTATGTTCAGCTGCCAGTAGTTTAAATTAATATTTTTATTTGGTCATGCTACCAGTAATTCATCAAACGAGAAATATTTGCTTAGACTAAGGAATATTGGTTCAACTATCAATATTCAACAATTCATCAAATGAGCAATATTTGCTCATCTTAACTATCAACATATATTCGACAAAATACCTCTGTCTCAGCAGGCACGTTCAATTCACGAGTCCTAGAACATTTGCAAATCACGTTCGACTCAGCAATACAAAGACTCATCGTCTCATCAAGTCAACAACTGACTAACTAAAATCACGAGACATCAATCGTGTCACATGGGTGTATATCAACTAGGGTTTTGGTCTGGCGGTGTACGACACATGTGTTCATACACACGATGAGAATGTGAGCAAGTCGTGCAAGCAGTTAGAGGAGTTAGCAAAGTGGGTGGAAAATCAACCAAGTCTCCGCACGATGAGAAACTGGTTTTAACATGATTCCCACTTCCCCACTCTTTGACTCCAGCAACTGTCACACTTCATTGGATCAAGGTGTCTACAATTCTTGCAGTATAAATAAGTCTCCGAATCACGATTGAAACAACAAACAACAAGAGAACAAAAAACTCAGCATCTGAACAATTACTCTCAACAGAGCAAATTCAATCAATCAGAACTTATCTTATTTCTTCACGCAGAATACACAACACACCTACAATTTCGATCACCATTGACCTCACACATTTCTTAGCTTCCCTCCTACATATCGACCCATCCTCTCTTCTGACCGAATTGACTCTGGAATAGCCATTGTCTTGGTTTAGGTCGGAGTCCTACAGACTGATCTCTCGAATTCAAAGCACTCCCTTTTACAGTGCATCTGTGTGAGGTTAGACAGTTCGCTCGTTTCAAGGAATTTCCTCCGTACGTCGTCTCCTCAATTCCTTAAAAACCAGCAATTCGTTTTTTCCCATCTATAGTTGGTTAATTTTTAGCTAAACATTTCCAAGCACTTATGGCTAGGTTTTGTGAATTATTGACCTAGCCGTAAGTAACATTGAATTTCCGTTATGTTTGTTTTCCTCATTGTATTCAGAAATAGAAAAATGAAAATACTAAAATTTGATCATGCACTCCAAATTAATATCGATAAATGAAAATAAAATGCAATTTATCCGTCCAAATGCATTACCAAACACTAAATCCATTACTTAAGGCTAACCAATGTCTTTGACAATAAAATTTTTTCTTCAAAATACTATATATATATCCATAACCAAACACTACAACTCCATAACTCATTCATTCAGCGGAACCCTTATCTGAATTCTCATCTTGTTCTAAAACTTGATGGCGGCCTCGACCACGTCCTCCTTGTCCAAATTGACATTGATCACGTCTACCCTAACCTTTACTATGTCCATCTTGACTACGTCCCAACTTTACCACCTTGAATTCGATCACATCCACCTTGAACCCGACCTTGTCTTTGGACAACAACATTGTCCGAAACATCCTCGCTAGACGAAGAAGCAGTGGGAGTATTTGATGCCTCACTAGATGAAGAAAACGTAGTCCTCTTGCGATGTTTTGGTTGGTTATCTTCATACACATTGAGAGATCCTTTTTTAGTGTAAGGTAATTGTTGAACTCGATTTCGCAGTACTCTTTGATCTTCAGTTCCCCTTTATTAATGCAATCAATCATGTCTCTGACCAACTACTTTATTCAATCTATCTGTTTTCATATCAAAAACACAAACTTTAAATTTATTTGTATATATTTTTAAAAGATTATACAAAAAATAAACTTAATAGTATACATACCACCATATATAAGGCATCTTCGTTTCCAAGAAATGTCATCCTTGGACTTTGGACCATCATGTTTGATATTGTACCTCTTCCGAATCCATATTTATCACATAAGGATGAGCAAACTCCAAATATCAATATGTGTAATCCTCATAGTCTTTGGAAGTACTATGGTCTGCAATTAGTTGAAATTGACTCTTTTGGTTTTTGCTTCCAGACCAAGTATTCATATGGCCCGATCAACGGTGATGGGTCATAGGTTAATCTCACATGATTTGAAGCTAAAATGAAGTTTGTTTGCTCAATGTAAAAACAAGTTCTTTAATTACTCTTTTCAGGATACAACCAGTCTGACTTGAAATTCTAGGAGGATTATAAATCACGAACCCGGTTGGATGAGACAATGGTTCATTGTAGGTCACAATATTGGAAAACTTTTGATCATCATCTTCATTTTGATCCAAATTCAAGTATGGATGAAACACCACCTTGTCAATTGTCAAAGTATCCAAAGTAGTCCTCATCCAAACCATATTTCTCTCTTTAGCCTGATGTTGGGTTCCTGAAAAGGGGTGTCTGCCTCCCGTAGGTTTACTGGTATCCCACTTGGTATTCCGAGATAGCTTTAAGCTTTCAAAATGGTCGTAAAACCATGACTGCAAAAAAAAAAATTATAAATAAAAGATTATACACAAATAAGTATAAACTTATAACAAATTTGGAAGTGGAAAACAAATATTACCTGGAGAAGACCAACATTCCCCTTAGTTTGTGTTTGGTTCTACCTTGAAGCTTTGCAAAGGTTGTCAAGTAAGTAAGAAATGGTGGCGGTTCCCGACAAGTACTTTGGTACCTCGTTTGTCTCCATATCAAGACTGAGAGTCTTCAACCAATGTAGATAACAAGCATTAAACCTGTTACCCGATAAATCGAGGAAAAAGATGGTGCCAAGAGCATGCAACAAGTAAGATATAGTTGTATATCTAGCTCTTGCTTCGTCCTTCACCACCTTTCCAGCTTTTTCCTTGGCAGCAAAATTCTCAAATTTTTCCCTCAAGCATACCAAATTAATCTTTCTTGCCCGATGATATACAGTACGTACATCTGGTTCTCTTTGTTTCTTTGTTTCCACCACCAATCTCAAACTCTTCATCTCTTTCCTACGAGTCCCACCTGAGACAGTCTTTTGCCAAGGCATGAAGATTTTAAAATGAATTGATTTGTTAAAACATTTTGTTATAACTTTTCCTTCCAAGGTAAGAACGATAATTTGTTGAGCATCACCATGAGTTACAGTCTCGCCATACATGAGATGAAAAGTCATAGTTTCGGTCCAGAATCTTTGCCTTAATCCACAAAAATAGGTCACATGTGCAGACTCAATTCTAGGCCATAACCCCGAACATGTTACCAAGGCTACCGCGTCTGCTCTCCTTTCAACGATCAAAACCTCGCATGTTGGTGTTTCGGTTTAGGAACCGCTTGCTTATAATCGTACACAAGTTATTAAATTATTGTTTACAACAAACAATACAATATTAATTTAAAATCACATATACATTATTAGAATTAGATTATTACCTGTGCGGAAAAAACTCTTGCAGCCCATAAAGTTTTGTAACCAAACAAGACCGATGTATCTCTTGGCTCACCCCAAGGTCTCCCATTTGCCTTTTCAGGAAAAAACACCATTACATCAATGATTTTTATTGGTGTAGGTACAACGGATACTTCTTCTTTACCCCCACTTTGCTTTTACCTTATTCAAGAGTTGTTGATGGACGGACACTTGTTTCACCCCATCCTTTATCTTCAATCTCTTGAGTTGATTGTTGAGATACCATTATTGCGCGTTCACTACTCTCTTTTACGGTGGTTCTACCAATGATAATTCCACATGTATTCCTATGGTTTACACCCACTGGTTTGTGTGGTGAAGGATGAGAGTTGGGTCATTTCTTGGTGTTACTTCTTGTGTTCTCTTCTTCTTCTTTTTTCCCTTTATTTTCTTAAATTTTTTGAAAACTTTGTTCAATATATGCATATGTAACAAAGTTCAGCACATATCATACAACATTGTTCAAATATTTACAAACAAGTGAAAGTTGATTTTTTTTAACTAACTACGGTTGGGACACTGGACATGATCCAACCATAAACATATTTACGGCTGGGAATTGTGAACTTCCTTGCCGTAAACAGAAAATTACAGATGAGACACAAGCTTTACGGCTAGGGACAAGATATTACGGTTGGGAAATACCCACACGTAAACCTAAACTCCGAGTATTTTGGTTACTCAGAGAAACTTACGACTAAGACACTTTACACGAGCCGATCGTAAATGGATTTATGGCTAGGGACAAGATATTACGGTTGGGAGTCATGGTTAGTAAGTACCTAATCGTAACAATAAAACATTGAATTGTCGGCCTGCTCAGAAAAAACTTACGGCAAGGAAAACCTAAACGTATATCAGTTTTACGGGTGGGATTCCCAACCGTAAACTGTAGTCACGACTGGGAGTTCATATTATCCCAGCCACAATAGAATGTTTACGGTTGGGAAATTAAAAAATCGTAGCCGTAAACGATTTCTGAAACTGAATTTGTAAACCTAATTTACCCCTTTAACCAATCAATAGACGAGATAAAAGGTGGATTTTCGATTCTTTCTTTATAGCAGCCATTTCAGGAGTATTAGCTTCCGTTTCGACTCCTTTAATCACCAAATCTTCATTATTTTATTCAACATCTTCTTTATTTGATATCTCTGCATGTTTTTTTATTTCGAGTGTTGCCTTTACCTAATTTAGTTTCAGTCCTTGTCATCTTTTATAAGAAGAATTTTATGGCCAATAAAAATTTTGAGACACGAGTTGAAGAAGAAAAAAAGACGAAGAAGAAAATAAACGCCTGGAAAATGAATAGGTTTATTTTTGTCTTAGTTTTTGTATTTTATTAAAGGGAGGGTATTTTTGAGTTTTCATGTTGACTAAGTCCTCACATGTCTATAATTTGGACAGTCTAATCCTTTGCAGAACCAAAATATCCTTTTTTGCAGCCTCAATAATAGGTTTCCAATACTTTGCAAATTCGGTATAAGCTTCGGCATGAATTGGCGTGTAGCTTTGCCCGATACTCTTACAAATAATCTTTTGCTGGATAAATATAAGTGCATTTTAGTTTGCCAAAACACTGCTAAGAATTTGGTTTTTGGACTGTAAAAAGTATATAATGGTAAAATTTCCATTAACATTGATATGTTTGCATCGTTCTGGAAAATTAAAACAACATTGCTAATAGGTGGTACTAGTTTACTAGGGAGTTACCCTATGTGGGATTTGGTACCCCTTTTTCGTATTCTAAAGTCTAAAGGAGTGATAAAAAAATGCTTGTCAATGGTAGTAGACTAGTGATAGACAACAACATAGTGAGATGATAAAAACATATTATTAAATTAATTCCAGGATAGATAAAGATTGCATGGCTGCTAATAGAGGGTGTTAGAGCATAGCTCGGTTGAACTCACCAAGCGTTGATATGTCAAGTTTGGTTGTCATATTTTAGTATCAAAACTCATCTAAAGTCGCTTGATTAAATACTAGAGTCAACTTGGTTTAGGTTAGACTAGAAAGTGTAGGAATGTTGAGACATACAAGTATTACTCCGAAGACCTGAAGAATGTGAAGAAGTAACGAACTACAACGACGACATCATCCTTCCACTTGAGGTTAATAATATTGACTTGAACTATTTCATTCCTAACGTATCTTCAATTCGTGCTATATTGAAAACATAACTGTGAAACTGTATATATTGTACATATTGTATATAATACTCTAGTGATGTGACATGATCGTAATAGTATGATCATAGTATTAAGAAATTAGACTACGAAGTATAACGCTTTTCATATGAACTTCGTATATATGACATCGACATAATCTTGTATATAGTGTTATGATTATGTGAATGGGTTATGGTGAAGATTTCATCCTAGGAAACAATGTTTACATTTGTTTAAAGGAAGTACATTCATGAACTTGTTTCGTGAACCGAAAGGGAAATCAATAGGCTTATTGGTCCGGCTATTCATTGCATATTTTTGGATGACCAATATGTGTGAGATGATAGAACCGATCTTAACTCAGGTTATGTATCTTGGTATAACTAATCACAATGCCTAGACTTATGATTTGGTATGACCGGTTCTGGTAATTGGTGTAACCGATCCTAAGTAATCACCATGTGATGGTATGATCAATCCTTGTAATTGGTGTGACCGATCCTAGTAATTGGTGTGACCGATCATAAGTGTTGTGTGACCGAGCCCCGGCTACGATGTGGTCGGGCCACATATTGTGACCCTTTTTCTTTTTTTGACACGTATATAAACTAAAAATTTGCCCCCTCCAAATCCCCGCAAAAGATTTACTTTTTGAGAAAAAGTAGAAAGTTAACCAAAAAAAGTTAGTTAAATAATTGTGTAATAAAATCATTTTGGACTTTATTTTCAACTTTATAATACATGTCAATATGTAAGGATGGGCCACATACTTCATGTATGTGGCCCGACCACATCGTAGTCGCACCAGGAATGATCCTTGTAATTGGTGTAACCGGTCCTGGTAACTGGTGTGACCGATCACAAGTAGATACCATGTGTAGATGGAACCGATCCTTGTAACTGGTGTAACCGATCCTAGTGACTGGTGTGATCAATCACAAATAGGTACCATATTTAGGTATAACCGATCCGAACCCATGTATGTGATTTGGTATGATCAATCACATAGTAGTCTTAGAATACAGGCAAACCAATTCTAAACTTGTTTGGAAGTGTGGTATAACTGATTCCAAGAAAGCAAATCCAGAAAGCAAATCCATGTAAATATGAAATAAGGATTTGCAGTGAAAATATGTCAACATACTTTGAACACGAGCATATAACTTTTATCATTATTGTTCAAGAATATTCCTTGGTACTCAAGGTGGTCATGTGCCGAAATAAATTAAGAATCTTTTAATTAAGGTTTTTGGTTTTATATGCTTTAATTACCAGCAATTAATGCATAGCTCTAGAGAATAAAAATTAGTAATGTGCATTCACTAATTGGAGATTTTCTATTGAGATATTTCGGAAATATTGGACAAGCATTTATTGGAATTAGGAAAACCGAATTTTGACATTCATTGTATATTTTGAGAAAATTTTCGGTTTTGGAAATTCCTTGGTGTACAAACATCCTTGGTCTATAAATACCTAAGTTCGCATTTCTAGCAAACCATCCTAAGATCCATGCAAACTTTATTTCTTGTTGTTTCTGGTGGAGTCGTCTATTCGGAGAGGAAAGTATTCTAATTTAGGCCTGTCAATATTTGTCCGATATCCGGAATCCGTTTCCGAATATTCGATATCCTATAGGATTTTATCCGTTGTATCAGATATCAGATCAGATATTTTATCGGATATTTCTTCCTTAACATATCGGAAACGTATTAGACCCCATCCGAAATGTTAATATCCGATATCCGATAGTATGAACTTATTTGTAATTTATCCTAATTTCGAGTCTAGTATCGGATATTATCGGATAAATATCCGATAAGTGTCAATTATGAAAATGTTTTACAAGGGTTTTTAAGCTTTTTTGGTATAACCGGATATTATCGGATATTTATCGGATATCCGACAGCTTAGCCTATCGGAATCGATATCTGATTTTGATATCCTATAGGATATTATCGAATATCGAATATCCGGTAGTGCTTAACCTGTCGGATATCGGATTTCAAAATATCCGCCGGATATTCTTCCATTGGCAGGCCTATTCTAATTAGCTGAAATCTCTTACGACCGCTCGTTTAAAGATTTTTTGGGATCAAGAAGCTCTACGAGTATCGTTGGTGGGAAACTAGATAATTGCAGTGTTATTAGTTTTCTATTGATTTGCTTGACTAACGGTTGTTGAAACTTTGATTGCACCTAGTTTTTTTATGCTTGAGAATCTTCTCTTCAGATACAAGATTTACTCAAACTAGATCAGAGTATCGACGGGATTTTTAGAGCTGTTGTTAGATCTAAAGACATCTTGTGATAATCCATTGTTAACATACTCCTCTGTGTGTGATTGATCACAAGAGATTCAAGTGGTGTTGTGCAGGTTTTGAAGATAAGAAGATTTGAAGACGAAGAAGATTTTTTATTAGTTTTTGTATCTTGTGAATTGTGTGCAAAAACCTTGATCGGCTGGGATCCAACTGGAATTAGTTTATCTTTGATAGATATGATTGATTAGTTGCTTGAGATCGACATTCTCTATATTTCTCTTTGAAATCTATATTGATTGAGTGTGAATCTCTACTTGATTATTTCGGTAGTTAAAGTGAGATTGATCTAACCAGAAAAAGGATTTTATTAGATTAAACGGAAGAGCCTTTGTCAACGAATCATCTATATCTTGTAACAATATTGATTAGAGTGGTTATCAAAAAGATTGTTCCTTTCTTGTTTGGAATACGATCCAAAGGACTTGATATTCAAGTGCGTGACTCTAGAATTCGAAGGCACAGGGATACTGAGGGAACTAAGTAGCTAGGGGTATTCTGCTTGGTATCAACTATACGAAGTTGGTATTAGATTTTGTATAGCGGCTTAATTCTGAGAGTATTCAAAACTGTACTAGGTCCCGGGGTTTTTCTGCATTTGTGGTTTCCTCGTTAACAAAATCTTGTGTTGTGTTATTTACTTTACTTCCGCATTATAATTGTTTTATATTATAATAAATTAAATTAAATTAAATACACTTGTGTGTTAATCCTAATCACTTGATATTGATCTTATGTTAAAATCGGTTTCGGACCTTAACTATTATCAAGTGAATATCAAGTTGTCGTATTTTCTCGAATTTGTCTATGGACGATCACACTTGGTATCAGACTTATAGCTTGAAATAAAAAGATCGTGGTGTATTTGGGTACCCTCATCTTTTCAGAGGGTAGCAGTTTATTAGGAAAGGTATTGAATCATATATAAGACAAACAAAAAAATGTGTTGTCTCAAAGGGAATTCGGTACCCTCCCCAATAAACTGGTACTCCTATTACCAATGTCGAAAGATCGTATCAGAAGAAACATATTTTACCTTTAAAATTGAACACCCCAAACAAATTGGTACTTCATACCCTACTAGGATCCAAGCTGACTCGGGTCCAGTATCCAATAAACAGATTTTACGTTTCATTTGTTTTCATAGTCCATATGTTTTACACTTCTCCTCGCTCTAAAAAGAGAGAAAAACAATAATATCGAGAGCTCTGCAACTTGAAAGATATCTTCGTTGCATTTCTTCTTCTTTAAGTAAAACTAATTTGCATCGTCCTCCTCTCTTTATTCTAATCGATTAATCTTCATTTTCTTCTTCCTCCTCCTCGCCTACTCACTCTTATAACATATTTCTCAGCAATCAACCTTCTTTATAAATTGGTTTAGTTTTTATTTTTATTTTGGTCAGTTATGGGATGGGTAATATTGTAATAAGACTAATAAAGAGAGGGTATTTTTGACTTTCATGTAGATAAGTCCCCACTTGTCCATATTTTGGACAGTTTAATCTTTTGCGACCAAAATATCCATTTTGCAGCCCTAATAATAAGTTTTTAATAGTTTGCAAATCCGATATAAGCTTCAACACGAATTGTCGTGCAGTTTTGCCCAATGTTCTTAAAATTCAGACTTTATTGGATAAACATAAGCTGCATTTTAGTTTGCCAAAACATTGTTAAGAATTAGGTTTTGGATTGCAATAAGTATATAACGGGAAAATCGCCATCAACATTGATTTGTGCGCAACGTTCCGGAAAATAAAAACAACATTGCTAATATGTGGTACCAGTTTACTGGGGAGTTGTCATATGTGTAGGGCTGCACATGGGCGGGTTTGGGCGGGTATTAGCTAAAACCAACCTCGCACCCACAGACTTTGGGTTTTTATTTTCATAACCAATCCCGCACCCACAAACAGCGGACGGATTTTGTTACCCGCCCGCTATGGGTTGGGCGGGTTTGGGTTTAAACCCGCATAAACCCGTTTTATATTCAATAATTATTCACACATATGTTTTAAAGTTTAAATAAACTACTTAGTTAAGTTCTTGATAACTTAAAAAAAACAAACCATAAACATATCTATATAAGTCTTCATTGTTAAGCTTAAACAAGTACTAGTGTATATAGTACATTAGTACTTCCAATAAAAATAAGTTTAAACAGTACGACTACTTTAAAGTTCAGATTAAAACTTAAACAATAAAATGTTTCTAGACCAACAATAAGTGACTCATGTCTCTTTTATCATCTTCAAGTCTCTCCTCCTAGCATCCTCAAGGATCAAGGACTTTTAGGGACTAGTACCACCAGGGAAAGAGGGTTATCTATCTTATCTACAATCTACTAGTACCACTAGGGTTTTAATAACGGACGGATATGATTAGTTTTATCAATGGTGTATATTTAGCGGGGTTTTCGGGCGGGTTTGGGCGGGTATTAGCTAAAACCAACCTCGCACCCATAGACAACGAGTTTTTATTTTCATAACCAACCCCGCACCCACAACGGGCGGGTTCGGATAAAAAACCCACGGGTTTAGCGGGTACGGGCGGGTCTTGTGCAACCCTACATATGTGGGAGTTGGTACCCTTCCCAGTAAACTGATATCCATGTTTCGTACTATAAAACTCTAAATTCTAAAGGACTGACAGAAAAAACATTCATCGGGTCGATCTCTTTTATTGAACTTACCCGCTTAGTGCGATCCTCCGTGAAAGAATTAAGAAAATAATCCAAAGCCAGGAAATTTTCAGGATCACCAACTAAGTTAGCCAATCCTACCAGCGTAATTCCATCAAATGCACCATAAAATGCGCTTGGTAGTGGTAGTAAACTAGCGATAGACAACAACAACATGGTGAGATAAAGAAGAATCGACTGCTAGTAGAGGATACCAGTTTACTGGAAAAGATACCGAATCATATATATAAGAAAAATGCGTTATTTGATATGTAATTCGGTATCCTTCCCAATAAACCGGTACGTGTTAGCAATGTTGAAAAATTGGTACCTCATGGTCTACTAGGAGCCAAGCTGACTCGGGCCCAGTATCCAATAAACACTTAAACAGATTCTAGGTTTCTTTGGTTTCATTAGTCCATCCATTTTACTTTTCTCCTCACTCTAAAATGTCGAGAGCTCTGCAACTTGGAAGATATCTTCGCTGCATTTCTTCTTCTTCTTCTTTAAGTAAAACTTATTTGCATTGTCCTCCTCTCTTCCTTCTAATTGATCAATCTTCAATTTCTTCTTCCTCCTCGCCTACTCACTCTTACAACAGATTTCTCAACAATCAACCTTCTTTGTATAACAGAAACTTCTCATCATCAACATCACCATCTACATCTGAAACCAACTTTAATAATCAAAATGAAGAAACACAGAAAATGGCTCAAGAAATATCAACAGAGCTACTCAAACAAGAAGATAATGACGATTCTTCTCTTCCATTAAACAAACGTTTAGATCTTCATTTCTCCAACCTAACTACTGAAACCCCAAATCACCTTCTTCTTCAGGTTCTTAATCTTTCTCCTGATGCTGGCCGGACCGCTGTTTTAGGGTTTCATCAATGGATCTCATCTCGTCCAGGTTTTCAACATACTGATCAAACTTATTCATATCTTGTTGATTATTTTGGTAGAAAGAAAGATTTTAAGATAATTAATGAGATTCTTATTGATGGGCGTGGAATTATTGGTACTAAAACCCTAGAATCATTCGTTAATCGTCTTGTTAGGGCTGGTAGAGATACTCAAGCTGTGTCCTTTTTTGATAAAATGGAGACTGAATATGGTTTCATTCGTAATCGACAATCGCTTAAGATTGTTGTGTCGAATTTATGTGAGAATGGGTTTGCTAATTCTGCTGAGAAAATGGTCAAGAATCTAGCTCATGAATTCTTTCCAGATGAATCTACTTGTGAAATGTTGATTAAAGGGTGGTGTGTGGATGGGAAACTTGATCAGGCTAAAAGATTAGCTGGGGAGATTCATAGAGGAGGGTTTCAACTTGGGACATCGGCTTATAATTCCATTCTTGATTGTGTTTGTAAGCTGTGTAGGAAAAAGGATAACTTTAGACTTCAATCTGAAGCTGAAAAGATTTTAGTTGAGATGGATTATGCAGGAGTACCTAGGAATGTCGAGACGTTTAATATATTGATCAACAATTTTTGCAAAATTAGGAGAACTGAAGAATCGGTTAAGCTGTTTGAGAGAATGGGTGAATGGGGATGTAGTCCAAATGCCGAAACTTATCTTTTACTTATAAAAAGTTTATATCAGGCGGCGAGAATTGGTGAAGGAGATGAAATGATTGACAAAATGAAATCTGCTGGATTTGGGAGTGGTCTTGATAGAAAGGCTTATTTTGGGTTTATAAAGGTTCTGTGTGGGATTGAAAGGATTGATCATGCGATGAATGTTTTTACTAAAATGAAGGCTGATGGGTTCGTACCTGGTATCAAGTCTTACGAGTTGTTGATTGAGAAATTGTGTTCTCATGGGCAGACTCACAGAGCAAATCATCTCTCTAGTGAAGCAAAGTTGAAAGGCATACTTGTGGATCCTAAAGTGTATACATTGGATCCGAGATTCACTAAGAAGCCTAAGGTTGAGAAGACTGCTGTGAAGAAGAGGGAAACATTGCCTGAGAAAATGGCAAGGAAAAGGAAAACTCTTAAGAAGATAAATCTAAGTTTTGTGAAGAAGCCGAAGAAAATGATGCGGAGAGCTTATTGATTGCAGCAGCTGGACTTAGCTAGCATTTGTAGGAGATGGCAGTGTCTTGAGAGGTATTTACTCAATTGAGCAAAGCTTTTCTGGTGGTAATTTTGGTCTACTGTGCTTCATGTTGCTCTTGTCAACAGTAAAATTTAAAGCTTATTTTAGTTTTGATTTCTTTAGCTTTCTTTTGGGCAATTTTGACTGCTCACTGTGAAGGCAAGTGGTTACCACCCCTTGATAGGGGGTGATCAGGTATCTACCTAGTTCAATTATCAAATGTAGAACTTTTTGGAAATAATACGAGTTCATGACCAGAATAACAGTTTTCATTGTCACCAAAAAAATAAAACAGACAGATAAATGAGTTACTGATCTGGAAATTGATAGAAGAATTAAAGTGTTCGATTACTGAGTCACTGATACTGTAGGTTAAATTCAATGATAGAAGAATAAAAATCCGACTTCAATGGACTTGGGATTTTCTACGTAAACACCCATGCCAATTCACTGACTTGATTAATGTTAAAGTAAGTTTGAAAAAATGATTGAGTCCCAGTTATATCGGATACATGCAAGTCATCCACCATATCTTTGTAGGACACGTTATGCAAAATTGCTTTCACAACTTATGGGTTGTTCGTCTTTACTGCGTATTGCAGTTGTTCGTCTTATGGTGCATTTCCTTTGAATCCTGCAGTTGTTCGTCTTTCTGCCTAATTTTATTCAGGTTCACCGACTATTGCAGAATGTAGACACAAAAATGATAAGAAGAAAAAGAACCAATGTATCAACCGGGACCGTGGTTTGTAACATGCCAGGGTACTATTCTTAGTATTTACCACTAGATCACTAGTGCTCGCTGATGTCCATGTTATCTCCCATAGGATACCGTATACACATTTGAGTGCATACTGTGCTGAATATAGAGATGCGGAAGTAGATGGTGAAATGGCACTACAGTCATGATGTGGTCAATTGTAGTTAATTGTTTCTGATTGATGCTAACCATCGTTATGTAGATTCGAATATTATTCATTGTTGGAAGATGGTCAGAAATAGTGAACATTGCTCCATTTGAGCACCAGTTTGATATCATTGATGTTATTGTGCATCTTCGCGTATCTTCTTCTAGTTTGGAAATCTGATCATGCATATATATACCTTGAACTTTGTATTGGGTTTTTCTAGTGGTAGGATTTATGATTGAAACAGATTTCCCAGATGATGATATGTTCCAAACTCCTCCATCTGAGTAGTATTTGCAGACATTAGTATTTTCATCATATATCTCTGCAAGTGTACCAGTACTTGTAGACATTAGTATACCAGTACTTCTAGACATTAGGATCTGTAGACATTAGTATACCAGTACCTGCCATCTCTTAGAGATCCGTAAAAGAAAGAGAGAAACAGAGAAGCAAGCAGAAGAGCCTCAGTACACAGATTTGGATGCAGTTTCAGGTGTTTCTGATAAAGGGACGCTGTTCGTAAAGGTTGTTTAGATTAGTGGGCTCTAATTTCCCAAACCTTTTCTTTTATGATATTTCCTAGGTTTAAGAGCTTAAGCATTGCTATTATTTATCACTTGGTGTGTATCATTGAACACTTGTGAGTTTGCAATTGTATTTGCAAAATCTAGGTTTCCTTTTGCAAAAATGTTTCTTAAGCTCTTCTTTGTACTTGATTTCACAACTTATGGTTGTAACATGGTGCATCTCCTTTGAATCCTGCAGTTGTGTTCGTCTTTACTGCCTGATTTTGTTCAGGTTAACTGATTTTGTTCAGGTTAACTGACGCCTGATTTTGTTCAGGTTAACTGACTATTGCAAAACGTAGACACAAAAATGATAAGAAGAAAAAGAACCAAATCTGTAGCATGGCAGGGTACTATTCTTAGTATTCTACCACTAGATCACTGGTACCGGCTGATGTCCATATTATCTTCCTCAGGATACCTTATGCACATTTGAATGCATACTGAAACTCATCCTATGATCTTTGATCTAATTAACTTATATTTATATTAGTCAGAATGATATCACAGTGCTGAATATAGAGATGCAGAAATAGATGGTGAAATGGCACTGCAGTCATGATGTGTTGAATTATACTTCATTGTTTCTGATTGATGTTAACCATTTTTCTGTAGATTCGAATATTGTTCATAGTTGGAAGATGGTTAGAAATAGTGAACTTTGCTCCATTTGAGTCCCAGTGTGATATGATTGATGTTATTGATACACCTTCACGTTTCTTCTTCTAGTGTGGAAATGTGATCATGCATATATATACCTTGAACTTTGTATCGGGTTTTTCTAGTGGTAGGATTTATGATTGAAACGGATTTCCCAGATGAAATATGCTCCAAAGTCCAAACTCCTCCATCTGAGTAGTATTTGTAGACATTAGTATTTTCATCATATATCTCTGCAAGTACCTGCCACTTCTAAGAGACCCGTAAAAGAAAGACAGAAACAGAGAAGCAAGCAGAAGAGAAATAGTTGTTGAGAGCAGAGGAGCCTCTTTAGGTCAGTTTTAATCTTGTTCCCTTTTGAAGCTATCAATAAAATTTTATGACTTGGTTAAAAAGAATAGCTCACAGTTGGTAGTTTCTGGGCTTGTTTTCTACCACTTTCTGACAAGTTATTACCAGGTGGAAAATTAAGTACAGTAAGTGTTACAGACACGGACAAGTAGTTGGAATTTGGGAAGAAGCTTTCGTGTTTACTGGAGTTTCTGAAACGCCAGTACCAACCGCTTGTTCCTTGTATACTGTATATGCAAAAATGTTTGCCGTGACTAACATGTGAGAACATTGCAATGCACATCCATCCCTTTGCGTATTATGTCAACGATAATGATGGAAAAATGTGCGAGTTAACGTATTATAATGATATGCAATTCCACCAAATATACAAATGGAAAGCCTAAGTATCATAACGCCCCAAAATAAAGAGCTGCTGTTCCAAAATTGTGGTCATTTATTTCTATCTTTCCATACATAACCGAAGAACGGAAAGGTTCTTCAAGAGTCTCGGGTCCAGAAGTGAATGAAAATACCGCCAAAGCCCAATTTTGAAGTACTTTCGAGATACGTGACTACCTGACCTAGAGTAGCAAGAAGAGTTTTTGGCTGATGCTATGTCCAGGTATGCTGCCCAGCTGAATAAGGGTATCTTTGTTTCTTTTCATGGCAGACCGGACTTCCTAGCTAGTAATTGTCTAAAGGGCCTCTTTAGGTCAGTTTTAATCTTGTTCCCTTTTGAAGCTATCAATAAAATTTTATGACTTGGTTAAAAAGTTACAAGTTATTACCAGGTGGAAAATTAAGTACAGTAGATTGACCATAAATGGCCTAGATAAAGTGTTACAGACACGGACAAGTAGTTGGAATTTGGAAGAAGCTTTCGTGTTTACTGGAGTTTCTGAAACGCCAGTACCAACCGCTTGTTCCTTGTATATGCCTGTATATGCAAAAATGTTTGCCGTGACTAACATGTGAGAACATTGCAATGCAAATTCTTCCGTACAAGTAAATAAAAAGAAATGGGCATATTTGCCACTTTACCTGCCACTTTAGGTGGCGAGATGCAAGTCATGTGATTTTCAGTTTACCTACAGTTTCCACATTTTTTTAATCTGGAATTTCAGATTCAAACATGGTATGTAACTGTTAAGAAGAATGCGAGCAAGCGGAAATGCTGGGAAAAACCTTATAAGAGTAGTTGAACTCGCCACTTATCCGAATTGCCCAACACTAGTAAATTAATGTTATAGGTTTGATTTCGAATGCTTTCACGTGAAAAGAGATGCATCTTCTTCTTCAACGGTGAACATGAGCATTCCGGATCCTAGGCAGTTTGTTTGTTTGTTTGTCTTACTTGTTCTTTTTTTCCCCAAATTTCTTTATGTTTCGGATTAGGTGTGGAAAACTGTTCTAGAAGGAAACTGAAACTGATTAGAAAAGAAAGCGCATAGCCACTTTTATAAAAGCTGTGTGTTTTGTGCCCATAAAGATCTTGTGGTCCGGCATAAATTTCGATCAGCTTTAATAGTTTGGAAATTCGATGCAAGTTCGCACGCGAATTGGCGTGCAGTTTTGCTCAAAAAACATTTACCAAAACATTTTTAAAAATTTGATCTTGGACTAATTAGTAAAATTCGTAGTTGCCAATAAAATTTGATATGTGGGCATCATTCCGGAAAAAGAAAGCGCGTGTTCTAATACTCATACAACCAGGAGTTCACCTTTTGACACCAATTGTTGAACGGATTGCATATGTAGACAGTAGAACCGACAGGTTTCCAATTTCAGATCAAACCTGACGGAACTCTTAACTGCAAGGAAGAATTCTCAACTGCAAGGACTGTTCAAGTTCAGCGTCTGCTTTTTGAAAGAGATTTTGAGCAAGAACACAGACGTATGCTTTATCCAATTTCCCTATCATTTATTTCAGTCTACATTTGCGCTAAACAAACAAAGGTTGGGGAATGCAGACCCTGAGATACGTAGGTGCATTCAACTACTGTGTTCTTTACATAATGACAAAACTTCAGTTTATTCTCCTCTGAATCACCATCAGTATCTATCGATACAGAAGATATTAATGCTCGTGGAGGAGTAAGGAAATCTATGCATATGCAAGCAGAAAGCAATAAGCCTGTTGGAATTCTTGACTCAGAAAGTATCCTTCTACGGGTCAGTAGGGGCAAAGAAAAAAAGAAAAAAAAAACATATGATCAGTGATAGTACTGATTCACAATGTCGTTTAAAATTTAACAGGAAAGCGTTGTTTAATTATACTGTGTCCCAAAATGTAACGAAATACAGGACTGGGAAAAAAACCTACATATACCCAGTGGCCCAAATTTACTTTTGACTACTTTTACTTGCTTCATTAACAGGAAGGTATACCCCTTCTGCTGCCAACCATACATTATCAGCTCGCTTCTCTCTAACTCCGCAAACCTGTGCAGGATATATTAATACACATTATTAGGATTTTTTTACCCAGGCCAAAAATTGTCAAACAACGGGGCCAGATTGTTTACTGCAAAAACAAGATATCTAGAAAAATATTTGTTTACCTCTTGCTGACCTCCAGCTATCCTGGTGTATTTCTTGTCATGACTATGCAAATAACCACCAGTGTCAACGTGTTGAAGTCTGACCCTTTGATCTTGCCTCCAGGTTTTACCTTTACCTTCAATCTCAAGCCTATTTGATGACAAAGCAGGGAAACCAATAAACATAAGTTAGCAACCAGATACACATTATGATAATTAGATTGATGATTAATGTAGATATCTCACTTCCAATAATCTCCAGTATCAGAGTTGCCCTCCCCTCCGAAGCAGCTAACCTGAGATTAGCAAATTGTGAGATTCATATATCTGACGATATATAATCGCAAAGAAGTCCTATATTGCTATACTTGGGTCACCATAGTTATGAACAAAATTAATAAGCATCATATCCATTTACGGAACCAGGAACTGAATAATATACATATAGCTTGAACTGGAAGGTGCAAAACAAATTGGCCATTTATATGTTTACTTTAGAACCAAAAAAGGATCCAGTTTTAGTGCAAAAGTTGATAAAGTATAATTGAACCTCTGCAAGAACGTCGTATACCCTAGAACTTATTTAGACAAGTCCACGACAGAGTTAATGCTAAGATTAAGTTGATAATGCTAAGATTTACAGGCAAACAACATTTATAATCAGAATTCTCTAGTTTACCAGTACATGCTTTAGTACCACTTATGGCTACGCGAACATGAATATAAATGATTGTCACTGCAAGTTATTATATGATTATAATGAGAACCACATAGAGATTACTATATATATGCGAAATTGCATATAACAGTGTTACATGGGAAAGGACATGGAAAGGTTGTGTATTTACCAAATTATTTATAGCAAAAGTTATGATTCGTGCAAGCAACCTAACAATGCATTATAGGAAAATGAGTATAATATAACGCCAATTGACGATTGCAAACACTAACCTCAAGGTTGCCTGAAATTGGAGATGCGTGCAAGTGGCTGTGAAGCCATTTCCGCGTCTTCATATGTTGCAACCTAACAACTGTTCCACTCTTAATTGGATCACCTTGTTTGGCAGATGTATCAGGTTGAGGTCTCACAATCTACAACCAAACCAACAACACAATAAGATCAATGGTAAACCCCTTGTAAACCAAACCAAGTAATGAAAAAAGCGCCCAATGATACATACCCAGTAGCTGTTAGAATCATCAACACTAGGGAAACCAGTAACAGACTGTTGTCCACTACCAGAACCATATGGTACATCATGTGAATGAAGCCTAAATTTAGTCTTCTCATGCATCAATTTCAAGGTTGATCCATAAGTAATCTGCCCAATTTCACATTAAGATCCAGATTTTAGAAAAACATCCAAAACAAAATCCAAAAAAAAAAACAATTTTTTTTTCCCAAAAAATCATACCTCAACACCTTCAGAGGCTGGAGTTGAAGAAGATGGTGTAGAAGCAGCAGAAATGTGATCAAAATCAATAACACCAAGGAAAAGAAATAGAGCTAAACAAAAGAAACCAATAGCCATAATGAGAAGGATTGCAATGAACCAAGTAGATGCCCAAAACGGTAGATCAGATCTAAAGAGATTAGGTTTAATTGACTCTCTGTATATAATTCTTGTTGTTGTTGGTGTTGTTATTGAAGCTCCTCCAACTCCTGTACTAGGGTTTGTTGTTTCTTCAGAAGAAGGTTTAGATTTTCTTCTCAGATTTGGTTGTGACGATGATGATGAAGAAGCCACGATTTGGTGTAGTTAAGGGCTCTCCAGAGCAATTTAGCTCCGGCGAGTCTAATAAGAAATTTTCTGATAAGTATTTGTTTGTGTTTCGGACTTTCGGATCTTTGCTTGTTGTTGTTTGGGGAAGTCGACTAAAAATCTGCAGTTTAGATTCATGGCGTGGGGCCTCCTCGTCTCCCCACGTCTAAAGAGTTAGATAGAGCTAATCATGCTATGACACATGTATAGTATTGTTGACGTGGCGAGCTTAGATTGGAAACATGACTTGGTTTTGGATTTTTATGGCGAAAAATGGCACGACGCAAAAATGGAAACTCCATGGAAGAGGACTTTAACGTATAAAAGGGCTGGTAGGTACTTCGTACTTGTCTGAACGTGGAAGTGGGGTTTGTGTTATTGTGAGAATTTTGATCAACTTAGAGCTAGCACTATGGAGAGGGATATCCCCTTCCCTATTCCTCTCTATCCCTCAAAACACCAAATTTCTATGGTCTCCCATATCCCTACGTGAATAGGGATATACACCTCCTTCCCCCTACTTGGCTGAACAGATTTGATTACTCGTGTATGGAAGGGAAATCACACGGGTACTTCCAAACAAATGAAAGAATTTTAAGCTCACGACCAAAATGGACATAATGGCATGTGCTTGGCGGCAATTTTCTGAGAAATCATGTGGTGTTTATCGACTCAATAGCGTTCAACATTGCTAATGAGTGCTAGATTACATGGTAAGAGGATCAAAATCAATATAACATTTAAGATTTTTTAGTTTGTCTTTTGATATCCTCCCCAGGAAATTGATACCCCTTATTAGCAACCATGAAGAACGTTGTTTTTTTTTTTTTTTTTGAATAAGATGAAGAACGTTGTTGAAGACATTGCATTCAGTACTAAATATGTTAATGATTTTATACTAAGCAAAAGTTCAATCTTACAAACAGTAACCATCTTTTTATTTTTCTTTGAAACAGAAAATATCAAACAGAGCTAACAATATAAGATGATGAGATATTTTCCTAGTTATACAATCAGGAGGTTGATAATTCCATGTTTTATTTACATTGGATTTTCGAGCTAGTTTTTGTATGGCATCAGTTGCTCTATTAAGATTACGAGGAACATATTTACATTAACTTTTCGACAGTTCCGATAAGCTATACATACAATCATCAGTGATATAAAAAAAAAATGTTCATTTGATATTAGACGGTTCTGCACTAATGAGAGGTTGTCAGAGATGAAGATTGTATGTGGTAGTTGCTTGTGAGTAGCCTATTTAATGGATTGAAGGAGATCCCGGGCTTCTGCTTCTATATCACAGAGTTTGCATTAGTTGTCCAGCATCTGGCTTCAATGAAGTCTTCGTTTCATTTGTGATAATTCCCCAAATAAGCAATAAACATGAGTATACAATCTTGATTATCATCTAGAACTATAGAAGTCAAGAGATACTTATTATTACAAGGCACAACTGAAAATGATGTATGCATAAGACTAACTTTTGAGTTTGCTGCAAAGATTTTACTCGAGTCTTAATACAATCAATATCATTTATAGGGTTCTGACATAGACTATCCAAACTATAGCATTACATCTAGCTTTCAATATTTGCCAAATAGTAATGATGTAGACTCTGTAACATTCAAATGTTGAGGAGTAGTTTGAGTATGAAATTAATGCATGATTCATTCCCTAAGACACGGGAGTTTTAGTACGAAATTAATGCATGAGTCATTCCCTAAGACATGGGGAAAAAATACAAACAGTAATAGCTAAACCATGTGGACAAATTTCAAACCAGATTGCTCTTGCAAAAAAAACAATGAAAAAATAGATGATCTAATGCTTCGGCAGTTAAACCAGGCACAAGACATAAGTCATCAGAGACAACAAAAACTATAATCAAATAAGTTTTCAGAAGAAGTAATCTTGCAGGCATTTCCATATAAAAAGTTTAAACTTTAGGGGGATATCCATATACGAAATCCTAAGCCATTATCGTCGTTCTTGTTGATAAACATTACATTGATCTTGTAAGAGGGCTTTATAAGTAGATTTAGTAGAGAAATTTTTAGAATTAGTCAAAGACGATCTAATGGTATCCATACCTGAATTTGGCGTTCTTGTATTATGATTTTCTTTATCTGATCAGCACTGAAAAAATCACATAATGTTGAATCTTCTCATTCATTGTTATGGTGATTAATCAGTTGAGAAACATGAATATAGTTCTGTAAATGATATTCAGATGGTATATCCAAGAGGTCAAAATCAGACTCTACCCATCCATCCTACCAAATACTTATATCCTCACCCGTAGACACTTCCCAAATTTGATTTATTTTTCTAACAATATCAAGACCCTTTTCAACCCATCATACATCCAAGTACCATTTTTATTTAAAGAAGCATGCGAATGTTTTTTTTTAGGAAAATATTTGTATTTCAGAACTCGTACAAATAAAGCCATAAACTAATTTACTTCCTCAAACCAAAATCTATTAGATCTTCATATACCGTAATTCGTTAATCTCGATGAATCTTCGGGTCATCTTAGTTAAAACCAAATTAAACTTACTTAAATTTCAAAACCTAAACCACCAAACCTTTCGGGTACATACAAGCCATGTCATGCCTTAGTATTCAGTCCTTTTTGTTTTGGATGATGTCCCCACCAGTATCTACGTTGAATAACGTTCAATTGTTTCATAACACACGTTGTAATTGGAGCAAGACATTTTATACATCGTCACATGATTAAGAACAACATAGATTTGAATAGATTTACCGGTTTGTGGGGTTAATTTTCTTCCCACCCATCAAACTTTCTCCGCATTTAAGCAGGTAAAAGGTTGAAAACTAACTTCTTAAGATCTATTAATAAAAAGTGGCACACAAGATAATTCTCAGATTATTTAATGAATTGCAAGCTATCACATGTTGCCTACTCTCTGGTTTACTCAAGATGTTCAAAACCACATTATCCATACTAACCACAATCCAAACACTGAAGACACTATAAGCTGGAGTTTAACTCATACAAGGAAATTCACTGTCAAATCCTTATATGACAAGCAAATCACTAATAAATATGCTAATGATACTCTTATAGCTCCTTGGAAGGAAATATGGAAGCTTGACACTACTTCAGCCATCCAAATCTTCATATGGAAATGTGCTCATGGAATTTTCCCAACTAATGCCACTATCCTGAATTATATTGATCCCATGTGCACTCTCTGTAAGAATACTCATGAAGATATTATTCATGTCCTCTTGGATTGTCCAGCTGCTTTCAATGTTTGGGAAAAACTCTTTGGGGAATCTCACCAACTCTTCACTGCCTTTGGCTCATTTCATGATTGGTTCAACTGCTGGTTCCACAATAACAACCCTATTGCAAGATGTAATGCTACTTTTGCTACCATCTGTTGGTTCATCTGGAAAGCTAGATATGATGTAGTCTTCAGAAACACTAGCCCTTCTGCTGAGCATACTGCTCTGAAAATCACTCAACACCTATGCTCCTTTAATAGAGTGATTCATAACCCAGGGCACATTCTAAATAACCTTTACTACCAGGAAAATAATAATGATCAGACTTTGAGAATTGATAGTATGGTCAGAAATCATAAAGAGAATTTTGGAATCACTATTAGCATGCATATCCCGAAAGTGAATAATAACATGTCTAATAGTGATTTACCATCCTTTACTAACTTTGCTCTTGTTGCGTTATACTTCTCAGGTCAGTGTGTGGTAAAAAGACGAGGGTACCCAAATATACCTCAATCTAAAAGTTTTCCACCTATAAGTCCTTTCTCCGAAAGTGATTGTCTATGGAATGAGTCGAGACAATACAACTAATCGGTTCACACTTCGTGTGATCGTCTATGTATACAAGATCGAGACAATACGACAACAAGATAACTTTTGTGATTGACTATGGATACAAGATCGAGACAATACACCAACGAAGTATGTTTACTTGATAAATGGTTCAGACTTAACCAAATACAATAGGATTATACTATCAAGTAAATAGGAATTAACGTTTGTGTATTTTACTTCTAATATTATAATAAAAACAATTATAATTGCGGAAATAGAAAAGTAAAAGACACACCAAGATTTTGTTAACGAGAAAACCGCAAATGCAGAAAAACCCCGGGACCTTGTCCATAATTCAATACTCTCAAGATTAAGCCGCTATACAAAATCTAAACCAACTTCGTATAGCTGAGACAAAGCAACTAAACCTATACTTCACCTAGTTTCATCTGTATCCTTGCGCCTCCAACTTGTTAATAAGTCACGCACTTGGAACAATTCCTTTGGTTCGTATTCCAAACAGTAAAGGAACAACAAATATGTTTTGTAACAACTCTTTTCAATCAAGTGATATGATTTCGACAAAAGGCTCTTTCATTTATCCCAATAAACTCCTTTGTCAGGTCCTTAGATCTATCTAATAACAACTACCAAAGTAATTGTCAAGATTTTACAAATACTTTGAATCACAAAGAATTGTATTGATACCTATGTACTCAACTAATCAATCCAATCTACCACAAGGATAAACCGATTATAGTTGGATCTTCTTTAACCGAAACAAGTATTGTGCACACCAAAGATTATGAACCCAAATCAGGAAACTTCTTCGTCTTCAAATCTTCTTAGATCTTCAATAAATACCTTCACACAATCAAATTGAATCTCTTGTGATCAATCATACACAGAACGAAGTCTGTTAACAATGGATTTTCACAAGACGTCTTTAGATGTACAAACAGTCTAAAGATCCCCGTCAAAACTTCGATCTTGTTTGAGTGAATCTTATATCAGAAGAGAAGATTCTTAAGCATAAACAAACTAGGTGCAATCAAAGTTCAACAACTTTTAGTCAATCAAATCAATTGAAAACTAAATAATAAACCACAATTATCTAGTTTCCCACCAATGGTACTAATAGAGCTTCTCAATCCCAAAGAGTCTTTAAAACGAGCGGCCGTTAGATATTTTGCCTAATTAGGTTACTTTCCTCTCCAAATAGGCGGCCCCACCAGTAACAACACAACTAGGTAGTTTTGATGGCTCTGAGGATTAGTTTGCTCGAAATGCAAACTTTGATATTTATAAACCAATGAAGTTTGGACACCAAGGAATTTCCAAAACCGAAAATATTCTCAAGATATGCAATATATTTCCAAATTCGGTTTCCATAATTCTTGGAAATGCTTTGTCCAAATAATGACCAAAAATCTCTTAGAAAATCTCCAACTAGTAAATGCACATTACCAATTTTTATTTTCTAAAGATATACAAAACTAACAACCTTAATTAAAAGATTCTTAATTTATTTCGATCTGGGATTCTCCTTTAGCTATTAAGGAATATCTTTGAACAATAAAAGGTAAGCGTTACTGCACGTGTTCAAAGTATGTCGACATCTTAACTTAGTAAATCATCTTTCATATTTACTATCTTGGAATCGATTTTCCACACTTCCAAACAAGTTTTAGAATTGGTTCATCTGACTTCCAAAAACTATGTGATTGATCGAGAACACTCAATCACCAAACATGGGTTTCACGGTTCTACCAAAACAAGTTTCGGTTCTACCTCCATGTGGGTACTGGAATTAGTCACGTGTGGGTACTGGAATTAGTCACGCTAGCTTTCCAAAACTTGGTTGACTAGGTACTAGGATCGGTTCCCACATATATTTGTTGCACATGTCCATAGGATCGGTTCATAATAACAAAAAACGTGTTGCACAGGTTCATAGTATCGGTTCCCAATAACTAAAAACTTGTTGCACCTCTTACAAGGATCGATTCCCCTTTTGTGATCGGCTGCACCTCTTACTAGGATCGGTTCCCCTTTGCCTAGAGTTGGTCATACCAATTACAACAAATCGATCATACCATCTCAGGTGATTACTTAAGATCGGTTTCACTAATAAAAGTCATACCAATACAAAATTCAGGCCTTGTGAATAGTTTTACCAAGAACATAAACAAGTCATGAGCGGTTTACTAATCACACATATTAGTAGTTCAAAAGATATGCAATGAATAACAATACCAATAAGCCTAGCGATTTCCCTTTCGATTCAAAAAACAAGTTTATGAATGTACTTCCTTTAAACGAATGTAAAACATTATTTCCTAGGATGAAATATTCAACTCATACCCATACATAATCACAATAGCATTCAAACGATTATGTCGATGTCTTATATACGAAGTTCAAAAGATAAGCGTTATACTTCGTATTGTATTCCTTAATACTACATCTAACTAGAGTACAATCATTCATAGCTTCACAGTTATGTTTTCAATATGCACGACTTGAAAGATACGTTAGGGAATGAAACAGTTCAAGTCAAATATTACTAACCTCAAGTGGAAGGATGATGTCGTCGTTGTAGCTCCTTACTTCTTCAAGTCTTCACGTAATACTTGTAATGTCTCATACCCTAATACTTTCAAGCTAACCTATACAAAGTTGACTCTAGTACATAATCAAGCGACTCTTTAAATGAGTTTTGGTTCACTAAAATATGACAACCAAAGTTGACATACCAACGCTTGGTGGGTTCAACCGAGCTCCGCTCTAACATGTGGGAGCAAGAAACTACAAAGACCACTAGTAGAAATCAGCAGTTTCTCGACCGCTGAAGCAAGTCATTTAACTCGTTTCTATGACTTGCTTTGTCGGTCGAAGAAAGGGTCGCTGTTTGAGCGTCTTTTCAACTATGACGTGTCTCCGGGGGTCGTTGAAAATCTTATATCAACGACCGATGTTAACAAATAAAGATATACTGACTGAGCTTAATCAGTCATAGATATAAATCTTAATATATAAAAAAAAATAGATTCAGATTGGCTCTCTGGCCTGACTGAATCTGACCAAATCTCAAATCAAACACAAATGCAACTAGAATTCAAATGAGAATCAAATGAAACTCAAATTAGAATTCAAATAAAAGTCAAATCAAACTCAAATGAGACCCAAATTCAAATCAAATAAAGCGAGAATCAAATTAAACTTGCACACAAATAATCATTATTCAATTTAATATTCATTGATTCATTGGGTTCAAATTACACAAAAAGGATTAAATCTTGAGTTCTGACCAATGTATATCTTACAAGAAAAGCACTAAACAAGTGTTAAAACTAACATTATTACCTGAATATCTCCATCCCAATACTCATCATCTCCAACACTTGCCGAAATTGAAGGAGCTTCATTCGCGGTTCCAGTGAAGACAAATGGATCTTCATAAGCATTCTTGTTGGGGTCTGATCTTATTGGAGATTCCAAAACCAAATACCAATGCTTGCTTGGAGATCACTATTGCTTCTGATGTATGTTTCCCAAACCCAAGCTCAAAACCTGAAAGCCAAAATATAACCTTTAACTTAATAGGATTTGTAATGAGACTTAGAGAAACTAATAAAAACTAAGACGATAACAAGGAATGATGCTCAAATAGGTTCTTTTGATTTACCTGAGTCCGAGCGGAGCTTTTCCATTATATGTGTTTCTCAATCCCCATCTCTTATCAATGACATACCAAAGCAAAAGCAAGTTACATTCAGCAACAGAACTATGTAATAGCCAAACTAGGAGATGGAACATGTTTGCTGGCGACACAAACCTCAAACTTCTTTGTTGAGCTTTGATATCCCTTACAAATGCCACTGCCATATAATCCAATCCGTCTTCAATAAGTAAGTAACCCCTGGAATCCACAATAGCATTCAGATTCAACTATTTTTGCAATAAAATACGTACATACACACTTTGAAGTATAATATATACAATGCACGAATACCCCACTAAAGTATTCTACAAGCCATGAATATTTCCAAGAATAAAGTCTTCAACATAGTGTTATAAAGAGTAAATCTTAAAAACCAAAACTAAAGGAGTTCTTGAAGCTAAGCACTCACTTTCCTTTGTTGTGAGCCCGTGTATGTCAAGTACAACACGCCCCTGAGAACGGTGTATGACTTATCTACAAGATTTGAGATGAAACTAATCACAATGGTGAACTTAGAATGGAAAAATGGTTAATACAAAGACAAATTCCAGTGAAATGGAGTTGTGTGAAAGAAAAAAAACAAACAAATCCTGACAAAACCCACCTGGTGATACATTCGACACAAAAAATACTCATGCATAAGCATAACTCACTATTGTGAACTAAGAGTAGGGTTCAGTCACAAGAACCATGACATGGTATTTAAACCATTGATGGAATTTTCTTATTTGGTTATCTTACCACGAAACTAACATGATTCGAGTATGGGAGTATCATAATTAAGCGCCATTACAAAAATTAAAATGTAGTGACATATGGATAGGTGTGCATCCAATGGAGAAATACAGAATACACAAAGTTTGTAAGCTGCGACAAGAAGGGTGAACGGTTACCTGGGTTGTTTTCAGCACAGCTACTCCTTCAACTTCAGAAGTCAACCTTAGGACACCGTACTTCTTCACTATTGCTTCTGTTATATGTTTCGCAGACCCGAGTTTAAAACCTGAAAGACAAGTTCAATTCAAAGAACCAAAAATAATTAACTGCCCGACAAGTTCAAAAAGAATACATGGCATATGACACTGTAAGAGTACCTGAACATGAGAAAAGTAAAGAGCAAATATAGGTATATATGCAAGCTAATCCAGTCATAATAATACGGAAACCAAGAATATCTTACACCAGTTTTAATATATTGGATGACTGATGGGTTTGAACTCTGTCAGCAAACGTGTTATATTCCAATCACCAGGATCCGAGTTTGAAATCCTTAAAATTTAAAAAGATAAACCAACAGTCCTTTGCATTTGACAAGCATGGTGCATGCATATCAGTAACGAGGAATTCCAATGAACAATCCGATCATGCAGTACCGGCTATATCCATCACTTTCATAAGTACTCCCTCTCAAACATGCCTTTTGCTGTCATGCTAAGCACACTAGATCTTTGATGCCATTTGCTGCTGTCATGATAAGCACACTAGTTCTTTGATAAATTTCAGTCAAGAAACAAGCCCGACCAATTTTTGCTGGTTAACCAGGCACCTAGTCCCCCGTGGGTGAGATCTATTTTATAAGCACACTAGCTTCTACATACATAGAGAACGGTTATTAGCTCGCTAGACATATAACAACAAATTAAAGAGAGAGTACATATACATATTTCCCTTCATGATCATCGAGTTTGATCTATCTACAGATAAGTTCAACCAGCTGGCTATTAATAGTTAAGATATAGATGAAGACATACTGTCTGGTCTTCCGAGTTGAGCAACAACATCAACGAAACTATCATGAAGCTTAGGAGTCCATATAAGCCTTATCTTTGGGTCCATCGTCAAGACAATCCCTGAACAGCTCGCTCGCTTTAATTACTCTGCAAGAAATCTACTTAGAAGTTCAAACTTCAAGTTCCGCATTGCCAATCTTCTCCAAAGTTTGAAGGAACCGGAACAGTACCCATTATCTGTCAGCAAGAGAAACATTAATCAATAGTCTATGTTGCCACTTAGAGACTAATAAATATTAATTAACAGCAAGATCTATTATGGCACATACCAATAACCCTTAATAACAAATGCTTATGTAGAAAAAACTACATCAATTTTCCAGAAAGTGTTACCTTGAGCAATTCTGCAGCAACAATTACAACAAAAGTAATCTCATCTCCGACTTATCAATCTTGAAGCTCTGTTAACTCTACAAGTACCTATATAACTCACAAAATAGAGTGTAAAGAAAATATAAAATAAAAACAAACCCAGGAAATAACAAATGTAAGGATGCCAATTGAGTCTATCTATCTTTACCTTAACAGTTGGGTATTAAACTTCTAACATCTTCTAACATCACTAATATCATCAACAAGCATTTTGTCCAGGACTTTCATGACTGCGTATATCAGGCTTTCATCCCTAGAAGAAGGAGCACTGCCAGGAGATGTACTCCATTTCGTAGAAGTAGGAATGCGCCGATCAAGAGAGGTTCTAGAAAAAATGAGAATGTTTTCATCAATATAAGGTGCAAATCCAGAGAAGACAAGAATCCAAGATATGTGAATTGTACTACCTGCCTGCTGACTTGCTTCTGCTCCTCATGTATTCTTCTTCATAACGACTTCGACTGGCACCATTTCAGTAATTAGGACTTAAAATGCAACTCATACTGCGATGGCGTGAACCTATACCTCTCCCACGATATCTGTCATCATATCTTTCCCGACTCATACTACAACTTCTCCTTCTACTATCCCAACCCCACCGATCATCACAAGACACAGGCGGAATGGTTTACAATCAGCGATACTGATTTGAGAAATTATGTCTCAAAATATATAGTAAAAATAACAAGCAATACCTTCGGTGGGGGATGCAAGTTCTAGACCGTTCCCTACTCCCTCTAGTCAAAATAATAGACAGTACAATTATCTATACATTCGTCTAAAGTAAGAGGCAATTCACAGCTACACTACATTTTACACGGCAACGAAGAACTTGAACTATAAATCAGACTAGACTCGGATATGAAATTTTTACTTACATTCGTTCAGCATCGAGACCATATTTTGCAACTTGAACCATAATATACCTTCGATCGACATTCCTTCCTACAAGTATACACAACCAAACCTATGAAAAGCCATTAAAAGTAAACAAATATCAAAGCTTCACCGGGATTCATGAAATTCACCATCAAGCTTTTCAATAACTTTTAAAGGTACATGCTTGGATGAAGATAATCCAGTAGATTTAAAACCATATGATACCCACCAGGACAGAGTACACAAACACCCAAACCTATAAACAACAATAACAATAACTTAATACAAAACCTCAATCAATTCAAGAAAACCCCTAAATGAAAATGAGAAAAAAATTTGAAAACCCGAATCTCAGATCTCTTTAACAAAATCAGTAAATTTGAGTTCTATTTGAACCTTCAAATCAAAAATTCCCAAATCAAGCAATAAAAACATATATATCCTTAGGAAAAATAAATAAGGGCAACTAATCTATAATAAATAAAAAATTACCTGCTGATGTTGTTGCTTAGAATATATCTGGTCAAAATCAGAAAATGAAACAATAAATCCATCGATACAAAATCAGTTTCTGCATAACCCATTAAGCAACTAAACAAACATTAGAATACTAAATCGCTAACAAAAGACTATTTGAAAACCCTTAACCAATTCTAACCCATAGACAAAACCCTCAGATTCAGAAATTGAAATCTTAAAAAAAAAAAAAAAAAAAAAAAAAAAAACTTCGCATATTATACCTGATGAAGTTGACGCTCAAGATCGTAAAGAGAATGATGATTTAAAGAAGAAAATGCTGAAATGAGTGAGGATACAACTTTGATTTGTAACACTGAGTTTCAATCTGTGAAGTAGAAACAATTTAGAGTTTTATCGTGTTTCGTCGATTTTGTGTATACTAACTAAATCAAGGGAGAAGATGAAGAAAAAGGTGGTGTTGTGGTGATGGAAGCGGTCTGTGGCGGTGATGGAAGTGAGCGGAGAAAAAGATAATTGCAGTCTCTCTCCCGAGCAGAAGAGAAATAATGTTAGGGAGACGTAGTACAGGGATAAAGAGATAAAGTTTTTATGGCTGCCTTGAAAATTGAACCAGACCAAAAACTAGGTTCATCCGTCACAGAGTGGGTCGATGAACGAGGAAAAAAATAATAATAATTTTTTTTATTCAACGACCAACTTTGGCACTCCGAGATGTGCTCCGAGATTTTTTTAAATCTTAGACGGTCTTGACCGGTCCACGGTCCGTTGACCGCCATTGAGGGTCGAGGCTGTGGGTCAGAAAAACCTCCTTTTCCACTAGTGGACCCTACAATTGGACTCAGCAGAGCAGACAGAGCAAGAAGAGGAGCACAACTAGCTCTGGAATGGGGCAAGGAAATGAAGAAAGCCAACATTGACTTTGCAACAGAAGACGGAGAAATTCTACGAGCCATTCAGAAAGGGTATCAAATAGAAGTGCAGGAAAGATTTCAAGGAAGTTTCACTCTCAGCTATGGAGGAAATTTTGAAGCTATTGGTTTTGCTTTAGGCAATATTATCAAGTTAGCTCCCCAGCAAAACTCTAATGCTATTAGATTAGCTCAAATTGGAAAGGTCCCGACCTTCAATTGTTTTTGGAAGCCTTATAGTTTATTCAAATCCCTTGTGTTAAGGATAACTGTAATATCACTCATCAAACTTTGGGGTTCATCATGGTGCTAGATATAGCCCAGAGATGGCCACCTGCTGTACCAATGAGTTTGTTGCTTTGTTGAGCTCTTACTCTCTTTTTATATAAATCTTATATATATATTAAAATAAAGAAAAGAGGTATTTTGGTTGGTCACAAAAGGACAAAATAACTTGGTGTAACCTTGATATTACTAATTTGACCTTAAATATCCTGGCGAGATTGGGGTATACCCAAACTAATTGGGGTATACCCAATAAGACAAAATCAGGTCATTATGAAGTAAAGCCAAGCTAACCCTTAACCTAGATTTTTCTAAATGGCTAAAATGCCCCCCCACAATGATTAACTCTAATTTAACTAAAATGATTAGATTAGTTAAATTAGTTAGATTAGTTAGTTGATTTAGTTATAAGTTGGGTTTTAGAAATCATTTAGAGAGAGAATTAGTATGAAGTAGTAGAGGAGATTTTGGGGTGGAAAAGTAGGGTTTTTGTGAAATTTGTGATATGAGTGAGATGAGTGATTCTAATCCTGATTTTGAATTGGGGGAGTTTTTTAACTTTCCTTCTACATATGAGTACTTGTATGATGATCTACCAGACCATGATCAAATGGATTACATGCATGACCCTCACTTTTATTTTCCTCAAACTCATGATGGGTATGGAAGTGATGAATGTATTGAGCCAAACGAAGAATCCAATGAGCAAGAAGAAGAGAATGGAGCTGAAAGTAATCAGGTAGACAACCTACGTGGTGAAGATTGTGATTTTTCCATGCAAATGATCGATTTTGCTTTTTTTTTTTTTACAGTTTTGTTGTACAAGGTCGGCAAGGTCGACGCTTGTCGATCATGCCCACCACAAAAGCCGGCGTGGTTCTACTTTGAACAACGTTCCGACTTTTCATGAGCAGTACCACGCCGGCAATGTAGAAAATTTGAACCTTGCCGACTATCATTTTTTGAAACACATGAGCCTTTACTTGAAAATGCTTACGCCGGCATTGTCATGTTTTCATAACTTGCCGGCTATTTCCATGTCGGCAATGTTTATATTCTATTACGTTCCGGTCTTTTCTAGCCGGCATTGTTTTATATGTCGACCATGCCGACCGTGGTAATACACATCAACTAAACTTTTGATGTTTTGTAGATTGTGGCATTGGTACCTATGGAGGATCAGCCTCAAGCTCAGAAAATTAGGGGTCCTGATACTTCCACACATTACGCTAATGATTTGGAATGGAAGGAAAAAGACGACGCGGTCAATTGGATTGTTGAGAAAGCAAAAGAGAAGATGTGCATTCTAGTGAAAAACACCCAACAAAGAGATACGCGGTTTGAAATGGTATGCGAGTGTTATGGATCGCCGGAGGAAAGTCACAAGAGAAAGGGTTATGTGTATGATAAGAAGACGACTAGGGTGTACAAGACGAAGTCAAAGAAGTGTGGATGCCCATTCAAGATTATTTTTGGGAGGAACAAAGATACCGACAACGTGTGGAGAATGAGTAGAGTTGATGTTGGTTGGCATAACCTCTCTTCATTGTCTACAATTTATGCGGCCAAGGCAACTATTAAAAGAATTGAATGGGATGGAAGAAAGGTGATGGAAGAATCACAATGGTTAATACACAAATACAACTACACGGTGAGACACCATGAGTCATCGGAGGGGAAGGTGGATCGTATTTTTCTTGCGCATCCCGATATGATTCAATTGGCGCGTTGCTTTTACCAAGTTTTGTTCATGGATTGTACTTATAAGACGAATAGGTACAACATGCCTTTGTTGAACATTGTAGGACAAACCTCGGATAAGCAATCGTTCACGGTGGCATGGTGTTTTATGGATCGTGAGAAGGATGATAGTTATATTTGGGCATTGGAAACTTTGAAGCTTCTCTACCACGAAGACGAAACTCCGGGGGTTATAGTCACCGACAATGAGAAAGCAATAATGAACGCCGTGAGGATAGTATTTCCCAATGCACAAAATTTCCTTTGCACTTGGCATATACAATGCAATCTTAGAAAGAATTGTAGAAGTCATATCCAAAAACCAAAAGCAAAGAAAGGAACTAAACGTGAAAAAGAGGAAGACGAACGTCTTAGCAAACTAACTAAAGAGGAACGAGAAAAGGAAAAAGAGAAAGAAGACGAAGAATGGAAAGAATGTGAGATTAAGTTTGGGTTATTCATGAAAGCGTGGGATAAGGTGGTTTGGTCGATGAGTGTGGGAAGATATGAGTTAAACTTGAAGGATTTCGAGGATGATTGGGGGACTAATTACCCCAAAGTAGTGGAATATTGCAAGAAACAATGGTTGAGGCCACACAAAGAGAGGTTTGTGTATTCTTATACTTACGACTATAAACATTTCAAACTTGAATCCACAAGTATGGTAGAGCAAGCTCATGGGAGACTAAAAGGTCTACTTTTCACGAGTCAAAATGGGATTGTGACGGTGCAACATGCTATCCATGAGTACACTAATAATGATATCGACAAGATAAAAAAATAATTCCATGAAAGTAGCTTCCGGAAGTTGAAGGAGTTTAAGGAGGATGATTGGCTGCTTGTTGGTATACATAGAAACGTCTCGCATTGGGCAATACGTTTCATGATGAAACATCTCGCATTTTTTAAAAAGTATAAAAAGTATGATGACCCGAACACTCCTTGTAAGTGTAGGATAATGAAGGCTATCGGACTTCCATGTCGTCATATGCTTGGTAGGTATAAAACTCACATTCCTCTTGATGATATCGATCCTTATTGGAAGCAATTATCTTTCAAAACGGCTCCAAGAGAAGATCCCGGTGAAGAGTTTGGCGACATGGAACTTGGGAGAATAATCCTCGAAAAGTACCCCAAGTTGAATAGGTTGGACAAACAAACTATGAAGCACAAGTTGATGCCGATTGTTTACCCTTTTATGGAAGAACTTGAAGAACCGGCGAAACAAGATCCTAATGGTAGACCAACTACCAAAAAGATGAGGGCGGAAGAAAGAGAACAAATCAAAGAGTTTTTGAGTACAAATTGCGATCAAGATCAATCCGAAGGAGAACAAATTAAAGAGTATTTGAGTAGAAATATTGATCAATCCATTAAAGAGCATTTGAGTACAAAGTGCGATCCATCCGGACATGTTTATACCGAGGCGCAATACAAGGAGGAGCCCGCTAAAAAGAAAAGAGGTCGTCCAAGGAAGGATTCAACTACACCAACGGTCTCTAACTTGAATACAAATGGAACTCTACCTCTTGAGAGTCAAGCAAGCGTGGAATTTGTTGGAAAGAAAAGGGATCGGCCAAAGAGGATTTAACTACACCAATTGTCTCTAACTTGAATACAAATGGAACTCTACCTCTTGAGAGCCAAGCAAACCAAGGAGATGTTGCGAAGAAAAAAGGTCGTCCAAAGAAGGTAGTACAGCCGGTGTTGCAAAAGTATCGCAATCAACTCCCTCCAATTATTCAAGATTTCGTGATTGGTACCGACGATGTTCCGAAAGATGGAAATTGTGGGTTCCACGTTATCTCGCAACAATTGGGACACCTAAGTGGAGCGGTTGAAGAGAATCTCACCCAATGCCAATACATTAGAAAGAAGATGGCCGCTCAACTAGAAAACGACAAGGAGTTCCATATCTCAATGATTCTAGAAGGTTCCATGGAGGAGAAAGAAGCAACTTTCAAAAGTTTGCTAACTAGTGTTAAAGGCCCAGAGGGAAACTCACCGATCAAATGGGAGCATTGGTTGAGAATGCCGGAGTGTGGCCATCTATTGGCGGATACTTGGAATTGCGTGGTACATTTTTTTAGTGAGGGACTATCTATAGCATTTGCACCGAAACATGCGGTTTGCGTGGACCAACTCAAGCATAGAAGAATTGTCATTGCTTTGGTGGATAAAAATCATTTTATTGGTCTACAACTCAATAAGGAATGTCCATTACCTCCTTTATGTAGGTTTAGTTTGTGGGAGAAGTTCACAAACAACAAGAGCAAGGAATGGATGAAAATTTATGAGGACAACATGGCCCTTTGGAATGTTATAGACGAGTCTAGGGAATGTCCCATAGATTTGAGTGAGGAGTGATTATGATTAGGGAATAAAGCAACTTTTTGTGTAGTGTACAATTGAGTACTAGAAAAAACATTCGTACTTTTTGGAGTACTTTTGTAATCGCATGCGTGTTTTGTGCAATGTACTTTGGAGTGCTACAAATGAATGAAATGGATGTGTTTTTTTGGGTGTATTCTCGTTTGGTCAGCATCATATTTATTACCAAACCCTGCCGGCTCTCCTGTGGTCGGCAGAAAGATATTTCGTCAGACTGCCAGCCGCAATGCATGACAGTACAGGAAAAATCTGCCTGATATGGCCGGCAAGGTCCGGCTTTTGCCAAGCCGCCGGCGCTTTCTACGCCGACAATGTTTATGAAATTTACCATGCCGCCTAGGAACTCCCTTAAAACAATTGTTCCTGGATGTTTTTTTCTATTAAGCCGGCACGGTCTTGGTTTTGCGAGGTTGCCGGCATTTATTGCGCCGGCATTGTTATTGAGGAGAACCATGCCGGCTAAGAAATCCCTCAAAAATTGTTCATGAATGTTATTTTCTATAAAGCCGGTAAGGTGTATTATAATATCCATGCCGACAGAACAACCGTCGGAATGCTTTTAATATAGGATAATGCCGACTATGAGGGCGCCGGCAAGCTTCTAATTTAGGACAATGCCGAATATACATCGGATACAAACCTTAATTAAAGCATACAAACGTTAAAAACTTTACCCTAACACATTTGGGACATAGATAATATCTTTTTCTGGTACACAATTTCTTAGAAGAGGTAATTAGCTTCATCTTACCGTCACAACATGGATATGTGCATGGTAGAAGGTTGATTTTAGCAACTTCATCTTCATACGGAGCTACACGCTCATCTATCCAATAGAAAAACACACAACAAGTGCATTTTGAAGCATACGACTGATATACACCTCCTATTGCAGCTTTCATGAGAAATAAGAATCCCTTACAACCTTCAATAGTGCATTTGCTTCCTTCAAAGGGACAATCGTTTGCAAAATGAAAACTTAGTGTACAAAGACTACAAATATTTGGTGGTAAAACTTCCATTCTTTATGCAAGGTTGAAGATGAAGTTGGGAATGGTTTTATAATAACAACATACCTAATATCTTTATTTTGAAATTTCTAGCCGTTGAGCATTCAATGGGTTGTACTTTGTATCTAAAAGGTGCAACTAACATTAGGTCGGCAAGGTATAGATTTCATACCATGCCGGCCTCAAGTACTTTGTCTAAAACTGCATAAACAAAATAATAACTTCTAAAGCAACTAAAACTGAAAATTAAAATAAGTTTAACAAGTCTAAAACCACAATCTAAGAGTTCAAAACATAATTTAATAGTTCAAACCACAATAAAGTTTCTAAAGCAAGTAAACATAATAAAGTTTAAGAATTTCAAGTATCCTTCTCATTGTTGTTATCTTCCTCCCCATCACTAGCTTTTTCACCGGCATCAGCTTTTGCTTTTCCCTTCCCCTTCACTGGACCTATGTAGTCACCATCCTCATTGTAATATGGGTTCACTCCAGAAAAGTCACATGCCCTGAAAAAAAGTTCTTGGATCAACCTCCTCTTCTTCCTCCTCCGATGATGTGCATTCTTCATAGTTGAGGGGATTGCTAGGACTGTTCATAAACCTTAGAAATTCTTCCTGGATTTTCCTTACCCATCAAACATAAATTTCTAAACGGGCAATTCTCTTGGTTTCATCTTTAGATTCTTCTAAATTGGGATAAATTGTGTCCAAATATTCAAATAGCTCTTCTGCATTGTTAACAAGACAAGGTAGTTCTTCTTTTGTTTTCTCTGGGAACCTAAACAATGCACAAATAAGATATATGAAAACAAACAACACAACACCGTTGATCTTCTTCCACTGGCCGGCAAGTCCGATAAACTAAACACTGCCGACTACAGTAAAGTCGGAAAGGTGTTAACCAACTACCATGCCGACGAATAAACCGCCGGAATGGTCCTATTTATTAAAGATGTTGACTAATAACTTAGGAAATTAAGGTTTCTGATGCCTAACGTCGGCATGGTACAGGTCAAAAACCACGCCGACCAAATATAATCCGACATTGTAGGTTATTATACCCGCCGCCCCGGTTATTGTCAACAATCGCCATGGCTCGATGAAAAGTCGGCATGTTATTCATCCTGAGACCCTGCCGGCGCTTTGCAAATACAAATGGTCGGCGTGTTGTTCAACTATCGACCTTGCCGGCCAAAAAATCTGAAAAATCATAATTTTAGATTTCTAACCTAACCTAACAATCATATACAACAAAACAATAATGGGTTTGAGTTTATAAATCACTTACAATCTTCTTTTCGCCTTTAGAGGTTTCTTTTCAAAGATCTTCAAGGATTGCATTCTTGGGTTTACTCGTTCCAACCTTTCCCTTACCTTTTCCCTCTGATTTGGATCTTTTCATGTTACCAGTTGAATCTCTCTTGTTGCTGGATGGTTTAGAATCAACCATTTTTTGTAGAAAATCAAAATTGAAAATTTTGGTTGATTTTAGGTTTTTGGAATGAAAGAGAAGAAGAGAGGGTTTAGGGAAGAAGAATGAAAGAGAAAAGGGTTTTTGGTTAATCAGTTTTTAGTTTTTAAGTTTAGGGTTTAGTTTTAGGTTAATTAGTGTAGGGGTATTAAAGTAACTTTACCACCTTTTGGCCTCCCCTTAGTAAGGGCACATGTCCATTTAAATTTGGGTATACCCCAATCAAGCCAGGTTAAATATCAACCACTACTATACATATGTATTCAAGGTTAAAAAGGTACATTAAATCAATGTTTGTTTATTCACAGGAATGCCATTGTTTTAAAAGTATATCAAAAAATTTAAAACTTAGACATCTTTCAAAATACATATCGGATTTTTGTAAAATTAGTATATTTGCAAAGCTCTTTGAATTATCTATGTAATGAGTACAAACAAGAATATTAAATTTTATTTTAATAATTTTTTTCTCATTCTTATCAAATTTGGTGTTATTATAATGATAAAGACTTAAATGACCTCAAGTCAACGCGTAACAATTACTTGGGATGAAGAGATGATGAGTAAACAAGTAAACAAGATTGAGTATATATCCTTCATTATTTCAAAATTAGTAATAATAAAAAAAATACATATATTTTTTGGCACTGTTTTTTTGCTTCTAATTTCAAGGATTTAATATTTACCAAGTCAAAAGTTTTTTGGTCATGTGGTGTGCGTGGCTGAACTACACATTTCCTGTTGGTGTCAGTGTGTCACTAGTATCCATCTGAAAATTTGATCTAGACTCCCATCTTTCGAATCGGCCATAAAAATCGCATTGGATCGGGCAGTATCGACCGATCCACTGCAGTATATAAACTCATCAGACGGTCAGACCCAACATTTTAGTTCATTTCATTTTCCTCTTTGTAATAATAGCTGCCTTAAATTCATCCTCATTTCCACTACCACTAATCTAAGGTAAGAATTAGGGATATTTATTTCTTCTACAATAAATTTCTTTTTTACTTTCTCACTCACTATCCTCTCCTAGGGTTTCATTTCATTTCTTGTGATTTTGTTTTCAATCATATTCCTGAATCTTAATTTTGTGTTTTGTGGGAGTGAGAAGAAGTAATCTCTCTGCTGCATGCAAAGCCAGAGATCTGTCCTAAGAAATGGAGCAAAATCAGCAGTCCACCTCTTCAAATGGTAATAATATTAATCTCAACTTGATGATTTTTAGTAGTGAATAAAATTTCACCTGGATTTTGTTTTGATTTTGTTGCTGATACTCAATGTATATGCTGCAGGTGCAGGTGTTCCTCCACCTCCTCCAGAGCCATTAATGTATAAGAATCATTTGATTACTTATACACAGAGATCAGCAATCCCATTACCTGTTTATGAAACTGTTAATTTAGGTTATAGATGTACTGTCCATGTTAATGGAGTAGCTTATACGACGGTTGATACGTTTAGAAATCCAAAAGATGCTGAACAGGAAGCTTCGAAACTGGCTTTAGAGTCTATTGCTAAGAAGATTAAGGAAGATAGTATCGCCATTATTAACCAGGTGTGTGTTGTAGTGCTAATTTGAAGCTTAATTTACACAAATTCTCTTAATATGTTCCAATGTTCATGTGTTTGAAAAGCAATTTTGTTATGCATTTTTCCTTGTTTTTGATTTTATAATTGATAGTAGTGTAGTAGTTAGTTGTTAAAGGTTAGGGCGGAATCGAGTTTCGATTCATTTTCTTTAGTAGACAGACAACATCTACACTGGTTACTCCTAGTGAATTTACATTCTGCGCTCGATAAGTGTTATGTCCGTTAGGAGGTTTAGTTTTGGAGCAAAGCAATGAGATGATTGTGGAGACAATGAGTTGCAGGGTAGTAGGTGGAGCACCGTAGAGCATGACTTTAATCTCAGCTTAGGATTTTCTTATTCTCATATTATGGCAGTTGGGTTTAACCCGAGTATCTCAATTTCTGAACATTAGACACAAACCATGAACTCGATTCTAATTTCACACATGCCTGAGCTGGGCTTTGTTTCTATAAGGTAAGTCAGACTGGGATAGGACTATCAAGGCTTTTCCAAGTTGTGGGAGAACCAACATTTAGAATTGAAATTAGATTAAACTTTAAAGCCTGTTTCTGCTGACTCATAACAGTCAGTTCAATGTTAGCATGTCTAACTCTCCAACATGTGTCGGCCAACTAAGTAGTTTTGAATGGTTTCCTGGAGTTCATAAGTTCCATCTCTTGCAATTGGAGGAGATTGTTTATTTATTTTTCCTGAAAAAACTACTTAATTTGTAGGCTCAGCTGGGCATGCAGCTCACTATTGCATCTCATGATAAGGCGTAGCTAGCAGTGTTCATTATCTAGCTCCTTATTAGGAATAAAGCGAGTTGCTTATTTGCTAAGCCTTGCGCAGGCAGCTCAAGTGTAGTATGGGTTGCATGTCAACTATAGTGTCTGATTTCTTTTGAGTTGTGTTTTGCTGAAGATATGAAACTATGTTTTGCTTTCTTTGTTCCTTCCAGGACCCTGTATCTTGCAAATCCATTCTCAATGAGTACGCAGTCAAAATGAATCTGCCAATACCTATGTATACAACGACGCAACCAGAGCTTCTTCCCATCTTCATCTCCTTTTTAGAGTTTAATGGTAAATCTTACACTAGTCCTGCTGCCAGAAGCAAGAAAGATGCAGAACGGTTGGCAGCTCGCATGGCTATTCATTCAATAATAGGTATGTGTGCACAATAAATATATCCTGCGTACATAGTCCCATATTTTTGCTTTCTGTTGCTTGGGTTTACGGTTTCGTATGAGATACCCTGAGGATATCAAGCTTAGCACTCGTCATTGTGGTCATATATAGGGAATTTCTTGATACTGGTTTGCTTTTGAGGCCAAAATTTACAGAGTGTGTTTTTTATTTTTCTCGATGAAGAATCATTAACTCCTTCAAAAATAACCATCAGGGTGAGCTCAACTTACCTATGAACTGATTATTTAACATCATCTCTGCAAGACTAGTATGAAAAGGCTAAAAGCATGATATTTCACTTAAAATATTTCAGTTCAAAACAGTAAATTTGCCTGATTGTGTTGTACAAGTTAAGAGCATCGATCCCCGTTCACGCATGTCTGAATATCCAATATAATGTTTTAAGTATCTTGCAGGTACTTCTGGTTCAGGGACTTCTCTTCCAGAGATTATCATATCCAAAAGTAGACTATCTAATGCGTCCCGTATGCTTGAGGAGTCTCAGACTATCCAAGATAGTCACACTGCAATGGTGGCAACTCCAGGGAGTAATTGTGGGGGCTCCACAAGGAAAAGGAAACAAATTCTGAACCCTTCTTCGCAGACGTTTGTTGAAGGTGTAACATCAACACCTCCACCTTCAGAATATAAGAAACATAAAGAGGAAAACTCTTGTGAAACGGATGCTGGTCCAATAAGAAACGTGGCACATTTATTGGATCAACCTGTGTCAGTCAGTGAACATTGTAGAGCTGTTTCTGATGCACCTCGTGTAGTCGAGGAGTCTCAGACTATCCAGGATACTAACATGGTGGCGTTGACAAGCCCAGATAGTAATTGTGGGGGATCCAGTATGAAGGGGAAAGAAATTCTGAACTCTTCATTTTCACAGACACCCGCTGAAGTTGTAACAGCAACCCCTCCACCCTCCAACGGAATAGAAAACACGGCAACCTTATTGGATCAACCTAATGGGTGCTCAGACAGAAAGGTGAGTGAACATTACTAAGTTTTTTTTCTTCTTCTTTTTAAAGAGTAACTAGTGTAAAAGTAAATAAAGGGATTAAATATTGGGGAGTGGTCTAGTGGATAAACCGTGGAGTGGATTTCCACTCAATGTGCGTTGTCCTTTTCTTTTATTTTGGTAGGTCGTGGAGTGGTGGTTAAGTGTTAGAAGTTAGAAGTCTCAACCTCCAGTTGCGGGTTCCACCTCAAGTTAGACTTTTGTCCTTTTCTTTTATCGCTGCAGTTGGGTTAACTCGCGTATATGAAATTTTGGTCAGTAAACACAAACCATTGAACTCGATTTAAATCCAGCCATACCTAAACTTGGGATTAGTAGTGTAAGTCAGACTCAGTTAGGACTATCAAGGCCTAGGCATGTTGTGGAAGACCAACATTTAGAGTTGAAGTTGGATGACAGCTAGTTTCTGCTGGGTCAGTGCAATCTTATGGCCAGCATTTTTGAATTTTGTTTTTGCGCGTGCACTTACCATCCAAGTCAGCAACTTAAAAAAGTTATAATGTGTAGTCTTTAAGTTTTCTTCTCTTTTATGTGGGTTGGGGAGACTCTTATGAAGTTTTTTGTTTCAAAAGACTACTTAAATTTTTAGGGTCAGTTGGGCATGGAGCTCACTGAGCCATCTCCCGCTGAGGTGTAGCAAAGGCGAGTCTCTTAACCTTGCAGATGCACATCTAGTAGAATATGATGTGCATGTGAGCATGTCTATAATTCTCTCAATAAGTTGGAGTTGTGTTTTGCCGAAGATGTATTAGTTTACTCTCCTTTGTTTATTCCCAGGACACACTATCTTACAAATCGATTCTCAATGAGTACGCAGTCAAGATGAATCATCCAGTACTTGCATATACAACAACGCAAGCAGAGCCTCATTCCTTCTTCATCTCTTCTTTAGTATTTAATGGTAAAACGTACACTGGTCCTGCTGCCAGAAACAAGAAAGATGCAGAACGGTTGGCAGCTCGCATGGTTATCCATTCTATAACAGGTATATGTGTATATTTGGATATTGTATATAAGTATATATATATATCTAGTAGCTCGCATAGATACGATTGCTTGAGTTTATGGCTCAATGCGGAGATCACTGGTCTACCAAAGCATATACGTAGCTCTCGTTGTTATGATCGTATGGAGGAAATGTTCTTGGTAATGGTTTGGTTTTGGATCCAGAATTCTCAGCTGGGTATCTTATCTTTACGAATGAAGTATCATTGACGTGAACATATGGCAAATATTTTTAGTAATTGTTTGAGAGTATTTTGCAGGTACTTCTGATCCAGCGACTTGTCTTTCAGAAATTATGAAATTTAAAAGCAGGCTGTCTAATGCACCCCGTAAACCTGAGTCTGAGTCTGTTAGAGCAACACCTCCACCCTCTCATGAAATGAAGAAACCGAAAGAAGAACTGGTCCAATAGGAAACGCAGCACCTATACTGGATCAACCTGTGGGTGGGTGTTGCCTGTAGCCACATATGTAGGGCTCTTACCACTGTTTTTTTTTTTTTTTTTTTTTTTTTTTTTTTTTTTCAAAAGTGGAATTTAATTGATTTAAATATGATGATTACAGTTGGAAATATCTTCCTTGGCGCAATCTAGTATATCCTGTGGAAGATTATAAACATATTCAAAATCTAAATGTTCAGCTCTAGCTTTCTTAGCTATTTTATCAGCTAGATCATTCTTTAGCGATTTAACTGATTGACTCTGTAAACATGTATTCAACTATGTGTACTAGCTACTACAATAATCTAGTTTTAGGTGAGAATGATATCTTGTACATATTCCATCCTCATCCTTCGCCTTCTACCACTGCTCCGAATCTCCAACAAGTAGCTGACATGTAAAATCCCCTTATCCAAAAATGTGTACTGTTTAGTAGTATCCTTAGTTTTGGGTTCCCACAATCTTTTCCACCACTAATAATAGTCGTGGGCTCTTGAGAAAGAAAAATAAAAATAAAATCTCCAATATTTTTGGAAAGTTCTCCTAGGATATATATATATAGTAAGAGATTAAGGTTATTGTTAATCTCACAACAACATAAGAAATATTAGCTGCACTAAATTCCATTCTCTCTTATCCTAGCTAAAGTTAGATTCAAGCCGGGAGTTTTTCTTGGTGCGAAACAGGTAGGTTCTCTAACTCTTATACCCTTTAAAGTCTGTTCTAATAAAGCCTAAGGAAGTTTTATAAATTCGCTTTGTTTGAAAAAGAAGGATTTTAAGAGTGTTTCGTTTTTATTTCGTAAGGAGACGTATTCAGAGAATGGAGGTCGAATAAACCTCACCTAAGTGATGCGAACCAAAATGCTTTAATCCACCTGCTTGTTTCTTTTGATGAGATGCTCATCCATTAGTTATTTAACAACGTTATTGACTGACTATTTTCTGTTCTCGAATATAGGACGATGAGTACTTACCTACTATATATGCATTTTTAATGCTTACCCATTACTCTGGGACGAAGCTAGAAATTCTATACAGGGAGGGCTAATCTAAGAATAAATATTTAAGGGGGGCGAAATAATAGATTTTTTTTTTACAATAATAGGATTTATAAGGGACTTTTAATAGATTTCAAAAAATTTAGGGGAGGCGGGAGCCACCCCTGGCTTCTACATAGCTCCGTCTTCTACATAGCTCCGTCCCTGATTACTCATGATTAGACCGTCAATCGATGGAGCAAAAGTCTGAAAACAAATAACAAACCTTGGTCTCATGATCCTAATTGCACGGGCAAAGTCATGACACAAGGAGCGCTAACAACTCAACAAAGAAACGGCCGGGGACTACACGTCATTTGCTAACATCATGTAGTCCTTATTTCTGGGTTCTCCGCTCCCGTAGACTTTCTTCCATTTCCGTGGAGTCTACATTGATCCAAGATCTCACTACACGATCATCCTATGGTAAAGCTAATGAAATAACCAGGAAAACAACTCAGTATGAAGGATCTCTCACCATCACCCAGAGGTTCCAGAAGTACCATTTCTTAAAGTTTCGTCCGTAGAGATGTTATCTCTGGAAACACCATCTTTGGAAGTATCATCATGGGAGTCATTCATTCTCGCAAAGTGGCTACTTCAGCACATCGTTCATACAAAGCGTAGGCTTCGACAGAACAATAAATCATGGAATAAATGTGCTCACAACAGAGTCTACAGAAATGGTAACCATCCAACTCTTACATATTTACAATTTCACTAGCTGTAGTGATTACAATCTCGTAGTCATTAGTCACCGGTTATGAGACGTTCTTATGTCCAGCCCAACTTGGGTATTCTTTAAGTGTGTACGGGTGGCACTATGCTGAACCCATAAGTGGTATCATGTATTATATACTATTACTGGGTCAGAAAATGGTAGATTGGTTCGCACGTTGACATTATCACTATAGTGAATTTGTTTTAGAGAAAATAAATGTGTGGTGGTATTTGTTGTTTGTACCTATTTAGAGATGCCAAATAGTTGACATTTTAAAGGACAGTGAGATTGATTACTTGTTTACGTTTTGGGACCGTTGCCTGTAGTTGGTTCGATTTTCATGGGTTATTAGGTGATGACCGAGGAGTCTCCTAAAAGATATGGATCTATTATCTTATATTGGGATCGACAACATTTAATTCTTCAGGCGCACGGCAGGGAAATTACATGGACTGCTCAATGGCATGATACAGTATGTCTTGCGGTTAAAGTAAGGATCTAGAGAGGGGTTTCGGTAATCATACGAACACGGGAATGGTTAACTTACAACGTCTTGCTTTTTACCATTTAAACTACCTGTTTGCCATTATCGAGTCATTTCCATTTCACTTAGTGGTTGTTGTTAAGTGCATATTTTGCATATATTTAGTGTCGAATCCATGCTAGTAATTGCTATATATTCTTGTGAATTATTGTATATTACTCTTGTTTTCTCCTATTTATGTTTGCTAGGTGAATCGTCCAAAAGAAGTGAATTTGCACGTGATTGTGCAATAAAAGAAGTTAGCTACAAGTGGAGAAGGGCCAAAGACCAAATGGAACTCATTCGAACCTAGGAGTTATTGATATCATCTCGAAGAGGACGAAAAGACGAAGCCAATGGCGAAAGAATGGAGCCAATCCAATGTCGTATGAAGAATCTGGAAGCATTTGAAGTAAGCCGAAGTTGTCGAAAACTAGAGAACCTCCAGAACTGTTATAGGCACCCGAGTTTCTACTTAGGGCTGCCACATAATATTAATAAAACTGTCAGTCTTCTGTGACTGACAGTTGAATGGGAGCTGTTAAAGGTTCTTGGTCTATTAACTGATGGCAGTGATGGTGATGGCCGTTGCGGTGTTGATGGAGGACAGGGAGTGGTAGCTGTCATGATCGAACATGGGGAAAGAAGCAATGGACTTGAGTTCTTTATAGCCGGCGATGAATGATTTGATCTGCAGAGTTAGTTGCTGCCATTAATGGTGGTGATTGATAATCGACAGAGATTGAGTTAGGGACAGAGTATCGTTGGTGAAGAGAAGTCCGAGATCTTAGTGGTGACGAGTTCGATGGAAGATATACTCGAGCTGCGATTTACGTAAACAGGGAAGATGTGATATATAGTGGTATTCAAAGGAAGTTATTGGCGATGAGACTACGAGAGGTGTTCTTTGCAATCGAATGGAAGATAGTGGAGGATAGACGAGTTTGTGGTTTTGATGGAGATCGAGTCAACAACAGGGGAAGAGATGAGGCAACAATGGAGTCAACAGTTGAGCTCGAGATAGTTGGATGTTGTGCTTAGAAAAATCAAGAGGTACAGGCAGTGATAGCTCGAGTATGGTGATGAGACTCAAAGGATGGGAGGAACTGGAGCTCTAGGTTGCTGAGAAGACTTGGCAGAGAATGAAAATGGCTTGCTGCCATTGTTGATGGAGTCTTGAAGCTGTGGTTTACTGTTGATAGCAGCGACGATGGAGTAAGTTCAGGGAAGAAGGTGGCAGTGATCACTGGAGTTGGTATCTGTTGTTTGCTTCCGGTGATGTTGACTGATAAAGGAGATAGCTCGATTTGTAAATGGAAGGAACGGGTGATGAAACTGGAGCTTGGCAGTAGTTATGGAGTCGTGACTGGTGGTAAAGTGATCGTTGGAAGGAGCTCGATAATGGATGACTGATGGTTTTCGCGGAGGGCCTGGTATAAGCGAGTTCTTCTTGGGACGAAACAAAACCTGTGGAATAAAAATACTCACTGATAGATGAGTGTCCTAGAGAAAACAAGACATGAATCCCGTAACTTTGAAAACGCACGGAGATCTGTCTGTCCGTGAATCTGACGAGAGGAAAGTGAAAATCCAGGGGAAAATAAAACTCACAGAGACATGACTATCCGCGGCTGGAAGAAAACAAATTGTGCTGTCAGTTCCATGGAACTGACAAGCCATTGATACTAACGGGCTGGGCTTTATGATGGTTTGCACGCGGTCCATTGGCTGTGTGTACATATTTTACACGAGAGTGAGCTGATTTTGGGAATTAGGCAAAGTTTTGGCAAGTTGTCGTATGGTTTTGACCGGGATTTGGCACGAGCGGCTCTACTAATTGGATACCTATAAAAGAGACTTCTTAACCTAAGTATAAAAAGAGATATCTTACATCTCATAATACACTTTTGTTCTTCATAAAAAATATTTTATGGTTTACCCCTTTTGGGGGAAACCGAGAAACGGTGTAAACATGAGAGGCAAAACTTTATTGATTAAGGATGAATTCAATGTTCTAGCGTGAAGCTTTATTATCATACAAGTTTGTTATGAGTTTTAATCATCTTATCGTTTGTTTTCACTACATCTAATTTTATGAGTGATTCTTAGATTGATTTGGGATGCATACTAGATTAGTCTATTAATTGTTCTATTGCTAGTATTGGGTTAGGAGATAAGTAATCGTCGAATAATTCATACACAAGTAGAAATCGCCGGACCTTGCAGAGGGATTCGTGGAGCAATTGCGAGTGAAGATAACATCAGCAAGTGAACCTTGAGTTAAGAGTTTAACTACTGGGATCAACCTAATTCACAAAGCCTAAAAAGTTCAATCGGATTACACCTTGAGTGAGCTACTACTTGGTGGTTCGGTTGGATAGAATCTGATATTGGAGAGCTTCCGTATCCGTGGTAAAAGGAGTTTTGAGGATAGCACTGAGCTAGCTGCTTTCCTACGGTTGGTGATGAATGGTTCTAACAAAGATATATAAGTATACTAATCCAGTTATCGCTTGGTAACGGCGAAGGATTCCTTGATCATATCTTTCTTTTATTTGTTATTCTCTCTATTTTACTTTAATCAAACAATCCCCCTTGTCTTTTATTATTTTGCTGAACCAAATACATATCAATTACACAGCTCTCTGTAGGAACGATCCTTACTACCGCTATATTATTTATTTAATTAGTAGGAAATATATCGAATAATCTGTTGTGGTAACGACACGCATCAGTTGTTGACACTTTTATGAAACTGAAATGACAAAAAGCAAATGTATGCCATTCTTATAAATTGTTTCCTACTTTTCGTTGGGGTCTGACCCAACTTACTATTTTTTCAGGAGACTGTGACCGTGGAGCAACCTAGCTTGTAGATTTCATTTCCGTTCCGAAAAGCTACTTTGTTATTATTTAAGGTGCATAGCTAAATGTTTTATTGATGTCTTTTAAGGATCAGACTTTATTTCTTTTCGTTAATTTCTTAACATTTATTTTGGAGACCGACTTGCGAGTTGAAGATTACTTTTTTTTTTTTTGGAATTAATGATTTTATTTAACCATGCAATTTTATCTGTTTTATTTAATTAAATTTATTTATGGATTGTTGTCAATGTGCTTCATACGATAGCTTTGATCTCCATTTGTTGTCTTGACGGTTTGAGTGTGTAAAATGGTCCATGAGTATGCCACACTTGGAATTTTAGGGCGGCCGACTGATAGGTGTGATAAACACCTTGATATTTATCTATTGTTTATGCTTTCTTTGTGATTTTTTATGTAAATTATGTATCTTATGTGTGCTTTTGAGCTAATCGGGTACTTTGGAGTCATTTGGAGCAAAAGAAGATGAAATCATTCATTTGAAGCTTTTAAAAGACAAAAAGGAATTCACAGTGATATTTGGAGCGGACCAAGGCGCGAGAAGGAGGTTTAGAATGATCCGTCGAGTTTTCCATAAGCGATATTGAGTGAATAAAGATTTAGGCCGCTCGGTTATTTGGAACCGACAAGCCATATATGGACTGGGTGGCCCTTATCTTATTTCTGAGTGCCTGGAGTTATTTTCATTCTTACCATAACCCTAAACTCAAGAGAAATTCATTCTCTTACCATTATGCCAAGAATTTAGAAAAGACGGGAAGTGAAAAATGGCTGCGCCATTAATGGTCGAGATCGACAGAATCACAGAGAGAACGGATAATTGCAGCTGATTACATATGGGTATTTGTTGATTGATGTTGGAGGAAGAATTCGCTGCCAGATGAATTGAGAAATGGAAGAAGAGGAATTAGATCTGGTGATGTTAGAGTTTGGTTGATTTTGAGCTTGAATTCAGGAAGGAAAAGGTAATGAGATGGTGTTTGTGCTACCATTATAATCGATGGTGATTCAAGAAGAGATGGGTTCAGGGTTGCAGTTGTTGGGTTGTGTTGAAAATGATGACGATGGTGATTCGATGTTGTTGATTGAGCTTCTGTTGCTGGTAATTGAGCAGGGAGATAAAACTGGTGGTTGTGATCCATGGGGTTGGTTCATATTCAATAAATTTGGAGATTTGGATGATGTTGATGAGTTGATTTGGGAACATGTATTGCATCTGGAACTGGAAATGAAGTTGATGTTGTGCACTGGTATGGCTGAGCAAAGAAGTGACTGAGTGTTTCACAACACAGGGAGATGAAGATTCAGAAGCTATAGAATGAGTAGGTGGATGTGGAGTTGGCATTGAGAAGTGATGCAAGCTGTTGTTGTTGCTATTAATACAAGAGATGGAAGATATTGCATCGGCAGTTCAGAATTATAGAAGTACAAAGAGAAGGAAACTGCTGGGGTGATGGTTTGTCAACAAGAACAAGGTGGTAATTCTAATGGGTTGACCTCCGATTCAATATTGTGGTTGTGCTGGTGATTGGCAATAGCAAATGGTGATGGCTGTGCAGGAGGTGATGTATAAATTGCAGGTGCAGTTGAACTGTAATAGTTTGAATCTGTGGTGAAGTCTGTGTTGTTGGATTGAACTCCAAATCTGGATATGTAGTTGTTGCTGGTGTTTAAATGGGTTTGTTAGAGTTGGGTTTTGATTTGGATGAGAATGAATTAGGGCTTGATATTGTTATTGAAGCTCAATAGAGGAACATTGCAAAATTTGAAATTTGGGTTCTGTAGAAGTGACAAGTCTTCCGTGTACGTCATGAGAAAAAAAAAAAAAAAATTTGGTAAAATTTGAAGCTTGATCTAAACCTAGCTCTGATACCAGATGTTAGGGTTCTGGACCAAACAACAACTAGAGCACAAATTGAAAGAACTGGAACACTAACAAGATAGCAAGAACCCTAGATAAAACCCTTTGAGTTGGGGTTAACCCACCGCTTAAGAGTTTTTAAGGGAAGAAGATAAAATACCGAGTTGTATTAATTGAAGTTGTGTTTCAATACAATTCTCAAAGTAGTATTTAAAGCAAACCGAATTACTTGGTAAACAAATAAAAGCTAATGAATAGAAGTCTTACGTAAACTAGGAAACTATGTAAACTAAATAAGCTAAGTAATAAGGAAGTCGGTCGGTATTGCAACATTGATGTTAGGGTTCTGGACCAAACAACAACTAGAGCACAAATTGAAAGAACTGGAACACTAACAAGATAGCAAGAACCCTAGATAAAACCCTTTGAGTTGGGGGTTAACCACCTCTGCTTAAGAGTTTTTAAGGGAAGAAGATAAAATACTGAGTTGTATTAATTGAAGTTGTGTTTCAATACAATTCTCAAAGTAGTATTTAAAGCAAACCAATTACTTGGTAAACAAATAAAAGCTAATGAATAGAAGTCTTACGTAAACTAGGAAACTATGTAAACTAAATAAGCTAAGTAATAAGGAAGTCGGTCTGGTATTGCAACATTCCACCCTCCTTGAAAGATGGCTTGTCCTCAAGCCTCAATATCTGGAAAACGCAAAAGAATGTCATCGGCATCTTCCCATGTAGCTTCCTCTGGAGAGTGATCTTTCCATTGAACTAACCATTTAGTTCCACTTTATTATCCTTCTTGAACATCTTCTCGTTCCAAAAGATAGTCTGCAGTTCCCACTTTTCATAATCAATAACACTAGGCAAAACTGTTTCAGCCATAATAGAAGCACCAAGCTTAAGTTTCAGTTGTGAGACGTGAAAAACTGGATGAATACGGCTTTCAGCAGGCAAAGCTAACTTATATGCAACTTCCCCTATTCTGGCAACAATTTTAAAAGGGCCATAGAAGCGAGGGGATAACTTAGAATATGATTGAGTTGCCACTGTGGATTGTCTATATGGTTGTAGACGAAGGAATACCCAATCATTGACTGCAAAACTCCTCTCAGTACGACGATTATCAGCATAAGATTTCATTCTTGCTTGGGCAGCTTCTAGATGAAATTTAAGTAACTTAAGTATATGGTCTCGTGCGCGTTAAGTTGAGATCAACAAAGCATGAACCGATGTAGTTCCGGTGCAAGTAATTGGAAATTGTTGGTGGAGATCTACTATACACACACGGCTTCATAAGGTGACATACGAATAGCCGAGTGATGACCTGGTATTATACCACCATTCGGCCCAAGGCAAATATTTGCTCCACTCAAGGTTTAACGCTAGCAAAACAACGTAAAAAACATTCAAGAGTGCGATTTGTTACCTCAGTCTGACCATCTGTTTGCGGGTGATAAGCCGAACTACGACATAATTGAGTGTTTTGTAAAGCAAAATATGCTTCCCAGAATTGACTCATAAAAATTGGATCTCTATCACTGATGATTGTTCTTGGCATTCCATGTAAGCGAACAACTTCCGAACAAAAATTTCCGCAATACTAGCAGCAGTGTAAGGATGCATCAATGCTATAAAATGTGCATATTTGGAGAGCCGATCAACAACCACCAAAATAGAAGTTTTTCGATAGGATTGTGGAAATCCATCTATAAAATCCATTGAGATATCCATCCAAATATCAGCAGGTATGGGAAGTGGCTGCAACAAACCTGGTGGAGCTATAGCTTCAGACTTATTTCTTTGACAAATATCACAATGAGCAATGAATGTCTTAACTGAATTTTTCAATCCCTTCCAATGAAAATTTTGCTGAATGCGCTTGTAAGTACGAAAGTAGCCAGAGTGCCCTCCTAATGGTGTAGAATGAAATTCATGTAAAATTTTTGTGCACCACTCAGATATAGGAGACACAACAATTCTTCCTTTGTAACGTAAAATACCATCAGTGTAGGAATAATGAGTTTTGCAGGTAGGATTATTGCGCAGTAACTCAATGATTTTTCCCAATGTAGAGTCATTGTTGCTTTCCTGAATAATTTCAGCTACACCAGAGAAGATTGGAGTAGAGATAGTATATGAATGAAAGCCTATATTTCTTGATAATGCATCAGCAGCAACATTCTCTTTCCCTCTTCTAAATATTATCTCATAATCATACCCCAACAACTTAGATAACCATTTCTGTTGTTCCAGTGAAGATATCTTTTGATCCAAAAAATACTTCAAACTATGATGATCAGTGTAAATCTTAAAGTGTCTACCAAGGAGATACGGCCTCCATTTTTGTACTGCAGACACTATGGCTAACATTTCCTTATCATAAATGGATAAGTTTAAGTTCTTACCTGCCAATCCTTTGCTATAATACGCAATTGGTCTGCCAGACTGCATCAAAACAGCTCCCAAACCATTACCAGAAGCATCACATTCCAAATAAAAGTCCTTTGAGAAATCAGGTAGGATTAAAACTGGAGTAGTAGTAAGAGCTTGTTGGAGTGCTCTAAAAGCAATAGTAGCTGCATCAGTCCACACAAAGGAGTCTTTTTTTAACAATTTAGTTAATGGAGCACTGATCTTGCCAAAATCTTTGACAAACTTGCGATAATATCCTGCTAAGCCAAGAAATCCTCTCAAGTTTTTAACTGTTGTTGGAATTGGCCAATCAAGAATACTCTTTATCTTATCACTTTCGACTTCCACTCCGTTAGAAGAAATGACATGGCCAAGATAACCAACCGTTGGTTGTGCAAAAGTGCACTTAGATTCCTTGACAGATAATTGATGTTGACGCAAAAGCTCAAACACGATGGATAAATGTTTCAAATGTTCTTCCATATTCTTACTGTAAATCAGGATGTCATCAAAAAATACGAGCACAAACTTCCGCAAATAAGGCTTGAAAATCTCATTCATGAGACTCTGGAACGTAGCTGGTGCGTTTGACAATCCAAATGGCATCACTAAAAACTCATAGTGACCCTCATGAGTTCTGAATGCAGTTTTTTGAATATCAGGTTTGTAAAGGCGAATCTGATAGTAACCAGAACGAAGATCCAACTTAGTAAATATGATTGCACCATGCAGCTCATCCAATAATTCATCTACCATTGGAATGGGGAATCTATCTTTAATTGTGATTTTGTTCAAAGCTCTGTAATCAACACACATTCGCCATGAACCATCTTTCTTACGAACCATCAGTACAGGAGAAGAAAATGGACTTGAGCTGGAACGAATAAACCCAGCCTGTCGTAACTCAGACACAATCTTTTCGATTTCATCCTTCTGAAAATGGGGATAACGGTAAGGACGAACATTCACTGGAGCTGATCCTGGCGCTAATGGGATTTTATGATCATGTAATCGCATCGGGTGGCGGTGAAGTTGGAGGCTTAAAGACATCAGCAAATTCAGACAACAGGTTTTGAATCGCAGCTGATGTGGTGGTCATCGTACTTATTGGAGTATTAGCTTGTTTAGAAAATTGTAAGAAAAGACCATAATATTCACGAGCCAATAAACGTTGCATGGGCACACTATCCAAAAGCATTATAGTAGAAGAATGATGACCACATAATTGAATTTCAGTGCCATTAATGTTGAAACTCATAGAACGCTTTTTCAAAATCCCAAGAAATTTTGCCCAGTGTTCTCGACCAACGTATTCCTAACACAAAGATCACATCCACCGATAGGCAAGACATGAAAATCAGAAAGTGAAAGAATAATCTTGCATTGTAATGGGAACATCAACACAAACCCCCAATGTACTAATCGAGCACCATCACCAACCGTAACACAAAGCGTATTATCTTTAGTTTGTAAAGAATATCCACATCGTTTAGCTAATGTAGGATGAAGAAAATTATGGGTGGCACCGTAATCAATTAAAATTGTAAGAGTCCGAGCTTTAGAAATACCTTTAACACGCATAGTTCTAGGGAAAGAAGAACCCATAAGAGAATTAAATGATATAGAAGCATCAGAATCATCCTCAATCAGCTCGATAGTCTCTTCTTGCGCAATGGAAGTATCTGAGACAACCAGCTCTGGAGATCCCTCTAAGATTAACAATTTCGGCTTCAAGCATAGATGACCGTGGAGTAAATAATTGGTCACAATTGAAACAAAGTCCTTTGTCACGTTTCTCTTTTTGTTCTTCCCAAGTGAGTCTTTTAGCTCCAGCAGGTAAGGGATTTCGTTTAATCTGAGTAGTTGAAGGAGCAGGGGAAGATCGAAACATTGGAGGACGATAAGGTTGTCGTGTTGTTAAAACTTCTTCCTGATTGATTGCTTTTGTGAAAGCAGCAGTTAAGGTCTGTGGTTCAAGAAGCTTAACCATAGAACTGATCTCAGGTTTTAACGAGTGAATAAAACAATTGACCAGGTGATCCTCTGGAAGATCAGTAACAAAGTTCAACAAACGTTCAAACTCGGAGATGTGTTCTCGAACTGTACCTTTTGTTTAATTGTCCGATTGCCATCCGGCATCAACAAATTTGGTCGAGAAAAACGAGCACGAACAAGGTCACAAAATTCGGCCAAGTGGTGATATGGACCGTTGTTCTTTTCAATGCGGTACCATGCATTAGCATCACCTTTAAGATGAGCGAAGCAATGGCTAGCTTTAAATTGTTTCAACCGTATGTAAGTGGAAATACTGATCAACACTGAATATCCAACCATCCGGATCATCTCCATCAAAAGTTGGAAACTTAAGATTGATAGAACTAGCCCTAATATTAGTTTCATTACCGCCAGGGGGGAGGTGGTGGGGGAGGTGGCGGAGCAGCGCCGTTGTTACGATGACCCTGTGGAGAATATTCTCTAAAAACCGCACGCAGTGTGGCTCCCAAGGCTGTAGTTAAAGCTGTCGTCAAATCAGCAGCAAGAGTTTGGGAAAGCTCCTTGGTGTGTTCAGATAAATCCAGTTTCCTAAGAGCACGATCGTCCTCCCGAAGTTGCTTATCTTCAGCCTTCTTGCGATCACGAGCTTCTTCATCATGAGTGTGATTATTGGTAATGGTGGTAACTAGGGAATCGATTTTGGATGCAACACCATCAATGTTTTTCTGTAGAAGTGACAAGTCTTGGTGTACGTCATGAGAAAAAAAAAAAAAAAAATTGGTAAAATTTGAAGCTTGATCTAAACCTAGCTCTGATACCAGATGTTAGGGTTCTGGACCAAACAACAACTAGAGCACAAATTGAAAGAACTGGAACACTAACAAGATAGCAAGAACCCTAGATAAAACCCTTTGAGTTGGGGGTTAACCACCTCTGCTTAAGAGTTTTTAAGGGAAGAAGATAAAATACTGAGTTGTATTAATTGAAGTTGTGTTTCAATACAATTCTCAGGCGAGTATTTAAAGCAAACTGAATTACTTGGTAAACAAATAAAAGCTAATGAATAGAAGTCTTACGTAAACTAGGAAACTATGTAAACTAAATAAGCTAAGTAATAAGGAAGTCGGTCTGGTATTGCAACAGAGTACTTACCTACTATATATGCATTTTTAATGCTTACCCATTACTCTGGGACGAAGCTAGAAATTCTATACAGGGAGGGCTAATCTAAGAATAAATATTTAAGGGGGGCGAAATAATAGATTTTTTTTTTACAATAATAGGATTTATAAGGGACTTTTAATAGATTTCAAAAAATTTAGGGGAGGCGGGAGCCACCCCTGGCTTCTACATAGCTCCGTCTTCTACATAGCTCCGTCCCTGATTACTCATGATTAGACCGTCAATCGATGGAGCAAAAGTCTGAAAACAAATAACAAACCTTGGTCTCATGATCCTAATTGCACGGGCAAAGTCATGACACAAGGAGCGCTAACAACTCAACAAAGAAACGGCCGGGGACTACACGTCATTTGCTAACATCATGTAGTCCTTATTTCTGGGTTCTCCGCTCCCGTAGACTTTCTTCCATTTCCGTGGAGTCTACATTGATCCAAGATCTCACTACACGATCATCCTATGGTAAAGCTAATGAAATAACCGGAAAACAACTCAAAGATGAAGGATCTCTCACCATCACCCAGAGGTTCCGAAGTACCATTTCTTAAAGTTTCGTCCGTAGAGATGTTATCTCTGGAAACACCATCTTTGGAAGTATCATCATGGGAGTCATTCATTCTCGCAAAGTGGCTACTTCAGCACATCGTTCATACAAAGCGTAGGCTTCGACAGAACAATAAATCATGGAATAAATGTGCTCACAACAGAGTCTGACGTAAATGGTAACCATCCAACTCTTACATATTTACAATTTCACTAGTTTGTAGTGATTACAATCTCGTAGTCATTAGTCACCGGTTATGAGACGTTCTTATGTCCAACCCCAACTTGGGTATTCTTTAAGTGTGTACTTGGGTGGCACTATGCTGAACCCATAAGTGGTATCATGTATTATATACTATTACCGGGTCCGAAAATGGTAGATTGGTTCGCACGTTGACATTATCACTATAGTGAATTTGTTTTAGAGAAAATAAATGTGTGGTGGTATTTGTTGTTTGTACCTATTTAGAGATGCCAAATAGTTGACATTTTAAAGGACAAATGAGATTGATTACTTGTTTACGTTTTGGGACCGTTGCCTGTAGTTGGTTCGATTTTCATGGGTTATTAGGTGATGACCGAGGAGTCGCCTAAAGATATGGATCTATTATTTTATATTGGGATCGACAACATTTAGATCTTTCGGCGCACGGTAAGGAAATTACATGGACTGCTCAATGGCATGATACAGTATGTCTTGCGGTTAAAGTAAGGATCCAGAGGGGTTTCGGTAATCATACGAACACGGGAATGGTTAACTTACAACGTCTTGCTTTTTACCATTTAAACAACTTGTTTGCCATTATCGAGTCATTTCCATTTCACTTAGTGGTTGTTGTTAAGTGCATATTTTGCATATATTTAGTGTCGAATCCATGCTAGTAATTGCTATATATTCTTGTGAATTATTGTATATTACTCTTGTTTTCTCCTATTTATGTTTGCTAGGTGAATCGTCCAAAAGAAGTGAATTTGCACGTGATTGTGCAATAAAAGAAGTTAGCTACAAGTGGAGAAGGGCCAAAGACCAAATGGAACTCATTCGAACCTAGGAGTTATTGATATCATCTCGAAGAGGACGAAAAGACGAAGCCAATGGCGAAAGAATGGAGCCAATCCAATGTCGTATGAAGAATGGAAGCATTTGAAGTAAGTCGAAGTTGTCGAAAACTAGAGAACCTCCAGAATTGTTATAGGCACCCGAGTTTCTACTTAGGGCTGCCACATAATATTAATAAAACTGTCGATCTTCGTGGATCGACAGTTGAATGGGAGCTGTTAAAGGTTCTTGGTCTATTAACCGATGGGATGATGGTGATGGCCGTTGCGGTGTTGATGGAGGACAGGGAGTGGTAGCTGTCATGATCGAACATGGGGAAAGAAGCAATGGACTTGAGTTCTTTATAGCCGGCGATGAATGATTTGATCTGCAGAGTTAGTTGCTGCCATTAATGGTGGTGATTGATAATCGACAGAGATTGAGTTAGGGATGAGTATCGTTGGTGAAGAGAAGTCCGAGATCTTAGTGGTGACGAGTTCGATGGAAGATATACTCGAGCTGCGATTTACGTAAACAGGGAAGATGTGATATATAGTGGTATTCAAAGGAAGTTATTGGCAGTAGACGACGAGAGGTGTTGCTGCAGTCGAATGGAAGATAGTGGAGGATAGACGAGTTTGTGGTTTTGATGGAGATCGAGTCAACAACAGGGGAAGAGATGAGGCAACAATGGAGTCAACAGTTGAGCTCGAGATAGTTGGATGTTGTGCTTAGAAAAATCAAGAGGTACAGGCAGTGATAGCTCGAGTATGGTGATGAGACTCAAAGGATGGGAGGAACTGGAGCTCTAGGTTGCTGAGAAGACTTGGCAGAGAATGAAAATGGCTTGCTGCCATTGTTGATGGAGTCTTGAAGTTTGTGGTTTCTCGTTGATAGCGCGACGATGGAGTAAGTTCGGGGAAGAAGGTGGCGGTGATCACCGGAGTTGGTATCTCGTTGTTTGCTTAGGTGATGTTGATCGATAAAGGAGATAGCTCGATTTGTAAATGGAAGGAACGGTGATGAAACTCGGAGCTTGGCAAAGAGTTATGGAGTCGTGACTGGTGGTAAAGTGATCGTTGGAAGGAGCTCGATAATGGATGACTGATGGTTTTCGCGGAGGGCCTGGTATAAGCGAGTTGCTGCCGGACGAAACAAAACCCAGGGAATAAAAATACTCACTGATAGATGAGTGTCCTAGAGAAAACAAGACATGAATCCCGTAACTTTGAAAACGCACGGAGATCTGTCTGTCCGTGAATCTGACGAGAGGAAAGTGAAAATCCAGGGGAAAATAAAACTCGCGAGAGACATGACTATCCAGGGTGGAAGAAAACAAATTGTCTTTGTCGGTTCCATGGAACCGACAAGCCATTGATACTAACGGGCCGGGCTTTATGATGGTTTGCACGCGGTCCATTACCGTGTGTACATATTTTACATTTAGAGTGAGCTGATTTTGGGAATTAGGCAAAGTTTTGGCAAGTTGTCGTATGGTTTTGACCGGGATTTGGCACGAGCGGCTCTACTAATTGGATACCTATAAAAGAGACTTCTTAACCTAAGTATAAAAAGAGATATCTTACATCTCATAATACACTTTTGTTCTTCATAAAAATATTTTATGGTTTACCCCTTTGGGGGAAACCGAGAAACGGGTGTAAACATGAGAGGCAAAACTTTATTGATTAAGGATGAATTCAATGTTCTAGCGTGAAGCTTTATTATCATACAAGTTTGTTATGAGTTTTAATCATCTTATCGTTTGTTTTCACTACATCTAATTTTATGAGTGATTCTTAGATTGATTTGGGATGCATACTAGATTAGTCTATTAATTGTTCTATTGCTAGTATTGGGTTAGGAGATAAGTAATCGTCGAATAATTCATACACAAGTAGAAATCGCCAGACCTTGCAGAGGGATTCTGTGGAGCAATTGCGAGTGAAGATAACATCAGCAAGTGAACCTTGAGTTAAGAGTTTAACTACTGGGATCAACCTAATTCACAAAGCCTAAAAAGTTCAATCGGATTACACCTTGAGTGAGCTACTACTTGGTGGTTCGGTTGGATAGAATACGATATTGGAGAGCTTAGTATCCGTGGTAAAAGGAGTTTTGAGGATAGCACTGAGCTAGCTGCTTTCCTACGGTTGGTGATGAATGGTTCTAACAAAGATATATAAGTATACTAATCCAGTTATCGCTTGGTAACGGCGAAGGATTCCTTGATCATATCTTTCTTTTATTTGTTATTCTCTCTATTTTACTTTAATCAAACAATCCCCCTTGTCTTTTATTATTTTGCTGAACCAAATACATATCAATTACACAGCTCTCTGTAGGAACGATCCTTACTACCGCTATATTATTTATTTAATTAGTAGGAAATATATCGAATAATCTGTTGTGGTAACGACACGCATCAGTTGTTGACACTTTTATGAAACTGAAATGACAAAAAGCAAATGTATGCCATTCTTATAAATTGTTTCCTACTTTTCGTTGGGGTCTGACCCAACTTGCTATTTTTTTCAGGAGACTGTGACCGTGGAGCAACCTAGCTTGTAGATTTCATTTCCGTTCCGAAAAGCTACTTTGTTATTATTTAAGGTGCATAGCTAAATGTTTTATTGATGTCTTTTAAGGATCGGACTTTATTTCTTTTCGTTAATTTCTTAACATTTATTTTGGAGACCGACCTGCGAGTTGAAGATTACTTTTTTTTTTTTGGAATTAATGATTTTATTTAACCATGCAATTTTATCTGTTTTATTTAATTAAATTTATTTATGGATTGTTGTCAATGTGCTTCATACGATAGCCTGATCTCCATTTGTTGTCTTGACGGTTTGAGTGTGTAAAATGGTCCATGAGTATGCCACACTTGGAATTTTAGGGCGGCCGACTGATAGGTGTGATAAACACCTTGATATTTATCTATTGTTTATGCTTTCTTTGTGATTTTTTATGTAAATTATGTATCTTATGTGTGCTTTTGAGCTAATCAGGTACTTTGGAGTCATTTGGAGCAAAAGAAGATGAAATCATTCATTTGAAGCGGAAAAGACAAAAAGGGAATTCACAGGTGATATTTGGAGCGGACCAAGGTGCGCGAGAAGGAGGTTTAGAATGATCTGTCAGTTTTCCATAACTGATATTGAGTGAATAAAGATTTAGGCTGTCGGTTATTTGGAACCGACAAGCCATATATGGACTGGGTGGCCCTTATCTTATTTCTGAGTGCCTGGAGTTATTTTCATTCTTACCATAACCCTAAACTCAAGAGAAATTCATTCTCTTACCATTATGCCAAGAATTTAGAAAAGACGGGAAGTGAAAAATGGTGCGCCATTAATGGTCAAGATCGGAATCTGGAGAGAACGGAAGTGATTACATATGGGTATTTGTTGATTGATGTTGGAGGAAGAATTAGCTTGATGAATTGAGAAATGGAAGAAGAGGAATTAGATCTGGTGATGTTAGAGTTTGGTTGATTTTGAGCTTGAATTCAGGAAGGAAAAGGTAATGAGATGGTGTTTGTGCTACCATTATAATCGATGGTGATTCAAGAAGAGATGGGTTCAGGGTTGCAGTTGTTGGGTTGTGTTGAAAATGATGACGATGGTGATTCGATGTTGTTGATTGAGCTTCATTCGGTAATTGAAAGGTGGAGATAAAACCGGTGGTTGTGATCCATGGGGTTGGTTCATATTCAATAAATTTGGAGATTTGGATGATGTTGATGAGTTGATTTGGGAACATGTATTGCATCTGGAACTGGAAATGAAGTTGATGTTGTGCACTGGTATGGCTGAGCAAAGAAGTGACTGAGTGTTTCACAACACAGGGAGATGAAGATTCAGAAGCTATAGAATGAGTAGGTGGATGTGGAGTTGGCATTGAGAAGTGATGCAAGCTGTTGTTGTTGCTATTAATACAAGAGATGGAAGATATTGCATCGACAGTTCAGAATTATAGAAGTACAAAGAGAAGGAAACTGCTGGGGTGATGGTTTGTCAACAAGAACAAGGTGGTAATTCTAATGGGTTGACCTCCGATTCAATATTGTGGTTGTGCTGGTGATTGGCAATAGCAAATGGTGATGGCTGTGCAGGAGGTGATGTATAAATTGCAGGTGTAGCTGAACTGTAATAGTTTGAATCTGTGGTGAAGTCTGTGTTGTTGGATTGAACTCCAAATCTGGATATGTAGTTGTTGCTGGTGTTTAAATGGGTTTGTTAGAGTTGGGTTTTGATTTGGATGAGAATGAATTAGGGCTTGATATTGTTATTGAAGCTCAATAGAGGAACATTGCAAGCAAGAAGCTACAGAAGGTGCTGCCATTGAGGAGATGCAGAAGTTATGGCTGTGATAGAAGCAGGTGTGATTCGATGGCCAGAGTTGTGCAGTTCAGGTGATGGCTCGAGCTGAACACAAGAGGAAGATGTGTGTTGAGTTAGCCATGGTATTGTTGGGGTTCTCTGGATTGAGCTAAAGATAGAGTTGTTGTTGGTAAAATACAAAGAGGAAGTTGTCAGGGAATGTGCTACAGAAAGAGCAAGTAAAGAGGGATCTGGTTGATGTTGAGATGCTGGTGAGGTCGCGAGTTTGAGCTGCTGAAGTGCAGGTTATGAGTGAACTGGATCTCTAGATGTTTGTTAGGCTGCAGGGTTGAGTTGAGTTGCATGCAAGGGAATGGCTCCATAAGCAATGTGTTTTGCTTTTGCAAATGGTGGTGATTTGGTTTGTGATGTGCAGCTGCAGGGAATTGTGATTCCACTCGAAGTACAGATAAAGCAAAATTGGTTGGAGCTGAATTGAATGGTTCTTGAGATGCTTGGTGGATTGAACTGAAATGAATGAAATAAAGTACAGTGGATGTTCTTGCTCGAAGGAGTTTGTGGGTGTTGTGTGATTGTTTACTGTGGTTTTGAGGTTGTGTAACCGAATGAAGATGATCTCATGACTACTAGTTTTGAGCCGTTGATGCTAATGATTTGGAGTCAAGACAAGGTGAAAATGAATGGAGGAGAATAAGCATTGCGGGTGATGGAATTGGAAGATCATGGAGGTGCTTTGAGGTGGCCTCGAGTTTTGTGATTGAATCAGGCATTGGGAGAAGTCTGCACCGGGGAGTTATGCAATGCAAACTGGAGTTTGTTATCGGTGAAGATGGCTTGATGTGCAGGAAGCAGCCATTATGGTTGGATGAGTAATGCTACAGCACAAGGATTGTGCATCAAAAAAAAAAAAAAAAACTGGCCAGTGCAAATGTCATAGGCCAAAGCCACTCAGCCCAGCTAGAGGTCTGACCCGACTGATGATCTGACCCGGTTTGACTCAGAGACTTTGACTGAGTTGACCCGACTGATCTGACTCGTTTACCGGTGACCGGGCGGACTTTGCCGGTCACCTGAGATATTTTCCGACCACCTCTCCGGCCAATTTCCTGCCATAATACCAGTTTTCCGGCGACAGTTTTTGGGGCATATTTTCTCATGGGTTTTTCTCACATATGGGCTTGGTGGACTTCTATCTATTGGACCTTTGAGATTAGACCTAATTTTGGAAACAAGAGAGCTATTTAAAGGAAAAGTCTTCTACAACTTTGGAGGATACGGATTATTCTTGGAACTTGGAGAGAGACGCTTTTGTTTACGCTACTAGGGTTTGCTTTTGTTCATCTTCTTCTATTCAATTAATATTTTTATGATGAACTCCATAGCTATGAGTAGCTAAACACATATTATTGGTTATGGGATAAAGTTGATTTCTCAACATGTTATTTAAATCTATGAATTAGTTTTGTCTCAATACTTTATTGTTTGTGATTCACAATTAATAGTGTTATATGATTTGAATACTTGTTAGGTTGAGTCCGAAATCAATCCGATTTGCATTCATCTCTAGAGCTATATTAGGGTTTTCAATACGAAAAAGTTGTTTATCCCTGATTCTAAGTAGCATAATCGTGGGTAGTGCTTGTAGTGATATATCCTACTAGTCACAAGTGAATCATAACTTTTGTTAAAACGGATTAGTGCTTTTACACGTTCGTTTGCATTGATTAGTCTTATTCCACCGAACTTATTGCTTTTAGGGAGTTAAACTTGATTGTGCTTTTACACTTTAGGTTGCTTTCTAGGAAGAATTCACATTTGCATCTTTTAATGTGGTTGTGATGAAATCAGGGAATTAGCGGGATATACTTGCGATCAAGGTATCCTAGGACTTTTAGTAAATGAGAGATTAAAATACCAATTCTAATCATTGATGAAAATACATGTTTGTGAATGATACTATCCCGTGACCAATATCTTCTCCTTATTGATTATTCGAATTATTTACTTTGCTTTCAATTACTTTTATTTCTTAGATAAAACAAAAATCCCCCCTTGGTTACCTTAGAAACTGAAAATCGCATAACAACAATTGCCTCTCTGTGGAAACGAACTGTTCCTTACCTTGTACTTCATTTATATTTAGTGAGTAAGAAAGTGAAATTATTTTTGCTCGGCTGACAACCGGTCACCGACCTAGAATTTGAAGTGGGGATGTTACATGACAAGTAGTATCAAGAGTGAGTCACATAAACAACAACCTTATATCACCAACAATCTAGAGAAGTTCCTAATTACGTGGTTCGACATGTTTTTATGTAAGGTCTATAAGCTCGGTGTGGAAGAACCGACAGAGGCTCCTAATCACATAGCGGATATCCTCCTTTTACAGTCCTCAACTCTTAGGTCTCTAGGATTTAAGGCTACCTTGGTATCCCAAAGTATGTAACTTCGGTTTTTTTGAATAAATTACAACTTAAAAAAAAAAAAAAAAAAAAAAAACTTGATATCAAGGTGTTGATGGTGGTTTTTAGCGTAGGGTTAAAATCGTAAAACCCTAATCGGACAGTGACGTCACAGAATTTGAGTAATAATATCTCCACTGAGTGCATTTATTGAACCCTTTAATATGTCTGCGAGAAAATTACCGGGTTACCTTTTTTTAATACTAATTAGGGTTTCGACAGGACAAACCCTAATTCCCACACCACTGTGCCAATGGTAAACCATGCCCGGCCGCATCTACCGCGCCAAGGCATGCCAACCATGCTAGCTGCACCACCGTGCCAATGGCAAACCATGCCACCACATATACCGCGCCAAGGCATGCCAACCATGCCGGCCCGCACCACTGTGCCAATGGCAAACCGTGCCAGCCACATCTCCGCGCCAAGGCATGCCAACCATGTCAGCCGCATTACTGCACCATGTGCCAAACGACATGCCAAACCATTGGCCCCACCTCGCCAAGCCAAACACACCTTGCCTTGGACCTATCCATGCTAGCCGCACCATATGCCAACGGCATGCCAAACAATTTACCCCACCTCGCCAAGCCAAACGCACCTTGCCTTCTCCATAGCCATGCTAGCCTCACCATGTGCCAAACGGCATGCCAAACCATTGGCCCCACCTCGCCAAGCCAAACGCACCTTGCCTTGGCCCTAGCCATGCTAGCCGCACCATGTGCCAAACGGCATGCCAAACCATTGGCCCCACCTCGCCAAGCCAAACACACCTTGCCTTGGCCCTAGCCATGCTAGCCGCAACATGTGCCAACGGCATGCCAAACCCGCGGCCCCACTATACCATGCCGGCCTTCCCAATGCGGCTACTAAAACGAAGGCGTGCGACAATCAACGGTCGCCCTTTAATCTCAGGAGCAAATCCTAGCCGACCAAGGTTACCAGACAACGCATGGTAACCTTTGGCCCGAAACCCTAGTTTGGCCACGCATGGCCGCGCCAAGGCATGCCATGCCAACCTAGCCGCGCCACCATGCTGGCCTTCCCTATGCGGCTACTAAAACGAAGGTGTGCGACAATCAACGGTCTCCCTTCAATCCCAGGATCAAATTCTAGCCATCCAAGGTTACCAGACAACGCTTGGTAACCTTTGGCTCGAAATCCTAGTTTGGCCACGCCAAATCGCGCCAAGGCATGCCATGCTAACCTAGCTGCGCCACCATGCTGGCCTTCCCTATGCGGCTACTAAAACGAAGGCGTGCGACAATCAACGGTCTCCCTTCAATCCCATGATCAAATTCTAGCCATCCAAGGTTACCAGACAACGCTTGGTAACCTTTGGCCCGAAACCCTAGTTTGGCCACGCCAAATCGCGCCAATGGCATGCCAACCTAGCCGCGCCACCATGCTGGCCTTCCCTATACGGCTACTAAAACGAAGGCGTGCGACAATCAACGGTCGCCCTTCAATCCCAGGATCAAATCCTAGCCGTCTAAGGTTACCAGACAACGCATGGTAACCTTTGGCCCGAAACCCTAGTTTGGCCACACCAAACCGCGCCAAGGCATTCCATGCCAACCTAGACGCGCCATCATGCTGGCCTTCCCTATGCGGCTATTAAAACGGAAGCGTGCGACAATCAACGGTTGCCCTTCAATCCTAGGATCAAATCCTAGCCGTCCAAGGTTATTAGACGACGCATGGTAACCTTTGACCCAAAACCCTAGTTTGGTCGCGCCAAACCACGTCAAGGCATGCCAACTCTGTCGCTCCACCATGCTGGCCTTCCCTACACGGCTATCAAAAACGGAAGCGTGCAACGATCAACGGCTACCTTTTCTCTTAAGATGCAAAATCTCGACCGTCGAAGGTCACCAAGCTAGGAAGTCTCCCAAGCTCGACTTGCCAGGCAACAACCATGCTACATGTTTTCCACGAAAACATTCGAGAAATCAATACATATCACAAACTAGGGGATCCACTTTGGGTATTGGTTTGGCAGTTTACAGCGTGCGGCGTACACTACGCCCGTCATAAGGAAGTGTAATAAGGATGAGGCGGTTAGTAAATACAAGGAGTAATGGTGAAACGCTCTTTTTTATGGAACATCAATTCCATGCGTTAACGGTTACCAACTCCTCCCATTTACTCACCCATTTTTCCATTCCTTAATGAGACCAGAGTACGTTTCACTTCGACTTGTATAAATAGGTCTTACCTATTTCCACCGAACAACAAGTTGAGTCAGGAGCAATACAACATTCAGAAACATTTTGCTAGCTTTCCATCTGTTAGCTTCCCATTTTCTGATACAAGTCGTGACACAACTACTCTTCCAGAATTAACCTGGTCTCAACACTTTCTTCGCTTCCCTCCCCAAAACCAACCCATTCTCATCCTCTTTGTGACCGAAGCAAGTCTGGAACGGCCATTTCTTGGTTTAGGCCGGATTTGTACAGATTGATCTCTCGAATCTAAAGTACTCCCTTGCAGTACATTGTTTAGGGTTTAAATTCGTTTCTTACCTACACATCCGAAATTACCAAAATCAGCAGAAACCATTTTCACCCTCAAACAATTGGTGACCACAGTGGGAGATTGATCTATCGGTCCCAATATCAATTTCAGAATATGTTTCTCTAACTCAAGAGGATGGTCGGTTTTAGGGCTGAATCCTTGTCCTCAAGTTCCACTCAGGCGAACGGCAATGTTTCCTTCCCCAACGCAACGCCCAACGACGCAATCGACGAAGGAATTCCAAGGCTGACTGACTTGGTGCGGATTCAAGAGATCCACACTAAGTACATGGATCTGATGAAAGATGCGATTAACGCCATACTGGACTTACTTATCAACCTAACAGCAGAATTGAACGGTTCAATTGCCCCGGAGACTCCAGAATTGGGGACTAACATCTCGAACGATCACTCTCAAGTCAACGGCTTCACTACTAATCAGAAACCCGTAGGCCAGGAAGCGGCCTCACTGGTGGAAAACTTATGTGAACTCTTACATCTTTCAAAGGATCAACGGATAGAGACGTTCACCGCCATCAATCGAATAGCGTTACGCGTGTCCTTGGTTCCTTCACACTTGGAAACATCAAAAACGCCAGATTTTTCCGTCAACAATATCACGTCTACCGACGACGACATGATGGCAGAGGAAGGCCATAACCGTGCCCTACATGTCACAGCCCGTATCAAGGACGTGAAATTCAAAAGGGATCTTATCGACACGGGAGCATCCTCCAACGTTGTTACTCTCAGGACGCTCAGAACGGCCAGGGTACGGCCGAACGAAGTTCTACGACAGTCCACTACAATGACCGATTTCGAAGGCAACAAAACCTGTACGTATGGGTACGTCAACCTGAATCTATCAGTAGGACCTGTACAGTCAAAAGTAAGGTTCGAGGTAATCGAGAAGGAGCCAGATTACCACATGATATTGGGAAGGCCATGGCTCCACGACAACAGAATCATTCCTTCGACGTATCACCAGTGCTTGAAAACCATGTTAAACGGAGAAGTCATTCGCATCGCTGCATCATTATCTTCTTATGCGCCAATCTGTGGCATGGAGATTTTTGAGCCAAGACAGGACCCGCAGGCCACAGCCAATAAGGCTCACCACACTCCACTGCCAAGATGGACGTCCATAGAAGAAAGTGATGGTCTTGCACAGCTTCGCGGAGAAACCCGGTCTCACATCACCCCTTCGAAAGAGAGACACGCCAGCCTCCACCCACCGAACCGGGGTTCGGCTTACACCCATACCAAGCGAGGACGGGCTTTCATTATGGTCATGATGAAAAAGGGAAAACCGTATATCAGCGCCGCTGTTAGCAATTAACAGGGGAGACTACCACACAGTCTCTCCGCCCAATGGGATGTAAACGTAGTGACGAGCCACATGAGGAAGTACCTGATGCACCACAACAGCTACAAGACAGGACCAACTCTACCATGGACGAACTTGAGGTTGTTAATGTCGGGAGTGAAGAGTCTCCGCGACCCATCTCGATAAGCTCGACTCTTTGCGAAGACGAACGTGTAAAGCTGGTAGAGCTCCTCAAGGAATATCAAGACGTATTCGCATGGACATACGAGGAAATGCCCGGCTTGGACGAAAGGCTGGTCACTCATCATTTACACGTGATACCCGGATCCAAACCGGTCAAGCAAACCCCGAGACAATTCCGGCACGATGTAGAAGAACATATTAAGGTAGAGATTCAAAAGCTACTAGCAGCTGGTTTCATCAAACCGATTCACCACCCTACTTGGTTGGCCAACGTTGTTAGGTAAAAAGAAGAATGGCGGATCAGTCTTTGTGTCGATTTTAGAGATTTGAACAAATGTTGCCCTAAAGACGATTTTCCGCTCCCCAACATTGACATGGTAGTAGACGCCACCCGGTGGACATGGTATGTTCTCTTTCATGGATGGATACAGCGGCTACAACCAAATAAAGATGTACGAACACGACGCAAGTAAGACGGCTTTTCGAACCCCTCTTGGAAACTTTTACTATACTGTGATGCCCTTCGGTTTGAAAAACGCTGGCGCCACATACCAACGCGCCATGACCACCATTTTTCACGATATGATACACAAGCAAGTCGAAGATTATGTAGATAACATAGTGGTCAAGTCAAAAACTCGGGCAGCTCATGCAGGCATTCTGCGGTAGGTCTTCGAAAGATGTCACGAGTACAAACTGAAGATGAACCCATTGAAGTGTGCTTTTGGTGTTTCTTCGGGCAACTTCCTAGGTTTCCAGGTGACTGTCGAGGGAATTAAAGTTGACCCAGTCAAAACACAAGCTATCCTCACGATGCCACCACCGCGAACCGTGAAAGAACTCCAGAGTTTCATGTGTAAACTAAACTACATTCGCCGCTTCATACCAGGATTAGCTCAACTTGTTGATTCGTTTACCCCCTTACTGAAGAAAGGAGCAAGCTTTGTCTGGACCACACTATAACAGGAAGCATTCTGGAAAGTTCAGTAAACATTATCTTCCCCAGCCGTCATGAAATTGCCCATTCAAGGGAGACCGCTACACCTCTACACTGCATTTAGAAACACTGCTGTTGGAGCTCTCCTCGCCCAAGAAGATGACGAAGGGATTGAGCATCCCATATACTACTTCAATCGAACACTAAGAGATGCCGAACTCAGATATCCCAAAGCAGAAAAGGCGTGCTTAGATTTGATCCACTCCATCCAGAAATTCAGGCATTACCTACTGTCCAATAAAGTGGTGCTGATATCTAAATCCGATCCGGTGAAGTTCCTCCTCTCAAAACCGGCCCTGATAGGAAGACCGGCCAAATGTCTCCTCCAAATGTCAGAGTTCGATATAACATGCGCTTCCCGAGAGCCATCAAAGGGCAAGCAATTGCGGATTTACTAGTGGCGTTTTCGGGAGAGAATGCCATGGCACTACACGAGGACCTCCCCGGAGACTTTCCGGAAATCTCTTTCATCCAAGAAGAAACATGGCTACTATTCTTCGACGGCTCCGCTACTCCTAACAACGGTATTGGATGAGCAGGTGTGGTTCTAGTATCCCCAGCCGGTGAAGTATTCTCGCACTCCTTCAAGCTAGACTTCCCCTGCACCAACAATTCAGCATAATATGAAGCCTTTCTCATTGGACTGTCCTTGGCTAAACGAGCTGGAGCCACACGTCTGGAAATAAGAGGGGACTCTAAATTACTTGTCAACCAGGTGAACGGGGTATACACACTGAAAGAAGTAACCTTGGCCCCATACAGAGCCGAGGCACAAAAACAACTAAACTACTTTGTCGACGCGACCATAACACATATTGGGCGCAGCGGCAACCAACACGCTGATTGCCTAGCCACGCTAGCATCAAAACTGCAATTTGAAGGTTTTGAGGAAACCCTGACAGTGAAGAGACGAACCGTGGCTTCAACATGGCTTTCACAACCCGAAGAGGACGAAGGCGATGATTGGAGAACACCAATTATCCAAGAACTTAACGGTTCACTTTTTCAGGGAAAGGTCAGTCTCAAAACCTTACAAAATTTCTTCATGCTCCGAGGGGTGCTATATCATCGAAATCCAGACGGTTCCTTGCCAAGATGTCTTGGGGAGGGAGAAGCACAACAAAAACTCAACCGCGTCCATGATGAGATCTGCGGGCAAATATTAGTGGTAACACTCTATCGCCGTTTGCAACGCCTTGGCTACTACTAGCCAGAAATGGAACCTCAATCTCGGTTACTTCAAAGAACCTGTCCCAACTGTCAAGCGTCGCCGCATCAATTAGAAGTTTTCAATATTGGTCACGCTGGGGACTGGCAGAAGCCATACATCAGTTACCTTCGCGACGGCATACTCCCCTCCAATAAGAAGGATGCATCCAAGATAAAACGAAGGTCCGAGAGATTTGTATTCCACGAAAGAATCTTATATCGTAAAAGCTTTGGAGGAAGTTAGCTACGATGTTTGAACGAAACAGAAATCCCAATCATGCTGAAAGAGATGCACGAAGGAGAACATCAAGGAAAACGGAAATTATTTCTTCAGATACACGAGAAATACTACTGGCCAATCATGGAATATGATGGAGCTGTTTTCGTTCAGAGGTGCAAAGAGTGTCAAATTCACGGAAACCTTATCCATGTACCGTCGACTCCCCTACATTCAATAAGCAGTCCATGGCCCTTTCACAGCTGGGGACTCGACATCATTGGAAATATCAATCCTCCGTCCTCAAAGCATCACGAGTACATAATAACAACAACCGAATATTTCACCAAATGGGTCGAAGCCATACCCTTACGAGGGAAGAATGGAATCACAATCGCGGCATTCATTAAAGAGTACATTATCTGCCGATTTGGCGTGCCTACACATATCATCACCGACAACGACACTCCTTTCACAAACAAGCAAGTATGAGAGTTACTCTAAGAATACGAAATTAAGCAAGTCTTCTCCACCGTGTACTACCCCCAAGGGAACGGACAGGCTGAAAGCACCAACAAAATTCTAATCTGAATCCTCAGTCGGACGGTGCATGATAATCCTCGGACATGGCATGAGCAATTGCCAATGGCACTCTGGGCGTATCGAACGTTACCAAGAAGTTCCACCGGGGCCATTCTTAGAGGACGTTATATAGTTGTTATTCACAAACCATTTTTCGTCAAAGCCATTTTCAAGTGATTGAAACTTAACATGACTTTCGTCACTAGGTAAAGATGAACTTGGCCAAAGCGAAAGCTTACCAACACATATTTCGAGAAATAGATAAGCGAGATAAACTCGGCTCGAAATAGCAAATGTGTATAATCATAGTCTATATAGCAAAACGACTTTTATCTCAAGATAGGAGATAGATTAGATAGACTTTTGAGTGATAGATAAGTTCGAGTCTCCACATACCTATCACTCAAAAGTCTATCTAGTTGGATGGGCTTTTCTGAGTTATGTAGTTGTGAGATGTTTGGTTTCTTTCTGGATTTTAAGCATGTTTTTGCTTTCTCTTTTTCTTTTTTCGTATTATTTTTTTTTTTGAAGGAATAAGAGAATTTTATTGATTTACTTCAACCAAACAAAGGAAAAGAGACTTGATATTCGAGATGTGGAAGAAAAGTGGAAAGATGCCTGGCTATCCGTGTTTGTGATATGGCGGGGCGCGAGGTGATGGTCAGAAGTAGTATGCCTTAAGCCATTTTCCGTTGATGACTGCTTCCAGTTTTCCTCCGTCTTCTTTAATGACTTTGTAGTACCCACTGTTGTACGCATAGTCTATATGCCAAACCATTGGCCCCACCTCGCCAAGCCAAACACACCTTGCCTTGGCCCTAGCCATGCTAGCCGCACCATGTGCCAAACGGCATGCCAAACCATTGGACCCACCTCGCCAAGCCAAACGTACCTTGCCATGGCCCTAGCCATGCTAGCCGCACCATGTGCCAACGGCATACCAAACCCGCGGCCCCATTATACATGCCGGCCTTCCCTATGCGATTACTAAAACGAAGGCGTGCGACAATCAACGGTCGCACTTCAATCTCAGGAGCAAATCCTAGCCGACCAAGGTTACCAGACAACGCATGGTAACCTTTGGCCCGAAACCCTAGTTTGGGCACGCCAAACCGCGCCAAGGCATGCCAACCTAGCCGCGCAACCATGCTGGCCTTCCCTATGCGGCTACTAAAACGAAGGCGTGCGAAAATCAACGGTCGCGCTTCAATCCCAGGATCAAATCCTAGCCGTCCAAGGTTACCAGACATCGCATGGTAACCTTTGGCCCGAAACCCTAGTTTGGCCACGCTAAACCGCGCCAACCTAGCCAGCGCCACCATTACGGCCTTCCCTATGCGGCTACTAAAACGAAGGCGTGCGACAATCAACGGCCGCCTTCAATCCTAGGATCAAATCCTAGCCGTCCAAGGTTACCCGGACAACGTATGGTAACCTTTGGCCCGAAACCCTAGTTTGGCAACGCCAAACCGCGCCAAGGCATGCCATGCCAATGGCATGCCAACCTAGCCGTGCCACCATGCTGGCCTTCCATATGCGGCTACTAAAACGAAGGCGTGCGACAATCAACGGTCGCCCTTCAATCCCAGGATCAAATCCTAATCATCCAAGGTGACCAGACAACGCATGGTAACCTTTGGCCCGAAACCTTAGTTTGGCCACGCCAAACCGCGCCAAGGCATGCCATGCCAACCTAGCCGCGCCACCATGCTGGCCTTCCCTATGCGGCTACTAAAACGGAGGCGTGCGACAATCAACGGTTGCCCTTCAATCCCAGGATCAAATCATAGCCGTCCAAGGTTACTAGACGACGCATGGTAACCTTTGACCCCAAACCCTAGTTTTGCCGCGCCAAACCGCGTCAAGGCATGCCTTGCCAATGGCATGCCAACTCTGCCGCGCTACCATGCTGGCCTTCCCTACACGACTATCAAAAACGGAAGCGTGCAACGATCAACGGCTACCTTTCCTCTTAAGATGCAAAATTTCGACCGTCGAAGGTCACCAAGCTAGCAAGTCTCCCAAGCTTGACTTGCCGAGCAACAACCATGCTACATGTTTTCCACGAAAATATTCGAGACATCAATACATATCACAAGGCGGGGATCCACTTTGGGTATTGGTTTGGCGGTTTACGCGGCGTGCGTATACTACGCCCGTCATAAGGAAGTGTAATAAGGATGAGGCGGTTAGTAAATACAAGGAGTAATGGTGAAAGGCTTTTTTTATGGAACATCAATTCCATGCGTTAACGGTTACCATCTCCTCCCATTTACTCACCCATTTTTCCATTCCTTAATGAGACCAGAGTACGTTTCACTTCGACTTGTATAAATAGGTATTACCTATTTCCACCGAACAACAAGTTGAGTCAGGAGCAATATAACACTCAGAAACATTTTGCTAGCTTTCCATCTGTTAGCTTCCCATTTTCTGATACAAGTCGTGAAATAACTACTCTTCCAAAATCAACCTGGTCTCAACACTTTCTCCCTTCCCTCCCCAAAACCAACCCATTCTCCTCCTCTTTGTGACCGAAGCAAGTCTGGAATGACCATTTATTGGTTTTGGCCGGATTTGTACAGATTGATCTCTCGAATCTAAAGTACTCCCTTGCAGTACATTGTTTAGGGTTTAAATTCGTTTCTCACCCACACACCCAAAATTACCAAAATCAGCAGAAACCATTTTCACTCTCAAACACAAGGATAGTTCCTTGATTCATCCAGATCCGATTAACGCAAAAGTTTTGTTCATTTATTGACCTCACTAAAACTTCACTACCTGGTGTAGCCTAGAACAAATTTGGTGTAGCTTCTAGCAATTGCCTATGCAAGCTTCATACCCAAGCATTCCAGCTGCTCCACCTTATGATCAGCAATCAATTTCCCTTTAGCTACAAGACATTGTCCTACAAAATTCCTCACAATTATTCCAATTTCCCCGTGTAAGGTATCTAAAAAAAGATGCATCAATATTAATTTTAACATAGTCTCTATCTGGTGGATCACATTTGAGTGCCTGCAATTGTAGATTAGAATTAGGAATGGTGTCACTTTTATTAAAAGTTTTACAACTATCAACCAAAGTAGCAATATTGCTCATAGAGATCATTCTGCTTGGTTTGACATTCTAAAACACAACATTACATCTATCTTTTCAGATTGTTCAAAGTGTAATCATAAGCCAATTAAGCTTAAACTCTTTGTTAGAAGGAGACACATATCCTTGGTTAGGCCCTGCGGTAAACCAACTTATTATCCAGTGCAGTAAATCAACATGAATAGATAGAATATTACTGACATTTACATTAACTCCAAGCCATAAAGACCTAGCATAAGGACACTCTAAGAAAAAATGCTCAGTTGTTTCAAAAGTAGCATTGCAAACGCTACAATGAGTAATTATATCTTGCTTGTATCTAAAATTTTTATCCCTAGTTGGGATAGTATTCTTAAGACATTTCCAAACCAAAAGCTTAATTTTGTGAGGAATTCTACACCTCCAAAGAGCCTTCCAGACTACACTTGTAATAGTCTGAGTAGCTACATTACCATTTTCATAGTTACTCAGAACTTTATAAGCACTTTTGACAAAAAAAAAATTCTTTTTCTGTCAGGTAACCAAATTAAAGTATCAAAACCATCCAAAGGTACCTGCATTGTCGGAATATTATAAGCAATATCATTATAAAAACTTTCTCGAATAAGCTGAGCATTCCAGGTTTTATTTCCTTGTAAGAATAACTCTTTAACAAAGGTTAGAGAGGAAACAATATCTAAACTTACAGGCTTATGCGGATGGTCTGGTCCTATGACCCATTTATCCAATTATCCTGCCAAATCTTGACTTTATTTCCACATCTGGTAGCCAAAAAACAGTTCTCCTTAATAACAATGATGCATCTATAAATTCCTTTCCAAATCCAAGAATTATTATCCTTAAGTTTTTCTAAATGAAGAAAACTATCATTCATAAAGTATTTAGCCTCAAGAATCTGTATCCATAATTCATCATCTTTTGAGCTGATTTTCTAGGAAAGTTTCATAATCAAAGCCTTACTGAAGGTTTCTGAATTCCTAAAGTTGTAGTAAAGTGGTAAGAAAGATGTCGTTCCTCTCAGACTTGTAAAGATTCGATTTAAGAAAATACTAAAAACAAAGGAAATATATACACAAGTTTGTCACGATATCGAGAGATTACTGAGACTCAGGATTCCACCAATTCTTACATTCATGTGGTTCAACTAATAATTCTAGACATTTATAGCTCAAATTTATTGACTCTAATTCATTGCCGAAAGTAGATTTTGAAAGTAATGTGTTGTATATCTAAAGCATGAGACATCAAAACACTTAAGAAAGCATGACCCATCAATTGAAATCACAATCATTCAATAAAAATCATAAGATACGATTAAAAATCAATGCAATAAGTCATAAAAGAATTAATAGAATTACCACACGCATGAAAAATGGCTTCCTCAATCGCCCCAAGTGTTGGGGTTTAGCTCCTCATATTATTCACGTGCTCAAAATAATAGTTCATAGCTCAAATAGGTGAAAAACAAGAGAAAACTAATGACTCGGACAGTTTGCAACGCTAAAAAGGCGTTACAAATAGATATTCTACGAGAAGAATAAGTTACGCTTTATAAACGATACAAGTGTTCTCATTTGTTTAACAAAACGATAGTTTTTCTGCGATCGTTCTAGTTCGTAGTTCTTCGTGTTCTTGGCCCTTCTTCTTCTCTCAAAGACCAAAGCAGAGAAATTCTCTGCAACCTCTGGTTCTTCCTCTGAAACCTCCCTTAGATCCCCCACGTCTCGACCCCTTTCTTCTGACACGAACCAATGTATTTATACCCTCAACAGGCCCCTAAATCCCCGAACAAATCCGAGAATATTTCTTTTAACTTCCAGCGGAAGTCACGTGGATTTTTCTTCTCTGTTGGCTTATTTACGCGTTCAAGAGTTGTCAAAACTCTTTCCAAATCTGATAGAACCAAATATAAGAAGAATGTACCTTTCCAGTTCACGTAACTTCCAAAGATATCACCATAATCTCGATAAGTTATCTCTTTCCATGTGTTGATGAAAGTCCGGTGATCTTCCCTTTTTTACGTGCACGAACCATATAGCCTCCCTGTTTTGTCGAGACAGGTACGTAGCAATCCAAAACACTGAAAAACTCCGACTAAATCTCTTTGAAACTTTCCATAAAAGCCGAGAATAGTTCACGCCCCTGTTTTGTGTCGAACCAACTTATTCAGCCCAACTTACGCCATCAAATCACTTGTACCAGCCCTGTTTAGTGTAATTGAGTTCAACCCAATGGATATTGGCGATTGAATCTCACTCAAAACTGCCCAAAAATCAAACCCTAAAGCTGCCAGTAAATATTAAACTTTCCCGCCAATTTCCAAAATTCAAAAGGAAGGGGATGACCTCCCCTTATCCATTCTCGGGGTGCGAATAGCAGATGCTCTGGAAATGGGTTGCCCCTTAGTAATTGAGATACCCCTTATCCAAAATGGGGGTCCGTATAGTAATTTTCTCCCACGAGCGCAAATACCACTTTTCGAGCCAATTTCGCCGCAAAAGCTTATTTCTCCAAAAACACCTACAAAGACATAAAATACCAAAATAAGCGCAAAATCGAGTACTAACATTACAGAGAATTGAGACTAAAATAGACACATAAATGCGTCTATCAGTAGCCCAAAAACTGTTCTCCTTAATAACAATGATGCATCTATAAATTCCTTTCCAAATCCAAGAATTATTATCCTTAAGTTTTTCTAAATGAAGAAAACTATCATTCATAAAGTATTTATCCTCAAGAATCTGTATCCATAATTCATCATCTTTTGAGCTGATTTTCTAGGAAAGTTTCATAATCAAAGCCTTACTGAAGGTTTCTGAATTCCTAAAACCTAGTCCACCTAGTTCCTTAGGCTTATTGAGATTAGTCCAAGCCAAGAACTTTAAACCCTTGTTACTTTGGTGAGCTCACCAGAATTTCTCTGCAGAGTATCTAGCTTATCAATAGTGGTTTTAGGAATCTTAAAACGGCCCATTTGATATGTAGGGAGAGAATTCAATACAAACTTAACTAATGTAGTTCTACCTTCTTGATTAAGGGATATACTTACCCAATTTTTGAGTCTAGCTTCAAAAAATTGAGCAATGAGATCAAAAGATCTAACTTTAGATTGACCCAAAAGCAAAGGTGCACCTAAGTAAGTCTCAGAATCACTGACAATTTTCATATTTGATTTCATAGCTAAGTCACAAGCTCCTGGATTAAGATTACCACTAAAATAAACACAAGATTTGTAACACCCCGAGTTCCGGACCAGGGTCAAACCCATATGGAGATCCTAACTCAAAGTGTTACGGGTCGGAACGAGACTTATGCATATACATTCTTGCTAATCTACTTTTATACCAAACATAATTGGAACTTTTATACATGATTGAAGCATATGAAAACATTTTCAACTAAACATTTTCTTTAATTCAATTTACACTTCAAGCAATACAAGAAAACAATACAATCACTAAGCTACTCATTTCTAACTTCCACTTCCAACTTCCATAAATATGCAAGGAATGTCAATTGGGATGAGATGACATATCAATAGAATGCATTCCCCTTCTCAAAATATATGAAAACATGCCAACCAATCAAACAGAATATGTACAACAAGAGTATACGGTATAACTTCAAGGATTTAATTATATATATGTTCATTAACTAACTCCGTTCTGTGTGTGATCATCCATCGTTAACAAACTCCGTTATGTGCATGATCGATCATAAGTGGATTCAATTTTGTGGTGTGCAGGTACATAAGAAGGCAATCGAAGATTTGAAGACAATAAGACTTTTTCTTATTGGTTTTCGTATCTCGTGATTTATGAACACATCTTGATTGGCTGGGATCCAACTTAGATCTGATTTATCTTTAATAAATTTTATCATATAGTAGTTTAGATCGACAACTATCATTTGGTGGTATTCTTCATTGAAAACGTGGGGGTACCAAAATACACCATCAACTTTTGCTTAGGAAACCTGTATGGACTAAACTCAATTACAATCCCGAGAGTTACAACTTAATGAATCTCAATCAGGAATTATATGAAGAACTTATATCTCTTTCTCTCATAATCAAAATATAAACATAGACAAGTCCGTGAACCTGATTATTCTGTGAGAGTACTTGGACGATTCCAAAAATCAATATCCAAGATCAATCAATTCGTATCAGATAAACAAGGATGGATATATCTACTTTGACTGATTTACGTACAATCTATGATATTTAAACTATAAATATACACAATATAATGCTGAAAAGAAATAACACAGATACCAGAAATTTTGTTAACGAGGAAACCGCAAATACAGAAAAACCCCGCGACATAGTCCAGATTTGAACACCAAACTGTATTAAGCCGCTATAGACACTAGCACACTATCAAAACTTCAGTTGAGAACTAATCTACCGCCACAGCGTTTCAGTTGCATTCACGCTCCTTACGACTCTTGAATCCTAGAAGGAATCCACGCAATTGATTCCCTTAGCTGACGTCCTTTATAGCCTGACAGTTGCTTCAACTCAATTGAAGATTTTAAACCAATCTGCCTCCCCCAGATAAGACTATATGTGATTTCCGTTCTGATAAAAGATCAAAGTGAGATAGGAAATCGATTGTAATAGACAAAGTCTAGCAAACCTCAAAATCACGTCTTATGACTCCTGAAGAGCAGCCTAGATTATTATTCACCTCACAAGTAGATACTTGTGTAATCACAAAGTTTGAGACGAAAAAACTTTTTTATTTCTATCTATCTTGCCTGTTGGATCAAAGCTCAACACAATCAAAGAAATATCAAGATACACAAATTGTCCTGCTTCACGAATACCTAGGTGAAGTCTTTTTAGTCGCTAAACCTAAAAAGGTTTAAAGGAGCGGACGACTCTAGTTTCCAACTAAGACACACAAGAATAGTGTCAGGGATTCAAAGATCCCAGTTGTTTGAGGTTATCTTTATATAGACTTTCAAGGTCAATGTTGCTTTGGATTTAATCTAAGGTAGCTTTGGATCAAGCAGTCAATAATCACCGTTAGATGAAAAACTTGACTTGAGATTAACATAACAAAATATACATTCTGGTTAGGATGAACCGTAACCGAACCATGTACAATGACTTGTTCATAAAAGGTTAGCCGAAACTAGCCAGACGAACGACCAACTTAATCATTTTCATATAACACTTTAATACTTTAATCTTGAGTCACACATGTGATCAAACATGTCTACGTAGTTTTTTTTAGAGAGTTGTTCAAATACCGATTATCTCATAGAAATAATTTTGATGCATCCGAAAATATTCGACAGGGTAAGTACGTGTTCTGTATTCTTGTTCGTGACTATTTTTGTCATGGTACGTGTACCGGGTTTGTATACCCTTAAGACAAGAATGGGTTCATGAATCCATAGATCTTTTCCGGTTTGCATACTGGGTATGCGTACATTTTCCGGTTTAGAAACCGACAGATTTTTTCCCGTTTGCATACTAGGTATGCGTACATTCCTAGTTCATGAGTCAACAGACTTTTATGGTATGCATACGGTGTTGTATCTAGATATTCATTAATTTTATATCTCTCTAATAATCAATTCGAAACATTCCCAAATAACATCAATGACACATATCACTGTTCCAGATTATTTTCAAATGATTAAATCTTGAATAATAATTTAGGTCATAAATAATAATTGTTTTTAACCATGTTCATCAAGTATGAACAAATGTTCTTAATTAGTTAGTCATATTTCGTGAACGATACTCAAGATAAACTTGAATCGAAACTTATTTTATGCATGTAATGTATAATTTAGTCATGCGGCATTGTCTCATAGATAGAAATGTGAAAACTTGAGTAATAGGTGGTTCAGCCTTCAGTTACCTTTTGTCGAAGAAGTTCTCCAAAAACTTCGGTTGATCTTCTCCTTCAAACGATAAAAATGATGTATGTTATCAACTACACACTTATATCCTAATATGAGACTTGACTAAATGTAGACTAGAAATCAAGATATAGTTTTGATCAACTAAATTTGACAACAAGCTTGAGATAGCAACACTTGTGAGTTCGACAGAGCAATGCTCAAACATTCAATATCCGAATATGATAGTTGTGAATCCGAATCTAAGTTACTGATTTGGATTGATCTTAACCGACAAAGGAGTTTACTAATTCAAATGGAAGAGCCTTTGTCAAAACTCAACCAATCTTTTTATCAAAATATTATTGGAGTAGTTACCAAACAGTTTTGTCCTTTACTGTTTGGAGACGATCAAAAGGAGTTGAGTGCTTAAGACTTTACATCGGTAAAACAACTCAAGATATTGATTTTTGTCTTGGGATTCACGTGCGTGACCGGTAGGTCGTAGACGCATGAATACTGAGGGAACTAAGTAACTAGGGGTAGATTACTTGGTCTCAACTATTCGAAGTTGGATTTGTTCTTTGCATAATGGCTTAATTCTGAGAGTATTCAAAACTGGACTAGGTCCCGGGATTTTTCTGCATTTGCGGTTTTCTCGTTAACAAAATCTTGTTGTGTCATTTACTTTACTTCTGCATTAAAATTTGTTTTATTATAATATTTCAAGGTACAAAGATAACATTGAGACACATTGTAGTTTTTGTAATGACTATGAAACTATAGATCACATGTTCTTAGAATGTCCCTATGCTAGGTCTATCTGACTTGGGGTTAATGAGCTGGTTCAACTCTGATGACAGTAATAACTCCCTTTCTTTTTTCACTTGTGAAAAGTTAGTATACAAATGCACGATAACTTTATGGATGATTTGGAAGGACAGATGCTCCCTTGTGTTTCAACATAATAAATCTATTAAATTATGTACTATTGACAGAATTCTTAAGCTTTCAAATCAATATTCAGTTAATATGAGCAGTAATGTTTCTAATCTTGTTTCAACTGTGCAGGTCAAATACTGGATACCTCCATATAAGGATTACATAAAGATTAATGTAGATGTCTCTGTTATTGAAAATGAAGGAGTTGGCAGTATTGGACTAATTATTAGAAATTTTGCAGGGAGGTGTCTTGGAGCAAAAGGGATATACTATAATGATGGACTGAACTTGGAGTATGGAGCTGAGTGGCTGGAATGCAGGGCAATGGATGAGGCGGTGAGATGGGCAGCTGGTTTGGTTTTCAGTAAAGTAATTCCAGAGTTAGACAGTGGGACAGTAGTAAACTCGTTGAATGAACTCTAAAGTTAGACAGTGGGACGGTAGTAAACTAGCTGAATGAACAAGAGTCATCCGTTCATTAGTTTAATCAAGGTTTGATCTTTAGATATTGAAATTAAAGTAGTAGGCAATAATTTTTGGTATCGTAAGAAAGTACACGGGCTAGGAAATAATGTTGCACACTTCCTTGCAAAAATGGCAAGGGAGGAGCGTAACAACTTTAAGTTTTATGATCTTTTCCACCTTATTTACGGGAATGTCTGAAAAATGATTTTTACTCAGGAGAGGATTTTCTTAATTCTTAAATAAAATTCCCTTTCGGAAATGCTATTTGGCTCCCTATTCTCCACCTCCATATTCACCTCCCTATAATCCAAGCTTCACATCTATGTCGAGATCCGCATTCAGGTTCAGGTGGGGTTCACCATTCCCCTAATGTGGGGTTTAGATCGGAGGGAGGAGAATAGGGAGTTGAATAGCATTGCCCATTCCTTTTGCATAAAAAAAAAAAAAAAGTACGCATTAGGCATCTGTTGCCACCTAGTGTTACAATCTTTGTTTTGTTTATATTAATATATAAGGAGCCGTAACATTGTGTAATCATGTCCAAGGTTGTCTGATCCAAATTTTTGTTAGACTGTTGTTGTCGTTGGTTAACTTCAGGAGGCAGTATGTGACACTTCCTCTAAGAAAATGAGGAAGCTTGTACTTTTGTGCCAAACTTGAGTGTTTTCTTCGAGCCTTTTGCATTTTAACTTTTTTACTGTATCCCTTCTATGTTCCCGTAAATTTGTATCACCGTTTAAGCAAGTTAAAATGCTTAGATTATTCCACCGCAAGTCTGTAACAAACATACACCTGCATTTATACTTAATTTCGTGGTGGTCCAAACCAAATTATAGTAAATGTTTTGGCACAATCGTACCGTACCATTGTGACCGAGTCACGTCTGGTATCTCATTTGGTAGGTGTGTGAAAAGTGTGGTGTCTACGTAGCAAAAGACTAATCAGCATTTCTGGAAGCATAAGAGCAAGCAATCATACGACTAAAACCAAAGACTAAAAACTAAAAAAGCTAAAAAATTTGGTTTACTCCGTGTTGCGACGCTACGGGGCAGGACTAAAAACCAAAAAAATTTCATCAGGCGCAACCTTAAAGTTGCGCCCAATGTAGTTAATCTCGGCCGAGATGGCCGAGATACCGCCGATAATATCGGTTTCGGTGTTTCACCGAGATGTCGATATTGCCGGATCGTCAGCTATATTTCGCCGATATTGGCCGATATTTCACCGGTATTCACCGGAATATCGTGTCTCGGTACTCGACCGATATTCACCGAAATCCGATATTGACTACATTGGTTGCGCCCCAATCAGGCGAACTTTAAAGTTGCGCCCAATTTTTTTTTTTTTTTTTTTTAATTCGGGCGTAACTTAAAGTTACGCCCACCATCAAGTGAGATAAACAGCCCCACCATCGGGCGCAACTATAAATTACGCCTGTTCAAACTTAACTTTAATTACGCTAGCTAAAACCAAACTAAAGACCAAATATGGTTTGGTTTTTGGTTTTAGTTTGGTCTTTGATCTTTACTCCTTCTCCACTGCGGCTGGTTTTTGGACCAAAATTTTAGTTTTGGTCTCCCGCCGTGGATGCTCTAATCTCTTCTAGTAACCATTCACACAACGGGAAAATTTAGATCCAGAGACAGGATACATGCACTTACGTGAACACCTTAATCAATTTTAAGCCAGATACCCATTTCACCGAAAGCAAATTGCTAGGAAAATGAAATGACGGAGAAAACATGCTTATGCCAATACCAGAACATACTAAATTTTTTACTATTACCCCGAGGAGAGGTATGTGTCGGTGGCCAATATATAAAGCATCCTATGCATTTGGCCGGTCGGAATGCCCACATCCAAATATAATCTGGTCCAATGCTGCCGTTACATTCATTGACCATGATGCATGGTTCGTTCATAGTCAGACATTAAATACGCACCACCACCCTTCCTCCACGTTTCGGTCACGATCCCCACCGTCTATTTAATAAGCACTCGTACTACACAAGACACCAAAATCGGATCTACCAACTCCAATATATCCTCCTTCCTCCTCATCAAATCAGATCAAAATCTATTCATAAACCCCTCTTTCCATATTTTAATCCCGCATGATGGGATCATCGCCTCCACCACCACCACCACCATCATCATTTCTCATCAATAACCCAACCAACGGTCCATAAACAAAGTGTGTATAATAACTAAAATACTCCCGGCTATAATTAGTGTATTCATAAATGTAAATATACTATACTAATAAATAAGTATGGCGTATTGAAAATCGAGCTTTCAATTCTGATGAGCTGTAAACAACGAAAGAATCGAAGTAGAAGCATTGAAAAAAAAAGCCTCTCTCTTAAGGAGCACGCTCAGTGCTAGTACTGTAGTACCATTGGAGACTCCTCATAGACACCTGCTGCTGCTTCTTCAACAAGCTCCTCATTTTTCTTTCTTTCGTTTCTTTCATTTCTCTCTCTATTTTTTTTTTTTTTTTTTTTCTGTTTGATCAGATCATTGGAATTATAAACCCTAATAGTTTGTTTTTATGAATCTGAATCATCATCGACATTTTTGATACTCAATGTAGTAATCTATCTCTGAGTAAGGAATCGGAAATTAATGGCGAAATTATTTCATCATCGGAGTCATAGCAGTGTTGGCGGATCTTTAGTTGCAGATAGACATGGAGGAGGAGGCGGTGGAGGTGGAGGCGGAGGCGGAGGAGGAGGGAAATTATGGTCTGCATTTTCTGGTGTTGCATTTAGAAGGAAAATATTAGATAGTATGAGATGTGGTATTTCCCGCCATAGATATGAAGTAGATTCAGACATTGAAGAACAACCACAACCACAGCAAGTAGAAGAAGAGAAGAAGAAAATAGTACCAGAGAAGGAAATAGCTGCAGAGGAGGTAGAAGTGGTTTTAAAGAGGAAGGAAATAGCAGAAGAGGTAGTGTTTATAAAGAATGGATCAGAGACATTATCAGATATTTTGAACTTATCTCAAACAACTACTGCTACTGCCACTACAACTACATCATCATCAGAGATTGTATTAGAAGAAGAAAAGGAAGTAGAAAAAGATAAGAAAACGGAGACGGAAACGGAGGAAGTGGAAGCGATTAAGAAGATTAAAGTATTTGAAGAATTACAAAATGTAGTAAAGAAATTACAATCACTAGTACTAGAGGATGAATTAGAAGATGGATTAAAATCAAAACAACAATTGGAAGCAGCATTAGATGTTAGAAGATATGCTAAAGATGATTCAGAAGCAAGAATCACATTAGCAATGCTTGGTTCTATTCCGCCTCTAATTGGAATGCTTGATTCAACAAATCATGATTCTCAGATCGCTTCACTTTATGCTCTTCTCAATCTTGGAATTGGTAACGACATGTAATAATCTCTCTTCTTCTCCATCTTCATTTTTCTGATTTTCATTTGGTTAATTTTACTGTGAATTTTGATGATTTTTTAGGTCAAAATAATTTCTAACAAAATGTCAGACTCTTCTTCTTCTTTTACTGTTACACTTTACTAATCACATTACACGTTTTCATCTCTAATTTGTTGTAACTTCGGTTTTTTTCCTTCTTACTTTTGACCTTTCATCTACATTTTCTCTGAAATGAAGTAAAGTCTTCTCTGATTCTGAAACGCTTTTTTTATTTTTGATGACAGGAACAAATCTGCCATTGTTAAAGCAGGAGCAGTTCACAAGATGTTATCTCTAGGCGAATCATCGTCGGGTAATCCATTAGTATCAGAAGCAATTGTGGCGAATTTCCTTGGATTAAGTGCACTTGATTCAAATAAACAAGTAATTGGTACTTCTGGTGCAATTCCTTTCCTGGTTAAAACCTTGAGAAGTTTGGAATGTAGTTCACAAGCTAAACAAGACTCATTAAGAGCAATATACAATTTGTCGATTTCTCCGTCAAACATAAGTGAAATCATAGAAAACGATTTCATTGATTTCATTTTGAATTTACTTGGGGATATGGAAGTTAGTGAGAGAGTCTTGTCAATTCTGAGTAATGTAGTATCCACACCAGAAGGGCGGAAAGCGATAAGTAACTCGTCTGATTCGTTTCCGATTTTAATCGATGTGTTGAACTGGACTGATGAACCTGGTTGTCAAGAGAAAGTGACTTACATTTTGATGGTTATGGCTCATAAAGCGTATGGTGATCGACAAGCGATGATTGAAGCGGGAATTGCATCGTCTTTACTTGAATTAACACTTCTTGGTAGTACATTGGCACAAAAAAGGGCATCGAGGATATTAGAATGCTTAAGAGTTGATAAGAGAAAGCAAATTTCAGATGGGGGTAATAATTATAGTGGCGTAGTAGTAGGAGCAGTTTCAGCACCAATTTGTGGTGGGTCTTCATCGGGACTTAATAATCAAGACCAAGTTTTCGAGGAAGAAGAACAAGATATGATGAGTGAAGAAAGAAAAGCAGTTAAACAATTAGTCCAGCAGAGTTTGCAAAATAACATGAGAAGGATTGTCAAGAGAGCAAATCTGCCGCAGGAATTTGTTCCTTCCGATCATTTCAAGTCACTTATGACCACAACCTCTACTTCTAAAAGCTTACCATTTTGACGACGGGATCATAAGTAAGTCCTCATTTTCTCTCAATCATTGTATTTATGAATTTTAACTCTTTATGTATCTTGAGAATTAGTATGATATAAATTTTGATGAAATAAAACCTTAGATTCATATGTTTGTTAGATAGATTCCTTTGCCTGGCAATCTAATGTTCTCTCATGGAATCGGATGCCCACCCAATTCCCAAGTTTCCACTAGAGTACTACATTGCACATGAACACTATTGAATTATTGTCCTAAACTGACCCACAAAATGGGCTCTCGTTCAATTAACTTGAATCCCCACTTCCTAAAACCATTTCATTTGACCTGATTTTCACCTCGATCCAGAGAAAAAGAAAAGAAAGAAAACACTTACATCTCTGGCCATTTACTGGGTGGACCAAGCACCAATATAATCACTAGACCCCATAAAAGCCTTTCACGTGGCCTTTACATTAAAAGCATATCACTAGTTCACTACCCAACTCCCAGTAAATGTGAAATTCTTTACTGGTTTTGCTCAGATCTATGGGGACATGTATGTTCATCCTTGTTTTTACTCAGTACACCAAAGTTACCTCAACTATTATTACATATTTCACCAGATTGATGTGAGAAGACTAAAGGGTTAGTCGATCTCGTTCAGTATCTTACTAGACTTCACATTTATCCGTTCGTTAAGTTTTAAAATTTTAGAGATGTATATACATGATAAATAGATATATCAGTGACTGAATTATCCGTGTTCGTTAAGTTTTAAAATTCTAGAGATGTATATACATGATAAGTAGATATGTCAGTGACTGAATTATCCGCCTTATTCAAACTCATCTAAACAAGTAAACAATATCCGGAAGGGGCTTGCCCTTGTCTGCGAATTTTGGTGTATAAATAAGTTGCCTATGCAGTTATGCACAATACTACAAAGATGTTGGGTTGAAATTTCTGTCCATAAGCTTTCTGCAAGTAATGTATGGATTCTTCTGCCATATTGACAGCTATAAAAGTTATCAAATGGGAATAACTCCCAAAAACTATGAAGATTTATGCCTTTCTCTAAATCATACTACTGCTGTACCAGTCTACAACAACTTACTCATAAAGGGGACCATGATTAAATAGTAAACCTAGAACAGAGGTTGTTTCTCTTGGAGTCCTTTGTAATATCAATTATGCACACCCTGCTTTATGTGACATTGAGATATCAAATTATACAGACAAGTTGTCAGTCATTTTCCCATCTTTTTACATATAAACTATGAAACACTCAGCATCTCTTTTCCCATCTAAGAATATTTTGCTGTAGTGGCCTTTTTTCTTTTTTCTTTCTTTAGTGTTTCTGAATGAGACTGGTTAGGGTTCCTAACCAGAATTTTTGGATTTTATCACCTATGGATTGTGTATGTTCAACTTGATAAAAGTAACAGTAATAGTTTATTAACATATGTTTATTTTATGTTGGGTTATTAACATCCATATTTCTTTGTTGATTAGTTTAAGAAAAGGATTATCTAAAGTTGTAAACACCTTTGAACACGCTCACTTGAACACTTTGTTATTTAGCACCTAATCTTTGGATCTCAAAGCTGTTATATCACGTGATCTACTGCTGTGAAAATCATATCGTTGCACATACGCTTTGATCTTGGAATCTTTAATTAGTTTAATAAATCGTTCGACATTAATGCTTTTTGACTTTGATTACTAAATTCTTTTTTTGTGTTTAATTTGTGTTTAAGGTACTGTTAATCAGAATTGATGGGGAATGAAAGAGAGGAGAAACTAAGCAAAGTCTCTTAACTGTTTCCAGCTGAAGAGCATACGGGAAATTTCTCCCTCAGTACATACAGTAGTTCATGGTGTTTTTTGGCGCTGTCATTTTTTTCTTTCTTTCTTGTCTTATATTTGGCCTCTTTCTCTTGTAAAGCGTACGTAATCTGTAGTAGCACAAGCGATTTTGTTAACTTAATATTTTTGTTCGTAGTGTGTAACTTTTACTCCCTCCATTTATGGAGTTAGGCAAAATTGAAAAAACAATAGTAACTCTTTTGCAGCACTGGACGGAACATGTCTTTGGTCACATATTAAATCATGGACGGAACATGTCTTTGGTCACAAATTAAATCAAATTCCACCTACAAATTCTAAGCTCTGGTAAACTAAAAACTAAAACTTACTGCTCATCATGAATGATAATCCATTGTAAATGAGTAATAATAATCCATTGTAAATGAGTAATAAACAGAGTTCTTTAGAATGCAATCCAAATTTTTTGACGACCCATCAGCATTAACTTTTTTTTTTGTATTTTTTTTTTATCAGACATCTCCAACACCTCGCTCTTGGGCACTGGCATCTCAGCCATCACTATAACAACCACTGGCCACCGGAAGACTACTGGGCAAAGCACCGGCACTATCAGCCATCTAGTCTCGATATGGAGGCAACTCGAAATTTCTCAGGTGCAACAACTAGTGGGTTTTATTACTTTCCAACGGACGGTCTATTTGGCCCATTCCGGGTCCAATACCTCAGACAATACCACTCCACTTGAAGAATAACCCGTGGAAGCATTGATCCCTCCGCCTCATTTACCTCTCCTCTTCCGTATTACTAAATCTTCATTTTTCATCTCATCTTTTACCAAAACCCCTAAAATATACAAGAAAAAGAAGAAGAAGTAAATCATTGAAGCTTTCCTGTTCCTCCACAGCAAATTCTCATCAACATCCTTTTCAGGTTACATCTCATCAATTTGACAATTCTTACATTTTGTTTTTTTAAATTTCTGTTAAAATGTTGAGTTTTGTAATGGACATTTTGTTAGATTAGGCGCTGGATTAGTTGTTATTTACATGCTGAGAATTTGGTTCAGAGAGTGAAAATCTTAAAATGTATAACCTTTTTAACTTTTATGTGCATTATTGTGTTCAGAGCCTTAATCTCACAGTATGAAATTATCCTGCAATTTTCCATTTTTAACCTTATCGTTCAAGTTACCTTAGATACTTCAAGAGAGGCCTGACTTCTAGGGTATGTGTCATTTGAGTGTTTATGTATTGGTAGAGAGGATTTAAGTAGTTCTAAAGATGATGGGTGAACTTCGCAAGTAAATTGTGATAACTTAGACGAAATACATACATAGAAGAGTACCCTTCCTCCACAAAGACACTCAAGTACCTGTTGTAGGAAAGTTAAGACAATTGGATTAGAGAACGATGCATGACATGAACCGCGTGGGATGTTCCATCCCTGACATTGTAATTCGGCCATGTTGTTTTTGGTGTAGTCTGATTCTTAAGAGCATACATTCACTCTTATGTTTCAATTAGTATATTTAATAACGTCAGCAATATTTACCAATGTTAGTGTTACAATGCAGTTTTGGAATAAACCCCCTTCAGGTTGAGGTGGCAGGCGCGTAGCGGGAGCAATTTCACTAGTTTTAACTGAAGTATGAAGTTTATTTGGAATTAAGTTTGAAGCATTTTATTTTATCTAATATGTTAAGATATGGTGTTAATTGTCATCCCCTGCATGCATTTTTGAATAGGTTTTTCGAGATCATGGTGCTGATAAACCAGGTCACAGGAGAATCACGAAGAGAGGATAGAATTAGTGAATTACCAGACCCCCTTATTAATTTTATTCTCAGTTTTCTTCCGACCAAATGTGTCGTCTCCATGAGCGTTTTATCTAAAAGATGGAGGTGCATTTGGACCTCAGTACCTGTTATTGATCTTCGGGAATTGGAATTTCCCACAATTGTTGAACAAGAAAACACAGTCGAGGAGGCTGAAAGAGTCCGGGAATTATACTTATTGCAGTATCAGAGGATTATGGATTGGATTGACAGAAAGCTAAGTCTTCACCATGAAACACGAGATATAAAGCAATTTTATCTCGACAGTCGTGATCGTTCATATTATGAAAGTTCTCGGGTTGAAGAGTGGATATCTGCTTTGATAACGAGGCATAATCTCGAAGAGTTTGCTTTCTATGCAGATGGTTCGCCAGTTACGGGCTTATTTCCTTCAAGTGGGGGATTTGCATCACTTACTATTTTGGAGGTAGATACGTTTAATCCAGTTTATCTTCCTAATGCAATAAATTTTCCAAAGCTCAAGATTTGTCGGCTTTGGAACACCGACTTGTATTTGCATTCTGAAGATCTGACTCAACAATTCTTTTCTAACCTCCCTGTTCTCGAAGAATTGGAATTGATGGACTGCCAGTGGAAGTCGATCATGCCAGAACTATTTATTTCAGCTCCCGCTTTGAAATATCTGCTCATTTCTGGTCCTAATGCAGGCCAATATTTTGATGATACCGATGACTCCTCCCCCTCTTATGAATTTAAGGTTAACATTTTCGCACCAAATCTTCAATCCCTCAGGTATGTTGAAAATCTAGAAGTGCTTTATAATCTATCGCAGAATTTTTAAGGGGATACGGTATATGTGTCGATGCTAGCTAGAAGCAATTTTACTTAACTTCACTAATCAACTGAACTTGCTTGGTTCTGCAAAGGATAATACAAATGCCTATGTATAGGAAACTCAATATCCGTATTACATGATTAATCTGTATCTTCTTTCAATATAATTGTAAACAACTCTAAAAAATTGTTGTTTTAAAACTTTGAATTACATTATGAACAAGGTACACCGACGTTCCAGCAGAGGACTATATTTTGCATCGCTTTGAATCACTAGTTGATGCGGAGATTGACCTTCACCGATTTGATATGCCTTTTGATATGCAAGAAAAAGATCCAATTGCAGCCAAAGTTCTTGAAAAGCTTTCTAATGTAAAACTTTTGAAGATATCTGGTAAAACTTTTGAGGTATGCTTGCTTATTTTCCAACTTAGCTGATGACTGCTGCAACCTTAATGGCATATATGTCTTCACTTACTAATGCAATGTTTTCCAAAGTAATTACTTCATTACAGTAGCTTTACAAGCTTATGCTCTTTTGATCATAGGCACTCGCATTTCCAGACGATCTCTTCACAAATTGGCCCGTGTTCCATAACTTGGTCCTTTTGGAAGTGACTTCGAAGATCTCTTTTGTGAAGGATAAAACATTCTTGAACTTTCTCAGAATCACGCCCAATTTAGAAACAATTGTTATTGCTAAGGTAAGTGTATAAGTTAGACCTTCTCTCGGGTTCCATAATTTCTTTATCAATCTTCAGAAATCAATGTGGATTGTGGTTATTAGGCGTACTTGAATAGGGCTTTGTCAATCTTCTAGCTTTTCACCAGATATATGTAGTTATTTTAAAATTTACTGACAATTCATTCTCTTGCTGACATTTCACTTAATTTTTAATTATGTCTGTAGGGCTTTGTTGGGTATCTATCCTGCACTGATAGTGGTAGCGCACCGGTGCCTCAGTGTATGTTGTCGCACCTCAAGTCAGTCAAGTTTTGTGAGTTTGCTGGGTTCTTGGGAGAGCTCAATACTGTAAGGTCATTTTTGAAGAATGCAAGAGTTCTAGGAAAGATGATTATCAAGTTCTGTTCAAATTTATCAACAGATAAGCAGAACAAAATAACGAAGCAGTTGGTAAAATTTCCTATAGGCTCCTCTAGTTGTGTTATTGAGGTCTCATAATTTACAGCTTTTTAGTATGATCTTTTTGGTGCCAATGAATGCTCTAACTAACTACAGGCAAGTTTTTGTTATCGGTGATACCGAGTCACTATGTGTGTTCTTGACAATCTAATCCAGTGATACCATGTTATATTCTGCTTGTTCTTCATCTTTTCGAAATTATGTGTCATCTTTGTTATCTTGTTTCTATTTTCCTTTTTCGAGATTGCCATAGTAAAAAGTAAAAATTGATTGGTATGGGTAAAAAGTAAAAATAGTAAAAAGTAAAAACTGAGAGTAAAAGTTAATCCCCCCCTTAGCAGTCGACCAGTCACCAGCGTATTAAACGAAGTCTTGAATTTTCTATCAATCTCTTCTCTCACTTCTACTCAATTCTCCAACCCACCACTTCTATCTTCTTCTGTTAGGGTTAGGGTTTCTGTTATTGGATTTTGAAATGCAGAATCAAAGGAAATCGAGTGATCTAGCTCTTCCTCCAGATGAGCAAAGATGCACAAGAACAAATGGAAGCAAATGGAGATGCAAGAACATACTGAGCAGTGATTATGATCCCAGCTACTACTGTGATTATCATTACACTTCATCATGGTACTATCGAAATCATCTTAAAGAAACAACTAACAGTAAGAAACAAAAATGTAGAAAACTGACGGATATACTCAATTCCTGTAAGTAATCACTCTCATTCCATTTTTCTCTGTTTTTGTGTTGATTTTTTGAATTTTCGATTTTTTTTTTTTTTTTTTTTTTTTAAATCAACACAATGAGTTGATAGATACATTATATTATTTCTTACTTATTTCTCTGGGGTCTTTGTTTTTCAGTGGCTGATGAATTGGGGTATTTGTTTTTCAGTGGCTGATGAAGTTCATGATGATAAGAGACAAAGGGCTGAAACAGTAGAGAACCCTGATGATCAGTTGAGGAATTGTAGTTCTAAAGAAGTGGGATTGGTGCAATTGGAGGAAACCCAGGAGGAATGTGACATCACATTGGAGAAGATATTAGGACTTTGTAAAACAAAGTGTTCTGAATTGCTTGTTGAGCTAGAAAAAAAGACAATGGATGGGATACAGGGAAAGTTAGATGAATTGGAGTCTATGAAGATTGCTACTGAAAAGGTTTTGGAAAAGCTCAAGAACCGCGTGGAATTGAAAGAGATGGGAAAGGATATGGAAAGTGAGAGAAGGAAAGAGCAGGATGAGGTTGAATTTTGGAGGAACAAGTTCAATGATTTGGAGGCCAGAGTGTTGAGGATGGTGAGTAATGTAGACCCTCTTTTAGAATGGTCCCAAATCTTAGAAAATGATACTCCTCCTGATAACAATGGGGAAAAGGAAAATGATGGTGCTGAATTCAGTGGAGGGAGGCACCATGTCTCTAATGAGGATGAAGTTGACACACACCGTCAAGTGGAGGTCGAAGTTGCGGAGGTAGGCAACACAAATGCTGTAGTGAAGTCGGGTGATGTGATATATTTGGAGGCCAGAGTGTTGAGGATGGAGAGTATTAACAATGGGGAAAAGGAAAATGGTGCTTCTGAATTCAGTGGAGGGAGGCACTGTGTCTCTAATGAGGATGAAGTTGATACACATCGTCAAGTGGAAGATGAAGTTGCCAGGGTAGGCAACACAAGTGCTGCAGTGAACTCGCCTGATGTTATTTATATAGATAGTGATGATGATAGTGTTGTTGAACTTGAATCTTCGAAGAATAGAGATGGTGAAAATGTCGGTAAATGGCTTTTAGAAGATGCTAATTCAAAAATTCCTCTTGGTGGTGATGTTATGGACAAGTTGGGGATGAAATGTAGGAATAATAGGAACAAAGAGGAAGGAATGCAGTGGGAGAGTGAGGCTGATATGCTTTCTTCTTTTGGAAAGGACCCTGAGCTCTGCGTGAAAGCTGTTTGTGCTCTCTACCGACAGCCGACCTTCAAAGAAAAATCTGCAAATGGCGTGTTCCATGACTGGTAAGAGTTAAAAATGCACTGCACTTCTCCTTCATTTCGTTACAATTGAAATCTGGATGCACACATATAAGCTACTCTATTAGATTACATTGTATTATCTTCTCATGGTTCTTTCATTATTACTTACATTTTGTATGACGGGTATCTATATCGACAGGATTAAGAATTTGGCAGAGACTCTAATGGAAGGGGACCTCAAAGGAGACCTAAAGAAGTCTGTGGAGGAATTTGTGGCGAAATCCACCAATGCAGTGCTAGAAGTCTGCAAGAGGCTAGCTAGTTGCTACTCCGAGCAGTTATTCGGTATCTACAAGGACAAACAAGATCCTTTTTTTCTTCCTACTTCAACTGTGAGCTCAAGCTGTTGAGGTAATTGCTAACTGATAACAGTTCTACCTTTAAGCTGTTGATGTCTCTTACAAACTACTACATAGAAGGAGATGCATGGCGAGGCGTCATGCACTTGTTGAGTGAGAAAGTTCTTTGTGGTTCACTAAATCTATTGAAGTGAATTTGAAAAGAAAGAAAATGTCTTTTTGTAATATCTTGTAGGAACTCTTTCCCCGATTATGTGTATATGACTTGACAATAGTACAGACAAACACTACCTAATGTTGTAACATCTTAATTATGACATTGTATCTTCCATATGTGGATGATTTTGTGTTATGTCTTAGCAGTATCTGACTCGTTCACAGACTCTGTAGCAAGTGCAGGTAACTGCCATATTATGTGCGCTAGACGTTGATTACATTTAACTTAGCAATGCCTAAGATTTTGTATATGCAAGTATGTACTGAAACTACATCTTGGGTTGATAAAAAGACCTTTATGCTTGGTTTTGGATTGATTTCGCATGTCTTAGGACTGAGCCAGGGTAAAAAACTCTGCAAAAGGTGCTGAAGCAATAGACTTAGAAACGACTTATTCATGAACCCAACTCCTACCATTGTGATATTTTTCAAGCCTCTTAGAACTTTGAAACTTCTACGTCTGTAAACTGGTTTTAAATTTTGGTTTGGAATTAATTTGACGGCCTGTTTAGGAGAGGTGTCCAGAGATACTATTTAGAGATGATGATATGTACGGTATGATGAGGAGGTGGTGGTGTGGTGGTGCAGCACAGTGAACAGCATTGAGCATAGCAGTAGGAGGAGAAGCAGATCAAGAATTAGACATATGACACAGGAAATTGCACCAATATCCAGAGAGAGCCTTTATAAAATGTAGAGGTAATATATGTGCCGAAGGCCAGGGGAGTTGAGTGAACATTGCAAGCAGCTTCTGCCATTCTTGCAATTTGGAGACTGAAACTACACGTGCATGAAAATGCAGTCTTTACTGGACCTTAAGCCAAAAATGCAGTCTTTACCGATGCCCGTCAGAACTTTTTCTTCCATAGATACAGAGCCTGTACTTTTTCTTTACACAACTTCTCCCAATCAACCAGTGATTTTAAAACACTAACAAGGCACTGGATAGAAAATTGAACATTCAAAGAACTGTAAACACAACTAGATACTCAACTAATGTCAGTTATTTGTACTGCATCACAAAGAATTTAGATTACCTGAAGAGATGAGTCATCAATGGATGTTGTTTGAGATGCATTATTCGGATCTGAACAAGTTTGGTGCCCCAAGATCACAATCATATTTAACGGATAATATGTCAACAACCATCTGTGGATTCTTGAATACTTTCTCAAGCATCCTGTAAATGTAATTAGCTACATTAGAAACGGTAAGGATGAACATGTGGGAAAAAACACTATTCAAATTTACCAGGGAAGCATATTGTACCGGAGAACACTGGTTCTTTGGTTAAGAGGATTATCGGAGCTTTCTAACGATCTTAAGACTATCAAAGGGAAGAAGACACCTATCTCATCCTGCAGAGATAGCTGAAAATGTAGTAAGGGACCATAAAGTAAGAAAATGCAAAATTATAAGAAAATTTTTGGGGGATAAAATAAGAAGAAAACACAAGATGCATATTTTACCTAAAACGCAGCAAGAGTACCACGAAGATTCCAGATGCATATTTTACCTAAAACGCAGCAAGAGTACCACGAAGATTCCAGTTGTATACTCCAGTTATAACTGAAATATCATTGGGGGTGGAGAAACCGATGCCCGCAACAAAGCATAAGAAAGATACACCTTAGGCGACGACTAAAATCTTCCATGGCTATGTTTTAAGTTCGCTTATTTATAATTGGAATGCTGTGATTGGTAACTTCTAATCACTTTTTTTTTGTCCCTGTTTTCTTGTAATTGTCACTTCTCCTGTGCCAGTCTATATCTTAATAAAATTTGCCCTTCTCTTGTCAAAAAAAAAAAGATGCACCTTAAGCAAGTCAATAAAATAAAAAAATTTGGTTGAAGTATGGGATATCAATCGGGAAAAAAAGGAATCAGGCAACAATGAAGGACTGAATCAATGACAGAGCTAGAAGGTCAATGATATGCAAAAGTTGATCCAGGTTTGTTTGTGACATATCTCCTTGTTCGTTGGCAATTTTTTTTGGCTTTTTTCTTTGGAGATTTGAGTAGTATTGGAGAAATTTGCTCGAACAAGGGAGTTTCATGAGATCAGAGAATAAATTATAATAAAATAAGGAATTGGAGAGGCGTGGGACCGGCCACGGCCGTGGCATGACCAGACGGCCGGTTGGCTAGTCCCGTGACGTTCTTCCCTATTATTATTATTATTATTATTTAACTTGTGTGGAAAAATATGGAAAACTATGAGTTTTCAAAAGATGAGGGAAATAATAAAACAAGGAATAGGAGAGGCGTGGGACCGGCCACGGCCGTGGCATGGCCGGCCAGCCGGTGGGCCCGGTCCCGTGACGCTTATTCTATTTTTTTTTATTATTATTATTCCTTAGCTCTCCATATTTCCTCATTCGTCCATATTTCGGGTGCTCGTTCGTGCATTATTGATGAGTACACTCGCACCATTTTCTCGGGGCTTACTCGGTGGTGGCCCAAATGCCCGAAAAGTGAATATCTATTACTAATCCATGGAATTCAGCTGAGAAAAGCCATGAAACTGAGTAATGAGATAACATGATGAAAATAGATTCTTTTATAGGAATTCAGTTGATGAATATTGCGACTATAATTAATCAATTGATGGATCTATACTAGTAGGCAATCTGTCTAGAGCATGATATGTATTCGGGAATCGAGGTATGAGATAGTAGAAGCATCATACTCACTCTGAATATTTATTCTATATAGTCAGGGAACATTGGGACATCCTGAAGGCGTTATCGCTCTATACTAGCAGATAATCTGTCTAGGAGTCGTCCAATCACTATGGATTATATACAAAAGTGAATATTGAAATTGCTCTATTAATGAAATATGCTAAAATCTCAGCTGAGAGAATTTAATGATTGCATATTCATGTGTGTTATGAGAGGTTTGTACGCTCAGTTAGAGATCATTGCATGAGGTTTGTACGCTCAGTCAGACATCATGACATGAGGTTTGTATGCTCAGTTTGAATCCTAAAATATGAATTTCACATACGCGTAAAGCTAGGTAAGAAATATGCAAAATTATGATTTTACGATTTTAGCCTTCGTCAAAAATCCACCATCAACATTAAGTCCCCTGCCTAGTGAGGGACAGTCATGTTCTGCAGTAAGCACTGGATGGTGATTTTTGTAATTATAAACGAAATAAGTAATTGAACTTAATTAGTTGTAAAAGAGGTTACCAAAATTCTCGCTCCAATGATGTCATGTATGAGCAATAGCTTGAATAGGGATCCTGGCAGTATGATAGAGTGCCGTCTAGCGAGCGTGGAGTGATGAGGCACCGCCGATTTGGGTGGTGGAATGCCTAATCTTGGTCGGTTCAGCACTTATGTGCCGTGGCCCAAGAAAAGAAATCCTTGTCTAATTAGGTTTTGGAAATAAAAATTAGTATAAAAGGGATAATCGCTTCTTTTTTCTGCCGGAATCAGCCGTCACCGATCAGTAAGTTTTTTTTTTCTTTTGAAAGTTCGTGAGTTATTCACGTTTTTTTTTTTTTTTTTTGCAAATCAAATTTTGATTTTGAATAACTGTTGATTGTAGGACACTATAATGTCTTAATGTGAGCTTTCACTATTTTAAAATGGACATTTGTCCAATTTTTTGAAGTGAGTGGATGTTCACACAGTGAAAATTCACGTGAGTTGTTCACGGTTTATAAAATCAAGATTTGATTTTCGAATAATGAACTTTGCTCGTTTTTGCAGGTGTTTCAATAACTTTTGTGAAGAAACGAGCAAGTGCTGAAATCACCAACTGCTAGTGAAATTGTAAACAGGTAAGGTTGAATTGTTACCGTTTCAACGCGTGTTGTTACCAACGTGTTTTGACTCCACACTTTTCGTAACAGGTAATGGCGGCTCCTGGTTATAACCACGTCTCCGACTCCTTTGAGAAATACTCCAAAAACACCAAACCGAATATGAGGAATTTTGCAGATGTTCATGCAAAGATGGATCGACCTTTCAACGAGGCAAGAGAGTTGATAAGCGGCATGCCTCTTGATCATCTGAGAGTGATTCGTGCTAAAATCTATGCTTTCTTGGACTTAGTGGATGCGGAAGAAAAGTAGAGACGTGATGAAATATCACGGAAGAAAAGAGATGAAGATTAAAACAACGCGGCTTATCAACAGAGACGACGTCTGACTCAACAAGTAAGACTAGCGGCAGAAAATGGAGTTCGATCTCATGCTGATGGTGTAGCTTCTGATTCGGATGCAGATGAAGTTGAGTCTGTCTGGAAACCTATTGAACGCAAAGTTAAGCCATATACACCTAGTATGAGGGTTGAACGATTGGCCAAAGTTGATTTCCGAGCCGAATGTGAAGAAGATGACTATCTAGACGCAACTTATAATGATCCTGAAGACCGCTTGGAAGAAGTTCCTAATGAAAATTCTGAAGAGGATCTTGAAGAACATTCTATGGAAGATGATGATCATGAAGATGACGATGAATCTGATGATTAGTCTTACTTATAATCTTATTGGGTAGTTGAACATCTTTTAATTTTCATAGTAGATGTCACCTTGATCATTTGAGAAACTTTGCTTCATAAATATTGAATTAGGATTTTTGAATGACAATCCTTTTATTATATATCTTGCTTGTTTCTTTTACGCCTTTGATTGAACGAAGTGGACGAACGTCCATGTGCATAAAAGATCGATCATAATCCTTCTATAGGCCTTGTTTAGTGTCGTCCGTCTGTTCATACTCTGGAAGTGCTAGACTGTGCAAACATTGTATGAGTTGGAAAAACGTGTGATATGCACGAACGGTCAACCTGAATTAGGGTGTCGACTCTTGACCATGTCCAGTCATGGTCATAGGTTGTCAGTCCCCAGTATTATCACTTCTCTCTGCGCCACCAATATCTATCTTATTTGAAATTTAGGGCTTCAGTAAAAACCGTAACTGACTGTAGAGGATAAGTATCCACCGTGTCTTGTGTATTGATTTTCAATACTTGGGGTTTCTCACTCATATAAATATATCTTTTTTTCCAGTATTAAATCTAATCGCTTAGAAAAAATTTAATCATAATCATACCTCAATATGTCTGATGGTAGTTCATCTCCTCAAAGCATATCTTCGTCAAGGCGGGGAACTGGAGCACCCAACTTGGTACGAAGTATTCTTATTTTCTTTTCTTTTTTGTGTAATCAATGGTTGATCGATTAAAAATATTTGTTGTTAGAATCAGGGTGATCGACTTTCTTCTTCCTCTTCGTATAACTTGAGGCCCAAACAAACTGTTAAAATCCCTGCTCGTTTCAAACCTGCTCGCACAATCACTAGAACATCTGTGAGTTTTTGATCAGAGATTTTATTTGAATGAGCGTTTCTCCGAATCTCTGTTGAAATTGAATGTTTTGTCATTGCAGGTTGATGTTCACGTTGATGCTGGGAAGAAGAAGGATGAAAGTCTATAATGGTGACCGATGATGATGATCATGGTACCGATCACTTAATCAAATTTGTAGATGCTGATCTCGGGGTTTCTGTTCATGGGTATGTTAGAGCACTGCTCGGTCTAACTCGCAAGCGTTGTTATCTCAAGCTTGTTTGTCAAGTTTAGTTGATCAAAACTATAAGTCTTGATTTCTAGTCTACTTATAGCTATGTCTCGGATTAGGATAAAATGTGTAGTTGAGCTTTAGACTTCACGGCGTTCATCGATTGAAGACGAAGATCTACCAAGGAGAGCTTGGAGGAACTTCATCAACAAAAGGTATGTGGATACTAAAACTTATCTATTACTCAGAAGTATATTATATTATATCTCCTAATGAGATATAGTCGTATAACTATATAGACTTTTATATTATACACATTTGATATATCGAGCCGAGTTTATCTCGCCTATCTATTTCTCGAAATATGTGTTGGAAGCTTTTTGCTTTAGCTATGTTCATCATTATTCTTGACAAGTTTAGTTGGAAACAATTTATTTGTTGAAAACTAAATAATAAGGCAAAAGATGATCATGTGGAAATTGCCTTGAAACATCTTACATGATTTGTGTGAGACAATCAGTTGATGTCGACTTGGAAAGTTTTGTATTGAGTTTGCTAACAAGAATTGATTTGTGAGTTTGCTAACAAGAATCTAGGGGCCCAAAATTTAAATAATGATGTTAATCTTCTACACAATCACTTTTGCAAGTTCTTTTTAATTATATAAAGTTAGATTTTAGCAAGTTGATAACTACAAATTTTACGCGGGGATACAAGTAGCTTTATAATTTATAAAAAGAGAAACTATGTAATTTTTATAATTCTTTTTTATAATTTTTTATTATATAAGTAAAAATTATCATGAAATATATATTTTATTCATAAGAGTATCAAAAAAAAAAACTGCCAAAGAGACGTTCCATGATAAATCTGCAAATGGCTTGTTCTATGACTTGGATGCACATTGGTAAGAGATAAAAATGCATTGCACTTTTCCATCATTTCATTACAATCGTAAACTTCCAGATTAGTTTAGATTTCTGATTTCCGCATAATCTAAATTGCATTAGTATCTTCTCATGGTTTTTTAATAATCGCTTACATTTGGTATTGATGGGTACTATCTATCTCAACAAGATTAAGAATTTGGCAAAGTTTCTGATGGAAGGGGATCCCAAAGGTGACATGAAGAAGTCTGTAATGTAATATATGTGGCAAAATTCACCTGTACAGAGCTAGAACTCTGCAAGAAGCTAGCTAGTAGCTATTCAGAGCAGTTATTCGGTATCTACAAGGACAAACAGGATCCTTTTTTTCTTCTTACTCGGCTACTTCAAAGTCCTTTCCAAGGAAAATGAAGGTTAGGTGGACTCCTAAGAAGGTATGAAGGCTAAGTGCACTCCTACAAAGGTAAGCAAACCTCAAAATGATGGTACTACAGAGAGTCTTGATACATATACATTGAAAGAGATAGAGGACAATAAGGTCTCTGGTGGAGATGGCTCAAGTGGTTCTGCAGTTGTTTGGGAGCAAATAGAGGGAAGAATGCAAGGAATATAGGCAACGAAGCTCTGGTCTCAAGAAGAGGAATGAGATAACGACGGAATAAAACAGTAACAAATAGGTTTTTGTATATTTTTGTAACAATATATATAGATGGTTAACGTGAACAAAAATTTTGGGCTTAGATTTTAGAGTGTGATTAAGTTTGAGAAGAAGAAGTCGAAGAGCAAAGAGGACGATGAAAACTAAGAAGAGTAAGATGAGGAGGGGTTTGTGATTGTTTGACTACCTTTGATTTTCATTCTATAAAATCCAAGGGTATTAACGGAGCACAAACTTCAATTACTGACAACATTAATTTGTTATTGATACTGCAACTTATTTATGTTTTCCAAGGAAATTAATATCCGTTATACCCCTGTTAACCTGTATACGTGTATACAGGTTAACAAGACCCTTTTTTTATTCTTTTTAATAGGAAAGGATGGATCATTAGTAATATGGAATGTTACATTTTGTTTTTATCTCGTTGAGTCAAAGACTATATCCAGTTAGGCTCATTATTAAACCAACTAAAGCAAATAGAACGAATTCTAGCAAATTTTGCTAGAGAATCCACTGAGTGATTTGCATCTCTGTGTGCATAAGTGCAAACCCAAAACTCAAAAGAACTTAAAATATTAAGAGTCTCTTGGACTAGATCGTGTGTTGTCCATTTTATTGTCGTTGTCTTTCCATTAATAGATGATATCACATTCAAGCAGTCACCCTACAGGTGTATCTTTTTCCATCCATTCCCTTGTGCCCACAGTACCGCTTCCAGTAACGATTGTGCTTCAGCTTGCTCCGGATCAATAGCTAGAGATGCACCTCCTCGCAGTCCATTGCTGATGCCTGCAAAATCTTTACATATTAGACCCCAGCTTGATAATACATTCTTATCTATATGAGAAGCATCAAAATTTATTTTGTAGACATCATTGGATGGAGGATGCCATATTTTACTAATCCCATTGGATACAATAATGTTATCAGATTGTATATCTCTAATTCTGTTCCAGTTATTTATCTGCAAGATAATACTGTTAGTCACTTCATTATTGTTGAAAGACTTATTTGAAAAATCGGGGGTACAACAACTACACCCAATATTTTGTTTAGGCAATCTGTATGGACAAACTCCAAGAGAAAACTAGATAGTCAGACTCAATTAATGGAAATATATCCAAGAGTTGTATCTTCGTTTCTTAATGTAATCAGCAAATCAAATAGATAGAAATCCGTGAGCCTGATTAATATAACAAACAACTTGGACGGTATCAAAAACCAATATCCAAGTGTCAATCAATTCAATCAACAACCGAAGGTTGGATTCTCTAATTGATTGAACTTACGCACAACCTGTGATATTTCAATTATATAGAAAATATAATGTGGAAAAAAAATAACACAGATACCTGAAATTTTGTTAATGAGAAAACCGCAAATGCAAAAAAAAACCGGGACCTAGTCCAGATTGAACACCACATTGTACTAAGCTGCTACAGACACTTGGCTACTACAAGTTAACTTCGGACTATAATGTAGTTGAGCCCTAACCAATCTCACACTGATCAAGGTACAGTCGCGTTCCTTACGCCTCTAGAACCACGCCGGATTCTGCGCACTTGATTCCCTTAGCTGATCTCACCCACAACTAAGAGTTGCTACGACCCAAAGTCGAAGACTTAATAAACAAATCTGTCTCATACAGAAAAGTCTATTGAATAGATAAATATGTCTCCCACAGAAATACCTACGAGTTTTGTTCCGTAATTTGATAAATCAAGGTGAACAGGAACCAATTGATATACCAGACTTATATTCCCGAAGAACAGCCAAGTAATATCAATCACCACACAATAATCTTAACTATATGGTAGCGGAACAAGATATTGTGGAATCACAAACGATGAGACGAAGATGTTTGTGACTACTTTTTACCTTACCTATCGGAGATTAAATCTCGAGCAAATCTTAGAGAAGATAATACTCAATACGATAGAACAAAGTAAGATCAGAACACGCAATTACAGAGAAAATAGTTGGGTCTGGCTTCACAATCCCAATGAATTCTTCAAGTCGTTAACCTATAATGGTTTTAGGAAAAACCTAGGTTAAAGGAGAATCGACTCTAGTACGCAACTAGTATCACACAGGAGGTGTGGGGATTAGGCTTCCCAGTTGCTAGAGTTCTCCCCTATATAGTCTCCAAATCAGGGTTTTTTTACTTTGGGAAAAAGCAACCAATATTCATTGTTATATGAAAACCTGATTAGATTCAAGCTAAACCGTTAGATCGAACTTAGCTTGTTACACACAAATGAAATGTACCTTCATTTAGATATGGGTAACCGTACCTAAACGTGTACACTTAGTTGGCTCAACAATAGTTAACCGAAGTTAGCCATATGAACACTTTCATATCAACCTTGTAACCTTGTTCATATTTATCACAACTAGTTTAAATGACTCAAATGAAACTAGTTATAGAGTTGTTCAATTTTTTATATTCTCATAGAAGTATACAAGACACAATTGAAGCAAAATCAGTTTTGATTCACTCGAATCAATTCATGAACATTATAGCTACGATTTGCAAAGATTGCATTCTTTATTATATAAATGTATTTGTTCATGAGTATGTAGACATACATTTCTGATTTTAAAACTTAACCCACTCAAGTATGCAAACGTGTACGCATACCTGAGTTCTCGGACTTGGTCTGTGTTCGCCAGTATGCAAACTGTACGCATACTATCCTACACTACCAAAACTCAGTTGAAGTAAGTATGCAAACGTGTACGCATACTTTAATTCTCGAACATCAACTGTTGAATCAAGTACGCATACGGGTATGCACACTAGATTTCCGGACATGAATATCATGCAATAGTTAGCATACAAGTACGCATACTATGATATATCCAATCAAAGGTTAATTGTCCTAGACTCCAATTTCAATCATTGAAACATTCTTAGAAGACGACAATAGATGTCTCACACAAACTATTAGCTTCAAAGCAATTTTCAAGTGATCAAATGATCAATACGAAACATTCCGATTCTACACCAAATGACTGTCTCACACAAATCATATAAGATATTACCAGGTGATTTTCACATGATCATCTTTTGACTTTCGTCAAGAATAAAAGATGAACTTGGTTAAAGCGAAAGCTTACCAACACATATTTAGAGAAATAGATAAGCGAGTTAAACTCAGCTTGAAATACCAAATGTGCGCAATATGAAGTCTATATAGCAATACGACTTTTGCCTCAATAGGAGATAGAATAGAAATAGACTTTCCAAGTGATAGATGAGTTCAAGTCTCCAAATACCTTTTGTTGATAAAGTTCCACAAGCTCCCTTTAGTAGTTCTTCGTCTTCAATCGATGAACACCGTGAAGTCTAAAGCTCAACTACACATTTTATCCTAATCCGAGACTTAGCTATAAGTAGACTAGAAATCGAGACTTATAGTTTTGGCAACTAAACTTGACAAACTAGCTTGATATAGCAACGCTTGCGAGTATGACCGAGTAGTGCTCTAACAATCTCCCCTTTGTCAATTTTAGTGACAAAACTATCAATACATCTGGATTACAAAATAAATAAGCTTGTAGGTTCTCATCCAAATGTTTGATTTCCTTGCTTCTTCAACATTACTCGAAATCTGCGTTACTTCCAAGTACTCCAGTGATTCTGAACGTGTTCAACTCATCATTATAATTGTTGAAGATCCGTAGCTATAACAATAAGAAAACAGTTGTTCTCAATCATTGTTATATAATGTCATAGTATTATTACACCGCATCATAGTTCAATTGTATCACAACTTTGACAATAATACCATGGTGATATGTATCACTCCCCCTTAGTCAATACTTCATTTCACAATGAAAACCACTCCCCCTTACATAATGATCCGTAAACCATATGTTTTTGTAGTATGAACTACACAATAATTCTCCACCTTTTTGTCAATATAAATTGGCAAAGGTACGAAAAATAGCGGGATCATGGAGATACTTCATGACTAAAAGAGAACATATCAACTTTGTTTCGATGATTTCACATAGTCGAAACTTAGTGTATTCATCGAGGAGTTTATAAAGATACAAGATAACTCCTACGATATTCCACAGCCGCACTTCCCACAATGATTTGGCAATTAAGCACAAGTTCAATTAAGAACTCTCCCCCATAAAATGTTATTCCCAAGGGAACAACAAGAGCGACCTTACTTTCACGAGAAAAGAAGGATTTCTTTGGACATTAACAAATTACATGAAACATGAATTTGTATCCAGAAAACTCAATTAAATTAACCACAAGAGAACCCATGATTAATTTAATTGAAAATGCTCAACATAAGAGAACTTACAGATCCGTATAGTACTTATGGCTAAACTACATGGCAGTCATAAAACAAGTGCTGGGGTGTTTCAGAACTACCATTGCAAAGAGGACAAGTGTGTTATCATGGTGTTTTGTAAACCTAGAAATCCTAGATTTAGTTGATATACACTTATGTAGAAATTTTCACATGAAGTGCTGAACTCTAGGAGGGATTTTGTGTTTCCAGAAGGATTTCCAGCTAATAGAAAGGTTATTTTTTATAGGCTTAGATGCTACTTGTTCATTCAAAATGACATTGTAAGCAGACTTGATGGTGAAAGTTCCATTACTAGATGGTTGCCATCTTAGTTTATCACTACCTGCAATAGGAATTTTGATATTAGTAATTTCTCAATTAATATTTTCATCAAACAGAGCATTTAGAAAATCAATTTTCCAACTTTTCCTATCATGATCAATGAGTTGACTGACAGTGGACATGTTATTTGAGTAGAAATGATTATTAGGTGGTTTGTGCATATTTGGAATGCAAATGTATTTCCAACATAGAATTAACATCACCAATTTTCCACACATAATGTCTTTTAACAATATTCAAACCTGTGCAAACACCTTTCCAAATCCAGCTACCCTGCTTGCAAATACTGTCAGTCAAAGGATTAGCACCATAAAAATATTTCCCCCTTAAAATTTCAGCCAAAGGTTCCTCAGGACTATTAATCATCCTCCAAGCTAGTTTAGCAAGTAATGCCAAGTTTAGCAAATCGGCTTTTCTTATGTTAAGGCCTCCTAGTTCCTTAGGGAGAGCAATATCATTCCATCCTTTTGGATAAAAATTAACCATTTTGGTTTTCCTTTTTTCCCCACCAAAAATTCACTTGTATGTTGTCCATTTTATCAGTAAGTTCTTTAGGCATTGGGAAGACAGCTAGGTGATGGATAGCAAGACTGCCTAACACAGATTGATTCATAACAATTTTTCCTTGGCAACTAAGAAAATAGCCTACCATATATCAAGTCTACCTTTAAAACTATCTAACAGGTGGACAAAGGAATCATATTTTCTTTTTTTTTTGGAGAAGTAAAGGAACTCCTAAGTATTTTTCATTCAGGGACATTCTCTTGATTCTGAGTATGTTTGCTATATCATTCTTAACTGAGGTTGGAACCTTACAGCTAAAAGCCAAAGCTGATTTTTCAAAGTTTACTGCCTAACCTGAGAATTTGCTAAATTATCCTATCAAAGTAGATAGATTCTTAGCATCCTTGTTCCTTGATTTTATGAAAATAAGACAGTCATATGCAAAGAAAATGTGAGAGATAGAAGGGCAATTTTTATTGGCTTTGTAACCATGAATGAGATTGTTTTTTCCAGCAATGATCATGCTTCTTGCAAAGCATTCCATACACAGAATAAACAAGTAAGGTGATAAAGGATCACTTGCCTTAAGCCATTTGAGGCAAGTAAACATCACCTGGAGCTCCATTGAGTAATATAGAAGTGGAGACAGTAGTTATGCACTGTTCTATCATGTTGCAGAATTCCTTAGAGAAACCTAGTTTCTTAAGATTATCAATGAGAAAACACCACTCTACTCTATCAAAAGCTTTTGACTTTTTTAATTTAATAGCAGCACAACCATCTATAGTTTTTTTTCTTCATGAATGAATTAATTCATGAGCAATGATTATATTATCATAAATTGATCTACGAGACAAGAAAGCAGTTTGAGCAGGAGATATAATCTTATGAAGCACACACTTAAGCCTAGAGGCAAGCAGTTTTGATGATTTTATAAGACACATTACACAGGCTTATTGGTCTGAAATCTACTGCATTTTTAGGACAAGTTTTCTCAGGAATAAGAGTAGTAAAATTGTGATTTAATTATTTCAGAAGATGGTGGGAATGAAAGAAAGCCTGAACCATTTTTACTACATCATTTCCAACGGTTTCCTACATTAGTTGATAAAAACCAGGTGGGAAACCATCAGGACCCGGAGAAGTCCAGGGTTTCATATAATAAATATTTTTTCTAACCTCATCAGTAGTGGGAATTGCAATCAACATAGCATTATCAGAATCACTAATTTTAGAATGCATATTGTTAAAATAATCATCTGAACTAGGAGGATTAGAAGTTCTACTCATATTGCTAAAATGTTTTAGAAGTTCATTCTTAATTTCTTTCCTCTCATCTAGCCAAATTTCATGTTCAGATTACAGAGATTCAATCTCGGTTCCCTGCCTTCTAAAGTTGGCCTTTTGGTGAAAGTCTGCAGTGTTCCCGTTATCTATTAACATAGCATCATCTTTACCTTTTTGTCTTCAGAAATCATCCTCTGTGTCATACAAATGTTTTAACTCTTTAGTTAACTCTTCTATCCTACTAGCATTTTGGTTGGTATTCCTAGAGGTAAGAACAAATAATTGAAATTAAATATTGGTGATCTGAGTCTAGATATTACCAAAATGGTGGTAGTTCCAGTGTCTAAGGCCAACTTTAGTTTTTTTTTCAGACAATGGGTAAGTTGATTTGCAGCAGAGCTATTAGTGTTTCTTTTCCATTCAGCCTTAATAAGATCATAGAAGGTAGAGTCTCTAAACCAGACTTTGTTTACCCTAAAAGTTTTTTTTTTTGTATTACTTCCGGTTTTGCTAGTTAAAAACATGATGGGACATGTTAGATCACTGCTCGGTCAAACTAGCATGCGTTGCTATCTCAAGCATGTTTGTCAATTTTAGTGATTAAAACTATAAGTCTTGATTTCTAGTCTACTTATATATGTCTCGGACTAGGACATGGATTGTGTAGTTGAGCCTTAGACTTCACGTCGTTCATCATTTGAAGACGAAGAACTACTAAGGAGAGCTTGTGGAACTTCATCGACAAAAGGTATGTGGAGACTGAAACTCATCTATCACTTGGAAAGTCTATTTCTACTCTATCTCCTATATTGAGACATAAGTCGTGTTACGATATAGTTTTCTATTATACACATTTGAGATTTCGAGCTGAGTTTAAACTCGCTTACATATTTCTCGGAATATGTGTTGGCAAGCTTTCGCTTCGACCAAGTTCATCTTATATTCTTGACGCAAGTCAAAAGATGACAATGTGAAAATTTCCGAGTAACATCTTACATGGTTTGTGTGATACAATCATTTGATGTAGACTTGGAATGTTTCGTTATGATTATTTCAATAAATTGAAAATTGCTTTGATGCTAATAGTATGTGAAAACGGCTATTGTCATCCTCTAATAAAGTTTCAATGATTGAAATAAGAGTTTAGAACACTTAACCATTATTGGATATAACATGTTGTGTACTCTTGCACATATGTAATCCATGTTCGGGAACCATAGTATGCGTACATGTACGCGTACCTGTTGGCTTGAGAAATCCGGGAACCTAAGTATGCGCACTCATTCGCGTATTGGCGTAAGGTTCATGTCTAAATATTTTCGCTGGGATTGGAAGTACGCGTACCCGTTTGCATACTAGCGAAACCCAATCTTGGTCAGGGTATTTCAAGTATGCGTACCCGTTTGCATACTTGAAGGTTAAAATTCTAAAATCGGTTGTGTGCATGAACTTAAACATTTATATAATAAAGAATGCAATCTTTGCAAACCTTGGCTATAATTTTCATGAATTGATTCGAGTGATCAAACCGATTTTGCTTCAATTGTGTTCTTGTATACTTCTATGAGAATATAGCAATTGAACAACTCTTTAACTAGTTTCATTTGAGTCATTTGAACTAGATATGGTTAAGATGAATAAGGTTGATATGAGGGTGTTCATATGGCTAACTTCGGTTAACTATTGTTGAGCCAACATGGAGTACACGTTTAGGTACGGTTACATAAACCTAAATGAGGGTACATTTCATTTTTGTGTAACAAGCTAAGTTCGATCTAACGGTTGAAAGATATTAGCTTGGTTGAATCAGGTTTTTCATCTAACAGTGAATATTGAATGCTTTGTTACCAAGGTAACTTAGATTGCAAACCATGATTTGAAAACTATACAAAAGAGAACTCTAGCAACTGGGGAAACTAATCCCCACACTTATGTGTGTTACTAGTTTCATAGCTAGAGTCGATTCTCCTTTAACCTTAGGTTTCTCACGAAACCCTGTAGGTTAAAGACTTGAAGACTTCACTGTGATTTTGAAGCCAGACCCAACTATTTTCTCTGTAGTTACGTGATCTGATCTTTCCCGATTCTATCGTCTGAGTACTATCTTCTCTAAGATTTGCTCGAGATTTAATCTCCGATAGGCAAGATAAAAAGTAATCACAAACACCTTCGTCTCATCGTTTGTGATTCCACAATATCTAGTTTCGTTTCCATACGATTTAGATTATTGTGAGGTGATTGATAATACTAGGTTGTTCTTCGGGAATATAAGACCGGTTAATCAATTGGTTCTTGTACACCTTGATTTATCAAAAGATGAAACAAAACTCATAGGTATTTTTGTGGGAGACAGATTTATCTATTCCAATAGACTTCTCTGTGTGAGACAGATTTTTTTATCAAGTCTTCGACTTTGGGTCGTAGAAACTCTTGGTTGTGGGTGAGATCATCTAAGACAATCAAGTGCGTAGTATCCTTCTGGTATCAGAGACGTAAGGAACGCAATTGTACCTTGAATCAGTGTGAGATTGATTAGGGTTCAACTACAGTCCAGTCCGAAGTTCATTGGTACTAGGCTAGTGTCTGTAGCGGCTTAATACAGTGTGGTGTTCAAAGCTGGACTAGGTCCCGGGGTTTTTCTGCATTTGCGGTTTTCCTTGTTAACAAAATTCTGGTGTTTGTGTTATTTCTTTTCCGCATTATATTTTGTTATATAATTGAAATATCACAGGTTGTGCGTTGTATCGATTAATTAGGAAATCCAACCTTTGATTGTTGATTGAAATTGATTGATCCTTAAACATTGGTCTTTGGTACCGTTCAAGTTACTACTCTTATATTCAACCGGCTCGCAAATTTCTATTTGCTGATTGCAGATTGAATTGAGAGATAGAGATATAAACTCTTTGATATACTTTTCTAAAGATTGAGTTTGACTGTCTAGTTGATTCTCTTTAAAGTATATTGGAGTAAGTCCTCTCAGATTTCCAAACGAATTGTTGGGTGCGGTTGTTGTACCCTCGCAATTTCAGGACAGTGATCACTACCAATAACAGTCAAGTGATAAAGAGCAGCATTAGGATAAATAACATTCTAGTCAGAAGTAGTAAGAACTCTGTCTAGTCTCTCTAAGATAAGATCATTACCATTCCTTCTATTAGTCCAGGTATAGGGGTTTCCTATATAATGCATGCTATAAAGATTGTTCATGTTTAAAAGATTGTTATTTGCATCTAAATCAGTTTGACTAGGAATGTTGCCTCCTTCTTTCTCATTTCTATCCAGGATAAAGTTTAAATCCCCTATGACTATCCAAAGGTTATTGTAATTTGCTCTAAGGTTGCTAATGTGATTCCATTGTGCTCATCTATCATTATCATTCAGGGCACCATAGAAACAAGTGAGCATGAAGCTACCATTTGAGTATCTAACTTAACAATACAATTTATCATATTCAAATGCATATCAATCACTTGTAGATCAATGTTGTCCTTCCAAATGAGACAAAGGCCACCAGAAAAAACCAATGGGGTTTAGAAAAGAGACATTTGGGAATTTATATCTAGCTAACAGATATTGCATTCTTTTTTGTTGGTTTTTGGTTTCTGTCAAAAAAATGATATCTGGGTTTTGGGATTTAATGAGCATATAAAGATGGTTTCTAGTATCCTTATTAGCAAACCCACACATATTCCATGATATGATTTTCTTCTTTTTATGCAAAATATCACAACCAAAGAAATTATGAGCAAAACTTTTTTGAGAAATTAATTTGACTGAAATGAATAAAACCAAGGAATTTTTGTTGTTTATCTTATTCTCCCCTGGAGTGTTCTTTAGTTGTTTCTCCTGGTGTGTGACTCTGTATGCAGCTAGTGTTTCCATTTGTTTACCATCATGAGAAGGAATGTGAGTGTTAAGCTGAGTGTTGGTTGCTAGATCTTCCTTAGGGTCTTGGTTATCTCAGATCCTAAGTCTTTTCCCAAGTCTTGCTGAAGTGTTGTCATCTTCATCTTGAGTTGCAATGCTTAGCACAGGCCCAATCATGATTCCATCTTTAGGAGGGACAAATAGAGAGTGTTTTATTGACTTTTGTTTCTGCATGATAGGAATAGTTGCAACTGAGTTTCCTTCTCTAGTCTTCTTCATACCATTAGCATTTTGGTACCAAAGTAGTATGGCTTGTTATGAGCTTTTATAAGGAATTATGCAGCTGCGGCACATGTACCTTTTGTGTGCTTAATGATATATCATGTAGGACATATATTGTATGGTTGCTTCTCATAGAAGGATTTTATCCATCTTGTATATCCAACATCTGTTTTAGCCAAAGCTCCTCTTATTAGGGGGTTGTTAATATTTATTGAAATGCAGACCTTCACACCATCTTTATCTACTGGAATAGCATCCTTAGGTTCTATAGCTATTACCTATCCCATAAGTTTACCTATCTTTGTTACTGATATAGGATTCATATGCCCAGGCAGAAGTTTTTTGAGCTGCAACCAAAAACACTGAAAATTCCATTCCAATTCCTTGTACATCACCTCTGAGTTATAGTGATGCAAAATAACTAGATTTCCATTCACACTCCATGGTCTAGTTATGAAAACATTTTTCTTTGTATCTCCATCCTTGAACTTGGTGAATGGGCTATAACAAACAATTTTTTGAAAGTGTGTTTCAAAACAGACTCTAAGGCTACCGTTTCTGCATTTCAGAATGGTAAACTTCCTTGATTGGCCATATCTAGATGGAATAAAATAAACAACAAGCTGCAATGGTCCTTTATTCATAGCTTCAGAGAAATCAATTTCTCTGCAGATTCTTTAGCCAAGAAAGGTGCTGGATTGAATAATGGGGAGTACAGAATCTAAACAGGCAATCCTGACTGCATCAATAAAATAGAAATTCCTTTCTTTCCTTACTTTAGATTTTATTAATGTTTGAGTGTATGCATGTATATAAAGGCCTGGTTTTTCCTTTTGTTTTGCTTCTGTCAATTGTTTTTTGTTAACATCTTTGGAATTAATAAAATCATTATTATTGAGCAAAAAAATCATCCTTGAAGTTGAAAACCATCATGTTATCATAAATTTTCACAACTTTTACTTCACCTTCAGGGATATGAGACCATGTAAAGTTTATATGTTTCTCCACTGCTTTATAACCCATTTTTCCTTCCATAATAATCATGCCAATAAGACAATGAACCCATTCTCCTTCAATTTCTGGTAGTGCTACATCTTCATTTAAATGAGTGTCTGCTTCATCTTTATTATCAAGATCAAGAGCAGCTTGCTTGAATCTTGCTGCCAAATCAGAAACTTGGTCAATCTTCTCAGCTGCAATATTGGTTTCCGGATTGAGTGGTTTGTTGAGACTTTTGGAGTTTGGCTGGTATAAGAGAAAGGCTTATATAGGTTAGGGTTTCCCTCTCTATAAACAAATTTTTCAATCCAAGAATTACGGTGAGAAAATAAAAAGTTGTTATGGAAGGATGAACCAAAAACATAAACAATATATGTGGTCATTAACCCGAAGAGAAATGTAAGGAAAGTATTTCCAAAATTGTTACGACTATTTTGAAATTTGAATTTCCTAAATTTCTACCTTTTCTTCTTCTGGAATTTTTGATGATAGGCTATGGATCGGTAGGTACTGAGTTGAAACTTCTCATGATAATGAATCAATAGAAACACTTTGGCTTCAAAAAAACATCTTAGCACGCAGAGCAAATGCTGTAATCACAACTGTAAACAAGGCAAACGACATTAGGGAGATAACAACCTGTAAACACATTTAGGGGAGATTAAAGATTAGTTAGCAAAATATTTCGAAACTGAACATAACACAGATAAAGAAAAATAAAACAAATTAAAGTAAACAGAGTTAGGGAATTTTTGAACTATGAAAACTAGTAAATCAACCGAATAGTGTATTAATGATTGAAAATCATGGATTGTGTGGAAGGTTTCTAAGGAATCATGATGAATTGGTGAAATTTTTTATTGATTCGGAGAACCAATTCGTAGAGAAGAGAGAGAAAACTCGAAGTGATTGGACCCACCTCTAAAAGAGACCGGCATTTGTATGTCTGTCACTAATATCTTACCTTTGAAATAAAACCTCCCAAGTCCCGTCCATGTACGACCAAAAAGAGTCGTGTACTTAGAGAAAGGGCTATGGTTAGTCTCCAAATGGGGACTAACTCTTTCATATGAAGGATTTCTCGCTCAAATGAACGAGTAACCCACTATGGGCAAAACGAAAAATGAGCACTACACGGGAGACGATCTTCCATGAGAATTTCTTTTTTATTACCAGACGGGGCAGTCCCCCATCCAGGAAAAAAAAACATACGATAGACTGTCTCCCGTCTGGTAATAAAACTAGAAAAAACATCCAGGAGAACGAGTATTTTTCTTTCTTCCAAATTTCATCTTCTATTTCTCTCTATCACTCTTCTACTCTTCTTTGTCACTCTCTTCAATCTTCATCAATCATCCTCATATCATCAAATTAAATGAAACCCACTCTGTAAGTATTGAAGGTAAATCTCTTGAGTCTTTAAAAATCATGGTTATCTAATTTCGTTTTTGTTTAAGGTTTGCCCTAATTTATTTATTTTTTTCAATTATTTTGAAGGTGGAGTGAATTCAATTGGATTTAAGGTATGATTATGATTAATGTCGTTCTTGTTTAAGTTTATTATGATTGATTTATGATTGTTATTTGTTTTTATTCATAATTCATTACATTTTTTTAGGGTTTATATAGAAAACAATGGATTACACTAGGTTGTCTTCTAAAGATGCAACAAATCATGTATGCAAAACTCTTAACACGGAAAGTGACAAACCTTGGATTAGATTTAAGGGTGGATGGAACAATATGCCTAAATTGTATGTAAACATCCAAAGCGTGCAAAGTTTATGAGTAATTGTGGATTGGGTATGTTACTTGAGATAGATGTTCCGAAAGATGATCAACAACTCACACACGCAATTATTGAGCGATTTTGGATATCTACAATGTAAACTTATCATATTAGTATTCATCTACAAACATAATGAGCAATACGTACGAAACAAAAATACTTACCGTGTGCTCGACTCCGTAACCACTTATTCGTCCTCCTCGAAATAGTTTTCCAAGAACGGCGACAAATAGCCTAATGTCTTTCTTTATAGCACATATTCGGTTTTCTAAACTAGTTTTGTCTCTATCATTTGGGTTAGCTTTCATTTTATCGATAAATAATGGAATAATTTGATCCCAATATTTGGTTTTTCCTTGATGCACACCAACACTACCATCACCCGTTATTGCTATATGTGCTTCGCAAAGAGCTACATCTTCCTCCATAGTATATTTAATTGGTTGCTTCCTACGAGCTTTTTGAGATTTTTGGTTTGAAGTAGTCGGTGTTGGTGAAGAAGACATGTATGGAGAGTATTGAATCGAAAGGAAGAAGAAAACTTCAAAACTTAAATTTGACTGAAATGGAGTAGAATGAAGTTAGAGTTGGAGTTGGAGTGGTAGTAGAATGAAGAGAAAAGAGTTAGAGTTTTTGGTTTTATAGGCTGAAATGTAGCCGTTGAGGAAAAAAATTTCAAACATCAAACAGGAGATTATCTCCCGTTTGTATCTTAAAAAATCATCAAACGGGGGACAGTCCCCCGCCTGTCTAAAACAAAACAAAAAAAACTCAAACGGGAGACTATACCCCGTCAATACCAAAAAAAAATTATACACGGGGGCAGTCTCCCGTTTTTTTGTTCTTTTTCTAGACGGGGGATAGTCCCCCGTCTAGTGTTCCACTCCCAACCACTCGTTCAACAGAACGAGTGTTCCAACGAGTTTGGGGGGAAAGTGGGTTGAAACCTACCTATAGCAGCCTCTAATCTGCTCAAATCGGTAGTGCACTCCTTCATTTGAAAGGGTGACACTAACCATAGCCCTTGCTTTTAGGCTAAGTCCTATGTACCTTGAAAGTTCAAGATCCAAGATTTGAACGGTTACAAAAGCGTGACCAAAGCTATGATTCAACGCATAGGAGCGACCAATGGTTTGGCGCTACAAAAATTATTTTAACGCCTAATGATAAGTCGTTTTTTCAGAATATTCCTATATAATATGCAAATCCGTAGCAAATGATAAGGCCTCACGTCTCAAAGCCCAATCATTCGACGCCACGTCTCACAAAAAAAACATCTTTTACTATGCCGCCTAATGGTTGGTCTCCCAACATCTTTTCATTCGGCGCTTTTAAAAAGAATGTTGAATCACCGTAGGGGTTGGACGATGATTCAAAGTGACATGGCACCATGTTGAATGTTGAATCTTGAACAACCATAAGACTAAGCCTTAATATTTATATTTACAGTGGTACAAATTTCTTGTATCTCCATAGTACACCGAGATCAGTGTTCGGGAAAAGATCCGACCTTAGAGAGAATCGGGTTAATTAGGAGATGAGAAGAATATCGAGAATGATGTAGTATTGATCTCAAAAAAAAAAAAAAAAAAACGATTTTTCTAGATAATTAATTCGACCTTTCTGAATAAATATGTGAGTGCATGCCAATGAATTAATGCTTTCAAAATACAATGAAGAGATAACGGTATAATTGGGTTCAACAACTCTCTTAATTCGACCAAAAAAATCAACGAGATTTTCAAAGATGTTTATGAAAAACGAGAAAACAGAAGAAAAGGAAAATTGTAATTGAATGAAAACCAACCTTATAATGGATTGGTGTATGTTATGAATGGTTGTGTCTGCTCGAAATTAAAACATTATTTATACTCTGGTATGACCAATTATATATTGTTTCGTCACATTCTATTATGTGCATTGCTTTCTAAAATTCACTTGTCTTGGTAGGATAACCACATCCCAAGGATTGTTGTCCCCGGACTCGTTGTGGTGGCAAACATAACGTATTTTATTTTCCATGTTATTGAAAATATCCAACAAAAAGATTATTATTAGGGATACACAAAGATCGTTCTGAACAGTAGAATACTACCGACAATAATGATGTGATGTCATTTTGTCAATCCATTCCGCGGACCCATTACGCTCGTTGTATCATACAATTTTGCTATCATATTTCCGCAGGCTTATTTTGTCGATCGATTTTCTTCAATCCAGGTTGCTGACTTGTTTCCGTCGATCCACGTCGGCCGCCTTGAGTATGAATTTTGTTCTCAACCATAAAAGAAAGTTATGGAAGGTTCCAGGTTACTTGATTGACAAGCGAGCAACGATAAAAGCTATCTCGACATCATTGTTTATCCTAAAAGTATATGCATATAGATACGAGGGATATAAACCCTTAAAGATACGCAACAAAACAAAATAAAACTTAATAAACTCTTGTGTAAATTTTTGTTGCTAACTTGAACGTCGGAGGAATTGGAAAGTATCCCATCAATATGGTTCATCAGGAGAGGAAGACTAACAAACATCACCATCGAGATTGTTTGAGGTACAAACCAATTTTTACCCACAGAGGTTTGAAAAAGTGAGGGTACCAAGTACTCCACCAGCTTTTTTGTTGTGAAATCTATATACAATTTTCTTGCGCGAACTGTTATCAAAGATTAAAGCAGACAAGAAAATATCCTTGGATAATCTCTAAAAGGGATTCTTCAATCACAGTGATTGATTAACATACAACTTGCTTGTATTTTTAAATAGAAAGAAGATGCAAAAAATAAAAGTAAAGCAAGACAACCGAAATTTTGTTAACGAGGAAAACTGGTGTTAGAGCACTACTTGGTCGAACTCGCATGCGTTGCTATCTCAAGCATGTTTGTCAATGTTAGTGATCAAAACTATAAGTCTTGATTTCTAGTCTACTTATATATGTATAGGACTAGGACATAGATTGTGTAGTTGAGCCTTATACTTCACGGCGTTCATCATTTGAAGATGAAGAACTACTAAGGAGAGCTTATGGAACTTCACCGACAAAAGGTATGTGGAGACTGAAACTCATCTATCACTTGGAAAGTCTATTTCTACTCTATCTCCTATATTGAGACATAAGTCGTGTTACGATATAGTTTTCTATTATACACATTTGAGATTTTGAGCTGAGTTTAAACTGACTTACATATTTCTCGGAATATGTGTTGGCAAGCTTTCGATTTGAGCAAGTTCATCTTATATTCTTGACGCAAGTCAAAATATGATCATGTGATAATTGCCGAGTAACATCTTACATGGTTTGTGTGATACAATCATTTGGTGTAGACTTGGAATGTTTCGTTATGATTATTTCAATAACTTGAAAATTGCTTTGATGCTAATAGTGTGTGAAAACGGCTATTGTCATCCTCTAAGAAAGTTTCAATGATTGAAATAAGAGTTTAGAACACTTAACCATTATTGGATATGACATGTTGTGTACTCTTGCACATATGTAATCCATGTCCGGGAACCATAGTATGCGTACATGTACGCGTACCTGTTGGCTTGAGAAATCCGGGAACCTAAGTATGCGCACCCATTCGCGTACTGGTGTAAGGTTCATGTGTGAATATTTCTGCTAGGATTGGAAATACGCGTACCCGTTTGCATACTGGCGAAACCCAATCTTGGTCCGGGTATCTCAAGTATGCGTACACGTTTGCATACTTGAAGGTTAAAGTTCTAAAATCGGTTGTGTACATGAACTTAAACATTTATATAATAAGGAATGCAATCTTTGCAAACCGTGGGTATAATGTTCATGAATTGATTCGAGTGAATCAAACCGATTTTGCTTCAATTGTGTTCTTGTATACTTCTATGAGAATGTAGCAATTGAACAACTCTTTAACTAGTTTCATTTGAGTCATTTGAACTAGATATGGTTAAGATGAATAAGGTTGATATGAGAGTGTTCATATGGCTAACTTCGGTTAACTATTGTTGAGCCAACATGGAGTACACGTTTAGGTACGGTTACATAAACCTAAATGAGGGTACATTTCATTTTTGTGTAACAAGCTAAGTTCGATCTAACGGTTGAAAGATATTAGCTTGGTTGAATCAGGTTTTTCATCTAACGGTGAATATTGAATGCTTTGTTACCAAGGTAACTTAGATTGCAAACCCTGATTTGAAAACTATATAAAGGAGAACTCTAGCAACTGGGAAACCTAATCACCACACTTCTATGTGTTACTAGTTGCATAGCTAGAGTCGATTCTCCTTTAACCTTAGGTTTCTCACGAGACCCTGTAGATTAACGACTTGAAGAATTCATTGTGATTGTGAAGCCAGATCCAACTATTTTCTCTATAGTTGCGTGTTCTGATCTTGCCCGATTTTATCGTCTGAGTACTATCTTCTCTAAGATTTGCTCGAGATTTAATCTCCGATAGGCAACATAAAAAGTAATCACAAACACCTTCGTCTCATCGTTTGTGATTCCACAATATCTAGTTTTGTTTCCATACCGTTTAGATTATTGTGAGGTGGTTGATAATACTAGGCTGTTCAATTCTTAAGATATGCAATGGATGTTTATTTTTCGAATTTGACAAACACCAATTGTATTCCAACCAATGAACGTAAATCACTCATATTTGAAAACTAATTTTAGCTAGCACATATACATGTACTTAAATAATATAGTAATTAGAGATATGCAAACCTCTGGGATACGATAAGCATGTATTTTCAACATCTAAAAGATATTGAAAAATCGGTTTCAGGATCTTTCCTTGAGTATCAAAGGAACATACTTGAACATGGAGATCTCAGAGTTTACCACATATTCAAATCATTATCTGAGCTTCCCAATCTAACCCATGTACATATCGATGTCTTTGGAAACCCTAAGATTTAGGAGAAATTCGAAGGGTTTCCAGGAGGGTTAATCATTTCTAAATGATGATTGAAATGAGGTTAATTTCTATCATGCTACTCGTTGGATGCGCCATGTTTAGATACATACATTACAACATAACTGTGATGTGCATTTTCCTTTTTCTTGTACGTACAGTTCTTTAAGTATTGGGTATTATTTGTAAGCAATAATTCTCTTCTATAAAATTTGAAATATGTGTTGCCTATAATTCTCTTCTATAAAATGATTGTTTTTGTTTTCTCTTTTACAAGTTTAAAATTGTTCAATGTTAGTTTCGATTTGTTTTTGGTCTCCTGTGATCAATTTAGAGAATTGATCAATGTTTCGTGTTTTACTTTCCCTCTTGATGTGAAAGAATTGATTCGCGTGACTCGAGTTTGGCCAGCTGCAACATGGGCCAAGATTGCAAAACTATTTTTCTCTATTTGTGAGTGAGATTAAGATTTAGTCCCGTATAAAATAGTTTAATCAGAGCAATGGAAAAAGGGCACTATAAAATGCGAAGCTAGAAACAAGACAAGCATACCTTTCTTGGCCTTTTGTCTAAGATCAAGTGTAATATATGTTCTTATCAGTTTAATATGTGATATGTCGTCCATCGGATGACATGATATTAAATTAACTTTTTCATGGGGGAGTTCCCATCATTCTCGTGTGTCGTCGGATATATTTTTAATGGGGCGTTTTTTGATGGGGGCATGGAGGACAAATCAGATGCTTACATGTGTTTTTTCAATTAATTGTTTGTTTCCAAAAACATTTAAAAAAAGTGTATTTTTGGAGAGTTTTTTTTATGGGGGTATGTGACATGTGTTTTTCAATTAATTGATTTAATTAAATTTTGTTTCCAAAAACTGGAAAAAAAGTGTATTTTTGGAGAGAAAATTGGTTATCTTAATTGATATTTTATCTTTAATATTATTGGAAACAAAATCTGTTGAAACAATTCTTAAAAATGACACATGTCAGCATCTGATTTGTCCCTCGTTCCCCCATCAAAAAATTATCCATGCGTTGCACTGCTGCAATGGCCTGGCGCACCCCTACCAAAACTAAAAAGAATTTTGGGACTTCATACTGCATGCTGGTTGTACTTGAGCTGAAAGCATGCTTGCTAATCAGGTTAACAAGCATTTGATTTGGGCACCAGTTATGCTCAACATTTGCCTTCAACACATCTCTAGTTACATCGCAATTGAACTTGGGTTTGTAAACGTTCCAATTTAGCACAAGGCAACAAGTTGATTTTTTTATTTTGCTAAGGCAACAAATTGAAATGAACAAACAACCATGAAAAGTAAACAAAGAACTAGTTCTGGTTCATTCAACTGATACAAGATGAATATGAAAAAGCGAGGGTACAACAACCACACCCAATATTTCGCTTAGCAATATGTATGGACAAACTCCAATATACTTTCTAGAGAATCAACTAGACAGTCAGACTCAATCTAGAGAAAAGTATATCAAAGAGTTTATATCTCAATCTCTCGATTTGATCTTTACTCGAGCAAATAGAAATCTGCGAGTCTTTATCAAAGAGAGATAACTTGGATGGTAGCAAAGACCAATATCCAAGTGTCAATCAATTTAAATCAACAACCAAAAGGTCGGATATTTTAATTGATTAAACAACGCACAACCTGTGATATTTCAATTATATAAACAAATATAATACGGAATAGAAATAACACAGACACCTTAATTTTGTTAACGAGGAAACCGAAATGCAGAAAACCTCGGACCTAGTCCAGTCAGTTGAACGTGCATTGTATTAAGCCGCTACGGACACTAGCCTACTCCAAATTAACTTCTGGTGCATTGGGACTCGTAGTTGAACCCCAACCAATCTCACACTGATCCAAGGTACAGTTATGCTCCTACGTCTCTGATCCCAGTAGGATGCTACGTACTCGATTCCCTTAGCTGATCTCACCCACAACTAAAAGTTGCTACGACCCAAAGTCGAAGATTTTTAATAAACAAATCTGTATTACACAGAAAAGTCTACAGTAATAGATAAATCCATCTCCCACTAATATACCTATGAGTTTTTGTTCCGTCTTTTGATAAATCAAGGTGAACATGAACCAATTGATAACCCGGACTTATATTCCCGAAGAACAGCCTAATATTATCAATCACCTCACAATAATCTTAATCGACGCAGCAAAAAAAGATATTGCGGAATCACAAACGGTGAGACGAAGTGTTTGTGATTTCTTTTCTATCTTGCCTATTGGAGATATAAATCTCAAACAACTCGTACGATAGAAACAACAATATCAGATCACACAACTACAAGAAAAGTAGTATCGGTCTGGCATCATAATCCCAATGAAGTCTTTAAGTCGTTAACCTGGTTTAGAGAAGAAAACCCAAGATTAAAGGAGAATCGACTCTAGCTTATGCAACTAGTATCACACGTAAGGTGTGGGGATTAGGTTTCCCAGTTGCTAGAGTTCTCCCTTATATAGTCTTTCAAATCGTGGTTTGCAATCAATGTTAGCTTGGTAATAAAGCACTCAATATTCATAGTTAGATGAAAACACGATTAGATTCAAGCTAATATTTCTCAACCGTTGGATCGAAACCTTATCTTGTTAAACACAAATGAAATGTCCAATTTTGGGTTTATGTAACCGTTCCCAAACATTGACATTTGTTGGTTCAACAATAGTTAACCAAATGGTCAGCCATATGAGCAATTTCATATCAACTATATTCTTCTTCACCATAACTAGTTCAAATGACTTAAATGAACTAGTTAGAGAGTTGTTCAATTTCTTAATCTTATGTAACTACACAAGTCACAATCGAAGCAAAAACGGTTTGATTCACTCGAATCGGTTCATGAACTTTATAGCCACAGTTTGCAAAAGCATTCCTTACTTTATATAAACATGAGTTCAAGAACAACCGATTTTAGATATAACCTACTCAAGTTCGCGGACTGGGTTCGCGGACTTAAGCTCACGGAAGGAGTTCACAAACTCTAGCAGAAATTCTCGGGTCGAGAACTTCCGCCAGTTCGCGGACTTGGCTCACGCCACATTCCGTTTCTCTTGATCAACAAAGTTCGCAAACTTTGGTTCAAGGAATAAGGACTTATACATATATGTGTTTCCACGATAATGCTTATATCCTACCAATGGTTATGTAATCTAAACTCTCATTTCAATCATTGAAACATTCTCAGAGGAAGTGATGTGATTTTGAAGTTGTTTGTAAAGTGGTAAGAAAGATGTCGTTCTCTCGAACTTGTGAAGGATTTTTTTAGACTTAAATTCAAAACTAAAATATAAAATCACTAATAATTATAGCAAACACTGAAAAACTTGATATCAATATTAAAAGAACACTGAGGCTAAGATTCCACTATTTTTCCAAGCTCAAAGCGATTTAACCCTATATTTATATTCATGCAATTTTCTCGTTCAATTTGATTCTAAACTATTGCAACAAGTAGATTCTCAAAATAACAAGTGTAAATCCGAAGCATAAAACATCAAAAACCTAGGTCCAAGTATGCTCTATCAAAAGAAATCACAATTGTTTAACAAAAATCATTCAAACAATTATCGATCAAGGCAAAATAATCATAATAATAATTGCAATAAATAGATAAATAAGAATATACCACTTCTTGTTGGAAAAATAGCTTCCTCTATTGCCTCAGCAATGGGGTTTAGCTCCCCATATTAACCACTTGCTCAAAATACATGTTTGTTGCTCCAAAGTTGATTAAAAAGAAGAGAAGGTATAAAACAACGTGTTTGTAACAGTTATAATTGTTACAGAACCACTTTGTTACAAAGAACCCTAACACGTAACCGTTGCGAACTCGATTAATTGTTGGAAAAATTGTTCTGAACTGTTACAAAGGTAATAAATTTGAAAGAAAAGGCCATGGGTTCTGCGACTTTCCTTAAGCGCTGTTCTCTGTTCTTCTTCCTCCTCTCGCCTGTAGAACTCTGCAACTCGATTGTTTATGCTCTATAGCGTTCTAAAACCTCCCCAAAGTGTACGTGACCTCTTCTGAGACTCGTATCACTCTATTTATACATGACAGATGATTGAATCTCGAAAAATCTTCTATTTTCTTTCCTCCCAAGGCACGGAATTTTCTCCTTCTCCCCGTATCTTTTACAAGTCTTCCGGCGGTTCAAAACTCTCCCAAACTTAACAGCATCGTATCCTAGGAGAATATAGACTCTCCTAATCTGCTTATATCTTCCAAACATAAATAAAATCCCCGAAGAACTCTCATGTATCCGGTCCCTGTGTAGTTGACAAAAATATGGAACTTGCTTTTTTTACGATTCTCCAGAGACCACCTTTCCTGTTTTAACGTAACAGATCCTTACCAATCCAACTGGACGACAAATTCCGACAAAAGCTCAACCGAAACTCTTCCAAATATAAACCCGAGAAAATACCTTTCCCTGTTTAACTAAAACTCGATATCCAGCCCAAATCCGTCGTATCAAATTGAGTTACCATTCCTGTTTAGCCTTAACAGGACTACAGAAATCAAACTCCGTGATTAAATCTCTCTCGGAAATATCCAAAAATCAAATCCAACTCTGCCAGTTGCTTTCCCGCTAAAACAGAATTTAAACGGGGAAGAAGGTGGTCGCCCCCTATCCTGGGCTGGAGTGTAAATAGCAGCTGTCCTGAGGTGGCCCCTTAGTAATTTGGGTACCCCTTATCCATAGTGAGAGTCCGAATAGTAGGTGTCCTCCGGGTGCAACTTTTTGAGCCGATTTTTTTCCAAAAATGTTTATTGGCCAAAAATACCTACACACACATAAAACACCATAAAAAGTACAAAAATGAGCACTATCAATATAAAGAATCGAGACAAATTAGACACAAAAATGTGTCTATCAGGACGTTATATAGCCGTTATTCACAAAATGTTTTTTGTCAGAGCAATTTTCAAAGTGATTGAAACATAACATGACATTCGTCACTAGGTAAATATGAATTTGGCTAAAGCGAAAGCTTACCAACACATATTTCGAGAAATAGATAGGCGAGATAAACTGGGCTCGAAATAGCAAATGTGTATAGTGAAAGTCTATATATCAAAACGACTTTTGTCTCAAGAATATGAGATAGAGTAAATAGAGTTTTGAGTGACACATAAGTTCAAGTCTCCACATACCTTTTAGTCGATGAAGTTCCACCAGTTCCTTGAGTAGTCCTTCGTCTTGTATGATGATTGCCATGGAGTCTTGAGCTCAACTACACTTTCTATCCTAGTCCGAGACCTTTAGCTATAATAGGCTAGAAATCAAGACTTATAGTTTTGATCACTAACATTGACAAACATGCTTGAGATAGCAACGCATGCGAGTTCGACCGAGCAATGCTCTAAGAATCTCCCCCTTTTGTCAATTTTAGTAACAAAACTATTAATACATATGGAATACAAAAAATAAATAAATTAACTTTTGTAGCTCCTATTCCACATGCCTAATCTTCAACATTACTCGAAATCTTCGTCACTTCCAAGTACTCCAATGATCCCAGAGTTTGTAAGTTTAGCATCATCGTTGTTGAAAATCCGTAGCTATAACAACAAGAAAACAAGAGTTCTCAATCATTGTTATACAGTGTCATAGTATCATTACACAACGTCAAAGTCCAATTGTATCACAACTTCAACAACAATACTATGGTGATATGTATCACTCCCCCTTTGTAAATACTCCATCTCACATGGAAACCACTCCCCCTTACATAATGATCCGAAAACCATATGTATTTGTAGTGTGAACTACATATTAATTCTCCCCCTTTTTGTCAATAAAATTGGCAAAGGTACAAGAACGGGATCCTAATGAAATTTCCGAAAGAGACATTTCATGACCAAAAGAAAGAAACACATATCAGCTTATTTAGATGCAATCATAAAGCCGAAGCTAAATGCATTCATCAAGGAGTTTAAAGATACAAGACAACCCTGTAATATTCCACAGCCGCACTCCCCACAAAGATTTGGCAATTAAGCACAAGTTCAAAAAGAACTCTCCCCCATAAAATGTCATTCCCGAAAGAACAACAAGAGCGACCTTAATTTCGAAAGAAAAAATGGATTTCTTTGGACATAACAAATCACATACAAGTATGAATTTGAATCCAAAATACTCAATTAAATTAACCACAAGAAGTTCATGATTAATTTAATCGATAATGCTAAACACAAGTGAACTTATGGAGACTCAAAATACTCAATTAGATTAATCACAAGAGAACCCATAGTTAATCTAATTGAAGTACACAACCAAACTAATCACAAAAGTAATCAATTTAATTGGTCATACTCGACATAAGAGAATCTATGGAGCAATGACTACGTTAATCATGAAAATAATCAACCCAGACAAAAACGCTCAAACATAAGAAGACTTATGGAGTTATAACTAAATAACCAAACAAGATGATTAATTTAGTTCAAAAATGCTCGACATAAAGTACCTTACGGGACAACAACAAAGTTAATCATAAAATAATCAACTTGGTCGTTTAGTGCTCAACATAAGACACATTACAGAGCCTCACAGTAATACATAAAATATGGATCAGGGAAGATCAATTACTGCGGAATACACAAGGATTCATTCTATTTTCCATCACCATTTGCACAATGACAAACAATAGACATAATTCTTGAAAACAAAAGATTTTAACCTATCTTGCGTCAATAATTGACAATATAGGCTTAACTTTTGTATTTGTCAAAAGTCCATTCATTCCTTTATCAACATATGAATATCGACTTATGAAAGACTTTACTTTTGACAAGATATGGGACAATCATAGTTCACGGACGCAAACACACATATCCCATAACAATTTGCAATATATAAAACCATAACGATTAATATTGGAAAAATCATCTTCCAAACAGTTTTAGAATTTAAACAAATAAACCTAAAAACATGAAGATGAAAACGTTGGACATAGCTATGTGTAATCACAATAACGGCTATTCCAAACTCTAGTTATTCTTCTAAACAAAAGCAGAAACGTAGAAGATTTACTAGGCATACTATCTCTAAGAGAATTCGAAAAACACTAAACCCTGGTCAAACAACTAGAGATCGAACATGGACGAGCTCATCAGTTGCTTTCTTCAGTTAGTTTTTCAGAAAATCAAGATTCCTTGTTGCAATTCCGAGCTGCTCCCGTATGATCTCAAAATCTTGAAGAAGATTTCCTACCAGTCGTGATGACATCTGAACTGGTAGTTTCTTTTCATGATAAATAGCATGATGACATGTTATGAAAACAAGGTTTTTACTAAACTCGATAGTCTTGCCCTCCTTGACTTCATCAACTTTGTTGCTTCCATCCATTGTGCTCAGAAAAGAATCTTTTGACCTTATGGAACAATGTATCACCCTATGACACATGTATATATATACAGATGTTCCACAAAAACCCTAGGAACAGACTTCCGTGTGGGTCAGGCGTACGTGCACTCGTGGTCACCAAACGTTTTAATGGCCAAGCATAATGGAGAGGCAAAGGAAAGCAAAGGATGAACTACTTTTGTTCCAAGAAGAGCCACTAGATAAACAAGGAAGTTTTCCCAAAAAAAAAAACAGAAGCAAGGCTCAACAGATTTAAGATCATCAACTATAAGAAAAAGTCGTACACCCCTGACAGCATTCTCAAGACAGACTTCTTGAGAATTATGAGCATCCTTCTTAATATGTAAGAGGGATGCTCCATTGAGCAGTCATGGCTTATTAAGATGAGCATTTTGCTCATCATTATTGACTTCTTCTTTCTCTCCTTCAAGGGGATTTAGAGAAAAATCACGCAACCTTGATTGAAGGAGGTTTATCAAGAGAGGAACTAGAAATACCTGAGCCAATAGCTTTCTATGTCTTTTTGATGCCCCGTTTGAGTCTGTTTATGCTGTCCTTAAGTTCAGAGACTCGATTATTAATATGTATGAAATATGGAGCATGAGTCTTGGAACCACAACCTTCTTCAGAGTGAGGCAAGGAACTCAACTTTTCCTTTTTTCTCCTGTGCCTTTTCTTCTTTTCAGGGATATTTGAAAAGTTAGTTGCTCTATTTCCATTCTTCCTTTTACCACTGTTGGTAGCATAATCAAGAAGGAACTTATCACAATATCTTTCTTGATTGTCTAAAGTGTCGTTTGTACCAACAATTTGAGAGACAGGTTTAATAAATTCACTACACCATTTTTAGGGATTCGCAACGGCGCCTGGCCGTTGCTGACCGGGGTCGCAACGGCAGAGTGACGTTTCAAAACACGATGTTGCATTTTTTCGCAACGGCATAAGCTCCGTTGCGACTCTTGGTCAGCAACGGAGATTCGCAACGTACTGTGCCGTTGCGACCCAGTTTATTCGCAATCAAGGTCTGTCGTTGCTAACCTGTTTCTAATTACAGGAATACCCCTACCCGAAACTAAAATATTATTGGTTCTGGTTCTAACTTAGCAACAGATTAAAGACGTTGCTAATATTTTGCAACATAAAAAAAAGGTCAAGTCTTCATTGACCTGGTCAAAATCCATTTCCCCCCCGCAGTTACCCTGTTCCCCACATTCATCATTTCCACATATATACATTCATTCAACATACATACATTCATTCATTCAACATACAAAACTATATCATATTATGAAAATGGATTCTTCAATTGATTTTAACAACAAGTATGAGTATTTGATACAAACTATGTCATTCATTTAATGGACATACACAGAAACATACTTAGTTCCTAAGTTCAGTTTGTATAAAGTTCTGAAATTCCTAAGTTCTTCTAACTTAAATCTATATAAGGAGATACTACATTATAACTTACAAATATTGTAGCTGCTAAGAGACCTAATGGCTGCTGCTTTGCTGCTTTGTTCTCCAATATTTCTGATCTCACAACAGAGCATCATTAATTAACCTGCGAACAAAGCATCACAAATTAATCAGATATCCAGTATGCTTATAAAGATTGAGTCGAAGACTAATAGGCTATATAATCAAATCAAAAGAACCCGCATAATTCACACTAACACATAGCTTATGCAAGAGATTGAAAGTATCAAATTACACTCAATGAAACATGTATGCCTCTACAGTGGCTATTTCTGAATCAACAATCTCAATGAAACCATCGTAAACAAACAATGAATAAGAGGATTTCAAGAATAACAAGTGATTAAGCCACTTCAGGATCTACTATTATCAAAGGCATTTGACATGTCCACCAGAATATCGGCAGTTCAAGTGATCAACAATAGATGCATCAGATGTACCATATTAACAATAGTTGTTATCCAGGCATTGCAATCAAGAAAAGAATTGCTAGTTTTAGCAGCTTGAATAATGTCACTTGGGCATTACAATTCACATATTTTGTTCTTTTTTTTTTCTCAACACAGGATAACATGCGTAAGGACTGAGCTTTTTTGTAGTTATAATTTCAATATAACAAAGTGTAAAAGATTCAAAACTATCACAGGTTGAATTCTGATGAATGCATTAAAATATTGGTTAGAAAGTTATAAGTTATAACAATCACTTATAAGCATCATCCGAAGGCAAACAGAAATACTACTCAAGTTTCGGGAAAGTCATGCCAGCTAGCAAACTAAAGTTTCGGCAATATCTGCAGTAAACCCATCATAGATGAACTAATAAAGTATCAAACTCTGCCATGGCTTGCTTGCATACATGACTAATACTAGTCACGAACAATTAATGACAATGAAAAATTATAAAATTTTGAGACAATGAAGTATCTTTGTACAAGGAAATAAATCAAAATCAGATATGGTATTTAATGTAACCAGACAAGGACGAAACTGAATATTACTTAGTGAAGAAGAAAAATATACCTTGGCAAGATCAAGGTTGATCACATGAGCAACTCTAGTGACATCTAAACCACGAGATGCAACATCTATGGCGACACAGACAAGAAATTTGGAGGTTAAGTCGTTGCAGGGGTGTAACACATTTATTTAACTTAATTCAAACAAGTCATAATTAAGGAGAGGCTTAAGACTTGGTTTTGGTAGATTGATTACCTTCCAAAATACAAAAGATAAACAATATAGCAGAAACATTCTTCTCAAGCAAGTGTATCCTGTAGAAATAGAAGACATTTCCATCTTTTAGCAAGTATAATTGTATGTTCGTCCCCTAGCAAAAGAATAAAGGAAGAACTTACTTAGGATCAACTGTAGCTGTTAAGGACAATATAGGTAGCAGGAAGGTAGTTCCTTAAAGAGGAAAGGGTTGTGATAGCTAGACCTTTAGGAAATAGAACAAGAAAAATTAGGAATAAGGACTGCCGAGTATGCTGGCAAAGAAATTCGTCAAATAGAATACATAATCTCTGCATTATCGCAAAAATAAGAACAAGAGTTTCATCGTTTTGTTTGGTTGATGGAATTTCCATTTTACACCTAGAATATACATTCGTCATATGCAATTAGATTCAATAAACATCTAGAATACTGACTTTGTGGGCTTTGACATAAGCCCTTGTGTTGCAATATATCGATCCGGTGTAACTTAAAATAACTTGAGAACCTCTTACTAGGCTTAATGACGGATTTCCAGAGATCCATGAATATAACGACAAAATCATAATACACAGGACATAATATCTATGTTTTGAGTTTGATCTACTAAGATTTCTATTCTCTAATGTTGTTCATATAAAAATGGATGAATAAGTTACCTTTTCCCTGACCTCAGAAGCTTGAGTCGATGGCAGATATTCTGTACCATCCCTTTTCCCTTTAGTGCCATCACTTGATTTTTCCTATTAAAACACGACTGTCATCATAATAAACCTTCAAATATGGAACAAAATTCAACTGAGCACACATGCTAAATATAAATGAGAGAAACATCGTAATGCATACCATCGAAACTGTCAAAAGGAGATCATAACATAAACGTAAACAATCAGAACTGAAACCTTCAAATTGGTTTGTTTTAAGGGGAACACCCGGGTGCTAAAAGATTGAACACGAAACCTAAGGAAGCAATATGTGTCTTACCCAAATTCTTTTCCAAAATTCTATTGTCCGCAACTTGCTGATCTCATAGTTAAGCTACATCGTCATGCTATAGCTCCAGAACTTCCTCCCGCAAAAACGAAAGCAGATAATATGCACCATGGATGAGTTAGACATAAAAAATATTAGGAATACATAAAGAAAGACCAATAAGGAAAACTACCTCTTTGTATCAATCCACTCTTCTCAAAACAGTTTGAAGTTCATCGATTGTCGCTTTGCATAGCCAAAGAATCGTAATCGATGTCATTGACTCAAATTTGATACACACTAATTTTCTAATACATGAAATATGAGATACAACATACACAACATAGAAGTTAGAAGCAGAAATATGCCAAAACAAAATTTAATCGCAGTTCTAACTCATCATAGAAATCAATCACTAACTCTCCATAGAAAAATCTGTTGAGTGTTGTTAAATGAGCCAACTAGTTAACCTTGGTCTGTAATTGAATACCTTCAAAGATATACCATTATGGAAACTTCTGTAGTAGAAGAACTTGTAAAACAATACAAGCTACCTTACAACTAGCCTCAATAGCTTCCTCTCTACCTCTTTCCTCAACCACAACAAAGCTTCCTACAAAAAAATTAAAAAACGATCGTTAACAAAACCTATTTAATATCCAATTTGATCACTGATTTCTTATAAAACTACTTCATTAGACTAAGGTAGTAGAGATTGAGATGCTCTAGTTACAACTTACACTTTGATATTTCAATAACCATAATTTCAAGCCATAACCATCACCCTCCATCTTTACTATCATTCAACAAACTCAAAAATGGAATGGAATAATTCTTTTAAATTAACTCAACAAAGCAATTACCTCAAAACAACTTATGCCAAACAGTTGAAATCGATCCCTTCTTTATTCTGATTTGACTCAACCGTACATCACCATCTCAAGTCAAATCCATCACCATCACAAACCAATTCCCAACAAATCTTCACCATAATCACTAGCATGAATAAAACCCTAACTATCGAACTCAGGCTCATAATCTAGCTAATTTAGATTAAACTCAACTCTGAATCATTCTTCTAGAACTTCAGTTTCGTCTTCTACATCATCTCAGAATCTGTTCTTATGAAACCCTAATTCTTTAAATTTTTCAAATTCTTCTTCTTTGTAATCGAACTCTCAAATTGGCATGACCATCATCTTCTTCATGTTATAATCTTCAAAACCCATCCACTAATTTCTTCTTAATCATCACCAAATCGAAACCCTAATTCATATTCACGGAAAACCCTAACTTCTCAATTGAATTCGTATTCTTCAATCTCCGTATTTTTTAAATTCCTGATTCAACTATTCTTCTCTTGATCTGAATCTTGTAAACTTCGTCACAATATCAACTCTCTCAAAACCCTATCCCTGATTCTTACAGAATCATCTTTCTCTTTTCAATCAAAAATCCTAACAAAATCAAATCTATAGATTCATCATCTTCAGACTTAATCCATCTATCTCACTGGATTTATTCATAGACAACATGAAGAAGTTTTAGAGATTCTTCACGCAGAGACAGAGAGGAGATGAGAGTTTAGAGTTGGAGAGGAGAGGAGAGAGTGAGTTACGAGAGAGTCTCTGCTTGTGGCGGAGAAAAAATGATGAAGGAAATAGATTAAGGGCAGGATAAGTCTAGATTGGGATTAAGGGTGGAAAATAAAAGAAACGCTCTTGACCAAAGTTTGACTGGGGCGTGTTTATCAACTCTAGTGTTCCGACCGCACACGCGATTCGCACGCTTGAACTGAGCGCAGTTGCAATTCGCAACCTTGCCTGTGAGGTTGCAAAATTCGCAACGGCACCCATCTGTTGCGAAAAATTAGCAACTAAGATTCGCAACCGAAATTTCGCAACCGACCTAGTGCCGTTGCGAATCTTAGTTACGAATCCCTTAAAATGGTGTAGTGCTTCTTTAGACACCCATGCAAGAATGTTGCGAAGTTTTTCATTCCTTAAACGAAAACGACATTTCCGCTCAGGATGTCCTTTATTTCCGCAGTAATAGCAGTTAAAGGATCTAGTCTCAATTGTCTTCATGTGAGTGGATTAGAAGGAGAACAATCCTTGTATTTAGACACATTACAAACTGCGAACGGTTTTTCACATGAGGAATTATCAATAGCTTTAACAAAGTTGATCTTACTAGTTTTTGGAGCGTCTATTCCTTTATAGCCCAGACCACGTGTATCACGATGTTCTTTACATGCTCCAATCATAGAACACAATTTTGTAGAGCTAGAATTTAATCTTCTCAGATTCTCTTCCAGTGATTTTACTTTATCAAGAGCAGCTGCAAGGTCAGTTTCCAAGGATTTTTCATTGGCAAGAAGACCGAGTTCTTTGTCACTAAAACATTTTTGTTGAGAGTCATATGTTGCTTCAGCATCTGCAAGTCTTTCTTTCAACACACAGAGATTTCGGAGAAGATTATCACATTCAGACCTTTTTGTGCAAACATCTTCTTCATGATCTTTAACGATAGATTTTAAGAGTTTGTACCCACCATCATATCCTTTAAAGAGTTTTCTCAATTTTCTGTTTTCTTGACAAAAAGGAGCCATGTATTTACTCAAGCAAGTTGTTGACCTTTTTTCTTTCAAAGCACGGTCAAACAGCTTGATATATTGAGCAACTTCCTCATCAATACTTTGCCCTTCTTCTGAATCATTATCATCTGAAAGATCATCCAACTGTTCATCAAGACATTTTTCCCAGTCGAAAGCAGATTCAGTCAAGGGACAAGATACATAGTTTTACTTAGAGGCTTCAGGACTTTGAGACTCACAAGAGTGACTCTGAACTGATGTTGCATTATCAGAGATAATATCGTCCATCCTCAGATCGCCACAAACACATACTTTTGAGGTCTTGAACGTGTTTGCCTGCTCTGATACCAATTGAAAAAGCGAGGGTACAACAACCACACCCAATATTTCGCTTAGCAATCTGTATGGACAAACTCCAATATACTTTCTAGAGAATCAACTAGATAGTCAGACTCAATCTAGAGAAAAGTATATCAAAGAGTTTATATCTCAATCTCTCAATTTGATCTTTACTCAAAAAAATAGAAATCTACGAGTCTTTATCAAAGAAAGATAACTTGGATGGTACCAAAGACCAATATCCAAGTGTCAATCAATTTAAATCAACAACCAAAAGGTCGGATATTCTAATTGATTGAACAACGCACAACCCGTGATATTTCAATTATATAAACAAATATAATGCAGAATAGAAATAACACAGACACCAGAATTTTGTTAACGAGGAAACCGCAAATGCGAAAAACCCCGGACCTATTCCAGATTGAACACACACTTTGTATTAAGCCGCTACGAGACACTAGCCTACTCCAAATTAACTTCGGCCCGGGACCGTAGTTGAACCCCAACCAATCTCACACTGATCCAAGGTACATTTATGATCCTACGTCTCTGATCCCAGGAGGATGCTACGTACTTGATTCCCTTAGCTGATCTCACCCACAACTAAGAGTTGCTACGACCCAAAGTCGAAGATTTTTAATAAAAAAATTTGTATCACACAGAAAAGTCTACGGTAATAGATAATATACCTACGAGTTTTTGTTCCGTCTTTTGATAAATCAAGGTGAACATGAACCAATTGATAACCCGGACTTATATTCCCGAAGAACAACCTAGTATCATCAATCACCTCACAATAATCTTAATCAACGCAGCGAAAAAAGATATTGCGGAATCACAAACGATGAGACGAAGTGTTTGTGATTTCTTTTCTATCTTGCCTATCGGAGATATAAATCTCAAGCCAATTATTCCAATTGTACTCGTATGATAGAAATAGCAAGATCAGATCACACAACTACAAGAAAAGTAGTATCGATCTAGCTTCATAATCCCAATGAAGTCTTTAAGTCGTTAACCTGGTTTAGAGAAGAAAACCCAAGGTTAAAGGAGAATCGACTCTAGCTTATGCAACTAGTATCACACGTAAGGTGTGGGGATTAGGTTTCCCAGTTGCTAGAGTTCTCCCGTATATAGTCTTTCAAATCAGGGTTTGCAATCAATGTTAGCTTGGTAACAAAGCACTCAATATTCACCGTTAGATGAAAACCTGATTAGATTCAAGCTAATATTTCTCAACTGTGGGATCGAAACCTTAGCTTGTTACACACAAATGAAATGTCCAATTTTGGGTTTATGTAACCGTTCCCAAACATTGACATTTGTTGGTTCAACAATAGTTAACCAAAGGGTTAGCCATATGAGCAATTTCATATCAACCATATTCTTTTTCACCATAACTAGTTCAAATGACTTAAATGAACTAGTTAGAGAGTTGTTCAATTGCTTAGATCTTATGTAACTACACAAGACACAATCGAAGCAAAAACGGTTTGATTCACTCGAATCGGTTCATCAACTTTATAGACACGGTTTGCAAAAGCATTCCTTAGTTTATATAAACATGAGTTCAAGAAAAACCGATTTTAGATATAACCTTCTGGGTTCACGGACTTAAGCTCACGGAAGGAGTTCACAAACTCCAGCAGAAATTCTCGGATCGAGAATTTCCGCCAGTTCGCGGACTTGGCTCATGCCACATTCCGTTTCTCTTGATCAACAAAGTTCGCAAACTTTGGTTCAAGGAATAAGGACTTATACATATATGTGTTTCCACAACAATGCTTATATCCTACCAATGGTTATGTAATCTGAACTCTCATTTCAATCATTGAAACATTCTCTGAGGACGTTATATAGCCGTTATTCACAAACCATTTTTTGTCAGAGCAATTTTCAAAGTGATTGAAACATAACATGACATTCGTCACTAGGTAAAGATGAATTTGGCTAAAGGGAAAGCTTACCAACACATATTTCGAGAAATAGATAGGCGAGATAAACTCGGATCGAAATAGCAAATGTGTATAATGAAAGTCTATATATCAAAACGACTTTTGTCTCAAGAATAGGAGATAGAGTAAATAGACTTTTGAGTGACAAATAAGTTCAAGTCTCTACATACCTTTTAGTCGATGAAGTTCCACCAGTTCCTTGAGTAGTCCTTCGTCTTGTATGATGATTTCCATGGAGTCTTGAGCTCAACTACACTTTCTATCCTAGTCCGAGACCTTTAGCTATAATAGGCTAGAAATCAAGACTTATAGTTTTGATCACTAACATTGACAAACATGCTTGAGATAGCAATGCATGCGAGTTCGACCGAGCAATGCTCTAACAGAATAGGAAGCTAAATCTTGGCAAATTATTTTTTTTTCTCGGAAAAGAGGCAAGCCTCATACATTAATATTGATGATAAACCGATTGAAAATCGGGTGAGTTACATTACAGACTTGGATCTTCTCAACAAGATTAATAGGATTAAACAGACAATATTGAACTACCAGATGACATACAAATTCAGACAACCAAACAATGTAGTTACGAATCATACCCCGGTGAAAATCTTTATACATCCTAACCCGATTCCTACGTAATGTGATAAGGTTAACTGGCCTGGTTTGATTGAGATGAACTCATTCAAACCTTCTAAAAATTCTACACATAGTAGAGGTGTCAGGATCAATAGATCCAACCAATTCTCAAGGTTTTTTTTCATGATCATAGTAAAACAAATGATAATGGTATAAAAGAATCCATAGATCCCACTAATAGTCAAGGTTTTTATCAAACATAAGGTGATACAAGTAACAAAGAAAACCAAAATAGGTTCTCTTGGGATGGAATCAGGATAAATCGGTCTGAAACTTCAACTGACTATGTCTTCGGTAACTATTTCTTGCTGGTATCTTTGTTGTTGCTAGTATTTTTGGTGTCTTCATTGCTGTTGATGTCTTTGAGGATACTCTTACTGCTGATGTTGGAGGACCATGAGTATTGTTCTTGACTAACTTCATAAAAAAAGTAAAATCCAACTGAAAATCCAAAGGTGAAAATTCACTAAAGAAAATTAAAGATAAAACTGGTAGTTAACTAGACCTGAACAAAGAAAAGATAACAACTAATTAAGATTTTGATTTAAGATTTGATATAAAATCAAACAGAGTCAAACCCTTATTTTAATTTAAGATCCTAAAACAGACAAAAGAAATTAAATAACTAGCTAGTAATTTGATGTAAGAATTGATCTGGAAATCAAACAGAATCAAACCCTTTTAATCTTAAATCTAAGATCCCAATACAGAATAAAATAATAAAAAAAAAACCAACTAAATCTAAGATCTGAAATAGTGTAAACAGAAAAGCAAGATACGATTGAGAGATTTGAGAGGAGAGTAGCTGCTCAGACCTACTTGAACTGGAGCATGGTGTTACAACACCAAACCGATATCCCTTATTTCCTTAATTATACTTTCCTAGTTTGCATGGTTTCCTAGTTTACGTGAACTTCTTATTATTAGCATTACTTACTTATCAAGTATTTTAGTTTGGTTTAAATACCTTACTTAAGATTGTATTTAACACAAGTTTAATTAATACAACTCATTTTAACTGATTTCTTCCCTTAATCTTCTAAGCAGAGGTGGTTAACCCCAACTCAAAGTGTTTTATCTAGGGTTCTTGTTTACTTTTCTTTTGTTCTAGCTAGTGTTTGGTCAAGGACCCTAACACCTGGTTCAGAGCAGGTTTAGATCAATCCCTAAATTTTACCATTTTTTTTTTAGAGATGTCTTATACAGATAATATGAAACTCGTTCAAGATAGCGTTGTGTCTGTTTCACAAAAAATTGATACTCTTGTCACCACCATTAACACCAATCATGTTCACGATGAAGAAGCTCGCGACAGGAAGAAAGCTGAAGAGAAACAATTGCGTGAAGAAGATCGTGCTGCTAGGAAATTGGACTTATCTGAACATACAGCAGAGCTGTCAAACACTCTTACAACAGATCTCACAGCAGCTTTAACTACATCCTTGGAAAACTCCTTACGTGCAATGTTTAGAGAATTTATTCCTCGGATTAATCAACGTCACGGTGCTGCTCCTCCACCACCACCTCCTCCTCCTCCTGGTGGTAATGCAGTTAATATTCGAGATGGATCAATTAGCCCGAAGTTCCCAACTTTTGATGGTGATGATCCTGATGGTTGGATTTTTAATGTCGATCAATATTTTAGTCTGCACAAAGTAGTTGACAATTTGAAAATTACTCTTGCTTCCGCTCATCTCAAAGGCGATGCCAATGCTTGGTTTCGCTGGAAAAAGACAACTACCATTGTGACTACATGGGTCGAATTTGTGATCTTTTCCGTGCTCGTTTCTCTCCTAAAAAATTCGTTGATGCTCGGATGGCAATTAGAACGATTAAACAAAAAGGTACGGTTTGTGATCACATACCTGATGTTGAACGTCTGTTAAATTTTATCACAGAATTGCTTGAAGACCACTTAGTCAATTGCTTTATCCATTGTTTGAAACCGGAGATTGGCTCTGTGGTTAAATTGCTGGAACCACAAACTTTAGCTGCAACTTTTACAAAGGCAATAAATCAGGAAGATGTCTTATTAGCAGCAAAACAGCCTTATCGTCCTCCTCAACTAAGATCTTCAACCAATCCTTCACCTAATCAATTTAAAAGAAATACCTTACCTCCTGGAGCTAAGAGACTTACTTGGGAAGAACAAAAAGAGAAAAAGGGAGAAGGGTCTTTGCTTTAATTGTGATCAATTATTTACTCCTGGTCACTTGTGCTTAAAACCGAGATTATTGTTACTAGATGAAGCTCCAGAAATGGTTGAATTGGATACATAAGTTGTGCATGAAGAAAATGTAATGATGCCTGAAGATGAAACTGAAGCTGCTATATCGTTACATTCTCTTGTGGGTTCTTCTTTTCCTAGAACTATGCGAGTTAATGATTTTTCTAAATCTCAACCTCTTACAATTCTGATTGATTCAGGTTCAACTCATAATTTTCTTCATCATGCATTAGCTAAAAGACGTGGTTATTCTTTGCAAGCTACAGATAATGCACTTTGTGTCACTGTTTGTGATGGTGGTAAATTAACTACATTGGGTACTTGCTTCAATGTTCCAATTCGAATGCAAGATTATAATTTTTCTACTGACTTTCATATCTTAACCATTAGTGGTTGTGATGCCGTGTTAGGAGTGCAATGGTTGCGAACTTTGGGACTGATTTATTGGGATTTTGGCAAGTTGATTGTGCGTTTTAAAATTAATGGCGCAGACATTCAATTATTGGGTAATAATTCTGCTTCTTTCATGCTCTTAGATAGTGTGCCCATGCAGCTTTTACTCAACCGTGAATATTATGGTGTTTTCCTACAATTTTCTACACCAACTACTTCTTCATTGAATGCTATGACAGCTACACAACCTGAGATTCAATGATTATTGTCTGAATTTGCTGATATTTTTCAAACTCCAACCTCACTACCACCAAAAAGATTGCATGATCATCGAATTCCCTTAATACCAGGATCAACTCCAGTTAATGTTCATCCTTATCGTTATCCTCATTTTCATAAGGCTGAAATTGACAAGATTATATCTGAATTAAGTCAAGCTGGGTTCATTCGATCTAGTTCAAGTCCATTTTCTTCTCCTATCTTAATGGTGCGTAAAAAAGATGGTCCATGGTGTATGTGTGTGGATTATAGAGCCTTCAACAAGATTACAATTAAAAATTGATTTCCCATTCCAATGGTGGATGAATTACTTGATGAACTTCATGGTGCAATTATATTTACAAAGCTTGCTGATAGGTGTCTAAAACACCTTAATATTTATCTATTATTTATGCTTTCTTTGCTCAGTTTTCTTGTAAATATGTATCTAATGGTTGTTTTTGAGTATTTAGGTACTTTGGACTCAATTTGAATAAAAGAAGAAGAAACAACGCAAAAGTCTCATCTCATGTGCGAATGCTGTTGGAGGCGGATTATTTCTCACTATTTGCTTCTATTTCTTCATCTCTGTCTGAAAAGTATGTCGGCTTTAGTGATGCAAACTTATCTGTCTGAAAAGCACGACTGCTTTAGTGATGAAGAGACATTGAAGAGAAGAAGTGAATCTGAGAAGTAAGAGATGGCTGTCGTTCTTGGACGAATTTGAAGAAGAGCAAAAGCGGCATTTCTCACATGCAAGGACTATTGGAAGCACAATGGAGGAAAAAGACCTATCATTCTCTGGTGGCTCGAGTCAACTTTTAGGGTGCCTAGAGTCATCTAGGTACCGCTTATCTACTTCACTAGGATGGATATATCGACTAGCCTTGTTCCTATACCCACTCTGAAAGAGAGGAAATCGTTTTTCTCCTTTTCATTACACTCCACCTCAATTTCAGAGAACAAGTCATGGCGGCTGCGATCTGAGAATTGGAGATGCAGAGAAGGAATTCAGGATTCACAGAGAGATGGAGATTCGAGAAGATTTCACTGTTGATGTTGGTCTAGTGAAGAACAGATCCCAGTTTGGATCGATTCTGGTTCTTGACTGAAGAATCAGGTAGAAGGAGAAGAGATCGACGTAATTCAAGAAATTGGGGATGAAATCTGTAACAAGAAGAGCAGCTAGAAGATGGGTTTTAAGGGATTCAAGTCTACAACAGAATTTAAGGGTTTGAGAATAAATTGGGGGTTTCTCTCAATGTGAGTCTGTTGGAGCTATAGGATGAATTTGATGCTGTAATAAGGGCTTGGTGAACTTGAGTTAGCAGGGAGTTATAGAGTTGAAATGGGTTTGTTTTTGTGCTGCTATGGGTATGTTACTGCAACAAGCTACAGGTTGAAAAGCTGCAGATGTTTGTGTTGCAAGGATTTGGAGAAAGAAGTTGTAGTAGTGACTGAAGTGAAGCTGACAAACTGAAAGTGCAGTTCAGATGGCCTTGAGTTCATTACAGAGAAGAGGGTTGAATTGCAGGAGCTGGATGGTGATGACTACAAGCTGATGGGAGATTGTATGTTGAAATTGCAGGTGATGCTTGCAAAGAATGGAGTGCTGGTGGTCTCTGGTGGGTTCGTATGGAAGTGTAGCCGCTAATGAAGCTACAGAATATACTATATGTATGTTTAGGTTTGCAATGAAGCTGTTCTGAAATTGCAGTTACAGCTCAAATGGAGAAATGCAGTTTAGGTGCAGCTTGAGATGATGAGACGAATGAGTCGCAAATCGCAAGACTTGGGAATGGAATGTTACAGTTGAGCTGTAGTTATGTATGGAATTGCAGGGGTAAACTGGCTGGAGCCTTAGGCGTGAGATGGTTGTCTTTGGTGACGGATTAAGGCACTGGTTGTGATTTCGTTGGTTTTTGTAATGGATTGATGAAGCTGTAGCCGATGGATTGCAGCTAGGAATGAAGCTACGGACTTGAACTGAGAGTTGTAGATATTGCTGCCATGGACTCACTATGCAGTGAGATGAACTGGCAATGGGTTGGCTTTGTGCCGAAATTGCAAAGTGAGGAATCTGGTAGTTGAGATAAAGAAATAAGAAAAGAAGAACAACAGTGCAATGTGGTGTTCAAGTCCACAATGGCCGATTCTTTGTTGCGAGGTGCTGATAGGTGTAGAATACACCTTATTTAATATCTAGTATTTATGCTTTCATTGCGAGTTTTCTTGTAAATTATGTATCTTATGTGTGTTTTTGAGTTTATTAGGTGCAATGGAGTCATTTGGAGCAAAAAGACCAACTGGAATTCGTTCAAATACAAGATTTCTACTTTTCATTGTGTAGAGGACGAGAAGATGAAGACGATGGCGAAAGAACGGAGTCATTCTGAGTTCGTATGAAGAAGTTATGAGCAAAACAAGAACTCATAAGCAAAGGGCAAAATGGTCATTTTATCGGGAAGTACTATTGGCACCCCGCTGTACGTTAAGGGGTAGTCATTACGGTTAAGGGGCGACTCTCTTTTGGAGGAGTGCTAATGACAGACCAGCTGAGGCTAAGGGGTTAGAAATTTGGTTAACCCATATCGAAATGGCCGAGTACCAGTATCATGCCCCTTATCTATCTAACCCAAAACCAGAGAAGAGAGATTTCTCTCTCGATTATTTTCTCATTCACCCGAATTAAAGATGAGAGAAAATGGCTGCGGCCAAGTGATGATGGAGAAAATTAGAGAGATGGAAGAGATTAGGGGTTTTACTTGACAAGAGAAGCAACGTCCCAGCTTATGAATCAATTCGAAGATGAAATGGAAGTATGGTTGAAACATCGGAGAAATTGGAAGTTAGGGTTTGGTTTTGCTATTCATAGATAGATCCGAGATGAGTTGGGAAGAAGGTGGAGATCGAGAAGGTGACGTTGCGATCGAGTGAAGGGGTTTTGAAGAGGAGAATTAGGGTTTGAGGAATTCACCGAGATAGAGGAAGTAGTCGTGGTATTGCAACTGTGGTTGATGGTCAAGGGACCGTAATGGGTGATAGAGAAATGGGTCCTGTTCATGGGTCCGTGAATGTTTAGAAGATGGTTACGTGGCAATCGATAGAAGGAATTAAGGGTTATTTGGAGGAAAGAAAAGAAGCGAGAGATGATGTTTGATGGAGAAATTGAGTTTGCAGAGCAATTGTGCTTGATGGGTTTCAGTGAATTGAGCACAAGGTTATTGAAATTGAGTTGGCATGTGGTTGAACTCAGGTGATGAATGGAATTGAATTTGAGGTTGCTGTGTATTAACTAAGGGAAGGAGAATGGTTGCATTTCGTGGGGTCTCGTAAATTGCAGAGAATGCAGGTCATGGTCTTTGGTCTTTGGTGCTTAAAGCTTGAGTTGCGGTGTCCGGAATTCTTTGGACCAGAATGGAGATGGCCAGGGTGTTGATGTTGGCGGTGATGTCTCAACAGTGAGCTGGCTAGGCTTGTAATTTGCAGGAGGTTGTGCTGATGAAAAAGAGAAAAATGTGTGTTGGCCTGAGTTCAGGGTTGCATCGTGGCGAGGAGAAGTGCAGCTGAGTATGCTACTGTCAAGCCCAGAGAAGGAAAGAAGAGAATGTGGAGTGAATGGCCTGAGATAGCTCAGGTGATGTTGTTTTGATCTGAGAAGTTTTCAAGGTTGCTTCCAGGGATGACAGCAGCTGGAATGGAACCTAAGGGAAAGTGCAGGTGCAGTTCTGGTGGGGAAGCTGGCGACACTGGAATAGCTAGGCCTGGTGGTCATGTGTGATGCTGCCAGGGATTAATTGCTCATGGCAGTGAAGAGTTGGTGGTTTCTTTTGCCCTTGAGCTGGTGAGATTGTGAGCCATGATGGATGTCTTTGGTATGGCGAAGGTCGTGTGTTGCAGAAGCGATAAATGTATGTCTAGGTTGAGATTGCCAATGGGTGCTGCTGTCATGATGCCTACAAGAGTTTGAGCTGCACAGGGACTGAGCACTGAGGAATGGTTGAATTCTTGAATGGAGCTACAGCTGCTGATACAAGGGATGGCAGGATGGAGTTGCAACTGGCAGGAGTAATGAGCATTGCAGGTGCAATTGGCTCAAGGTGGTTTTTGGCTAGAGAAACAATGTTGCAGGCCAAAGCACAAGCAAATGAAGCCCTGAGCTTAGGTGAAGCTGGGAGTGGATTCTTGTTGCAGGGGGATTTGAATCTGATGAGAAGCTAAGGAGTTGAGTTGGATGATATGAGCTGTTTGTGTTGAAATTGAAGCTACAAAAGGTATAGCCATCATGGCTGATGAAGCACAATCATAGTGCATGACTGACATGTACTGTGTAATGGCCTGAGCCAAGGCTAGTCAGCTCACTCAGCCAAGGCAGTGACTGACTCAGGTCTGACTCTGACCCATGCTCTGACTTGACCCGATTTGACTCGGTGATTGACCGAGTCCTGACCTGATTTGACCCGACTGAGTTGGACCGTTGACCGGTGGCCGGTTTGACTTTGCCGGTCACCCGAGGTACTTTCCGGCGACTATTCCGGCGGGATTCCGGCCATAATCCCAGTTTTCCGGCGAGCGTTTTTGGGACAATTTCTACACGGGTTTCTCTCCATGGTGGGCCGGGTGAATTTCCAACTAATGGACTTTGAAGACAAAACCTAGTTTTGGAAGGAGAAAAAGACTACAAAAGGGAAGACTTCTACAATTTGGGACCACGTTTTTATTATTATCTCTTCTACTTTTGTTCTAGGGTTTTAAAAACATGAAGTCTTTTCTCTTTCTTCTTGTGATGAACTCCATGAATATGAGTACCTAAGTTTATTATTGGTTATGGAATAGTTGGATTTCACATAATATGATTCTTTGATTCAATATATTAGTTTTGTCTCATAATTATCGTTTGCAATTCTCTGAAAATATTGTTTTATGATTGATTGATTGTTTTGTCAAGTTGCAAATTGGTAGAACTTCTAATCACATCTATTGCTAGTTTAGGGTTTATTATACGCAAAAGTGATATTCCTTGGATATAAGTAGCATAATATGATTATAGTTTGTAGTGATATATTCTTATGATCATATGTGAATCGTAACCTTTGTTAAATTGAATTAGTGCGCTTTCCACGTTCAATTGCTTTGATTGGCCTGATTTCATAGAACTTAACGCATCTAGGGAATTAAACTTGATTAGTGCTTTTACACGTTAGGTTGTTCCTTTAGGTAGAATTCATATTCGCATCTTTTAATGTGTTTGTTGATGACAAGAGGAGATTTGCGGGATATTCTTGCGATCAAGGTATTCTAGGGTCTTTGATAAAAGTTGAGATTAAATATCAATTCTAGTTATTGTGAAAAGCATGTTAGTGAATGAAAACGAAATCCTTAACCAATATCTCTTCTATCTTATTTGTTTGCTTATTTGTTTCTTTGCTTTTATATTTGCTTAGTTTATAAAATCACAAAACTACGGTGTTATTTATAAGGAACCATAACAATTTGACAACCTAGACCTCTCTGTCAGGATCGATCCTTTCTTGCCCTTGCTATATTTATATTTTGAGTAGTAAGAAAGTGTAATTATATTTGTGTCGCTTACTTACGACGATCAAATTTTGGCGCCGTTGCCGGGGAGGCGGCGGTTGTTAATTGTTTTTGGTTTCTTATTTTTGTATTTAGTTTTTGTTTTATTTTTTTATTTTTTTGTTATTTTCTGGGTTTTAACCTTGGTTTGAGAATTATTTCAGGTGCTTATTTCTATGGAAGGAGCATATTGGAACAACGGATACGGGTTTCAACCTCAACAATACGACAACTACCAATTCCATGGGTATAATCAAAACCAATTCATTGGTTATGACCAATATTCCATGGAACCTTGTGGTTTTCCTCAACAACCTTATGGTGAGTATGTGTGTGAACAACAACAAGGATGGGAGGATTCTTATGCTCGTGAACAAAAAGTCTCTAATTTTATAGACAAAGTTTCCACCTTTTTACAAGAGGAATTTCAAAAAGCTAAAGAGACTACAAACGAGCAACTCCAAGAACTTCGTGAAGGTATGGCTAGCTTGCGAAGAAGTATTGATCAATACAAGGAAGATATGGATAATTCTAATGTGCATATGGTTTGTGATGAATATTTGATTGATGCTAATGTTGAAAAAGGCGAATCCTTGGGCACTTTTGTTGATAATTGTGTAGTTAACTCAACTCTTGATCTTAATAATGATCATTCACCTATTCAAAAGGATGAGTTCGAGATTAGCAACACTAAATTCAGCGAGGAACAATCTTATGTTGACTATGATAGTGACGGTGATTATGATACATTGCTTGAAACAACTCATGGTGACATCTCCGAGGAGTCTTTTTGGGATCAAGATGAAGATGAAGAGGAATATGTCGACACTTGTGTAGATTACTCAAGCATTGATCTTAATAATGATCAAGAGCCTATTCAAAGGGTGGAGCTTGAGGATGATGCATTTTTGAGTGTTCTAGAAAAGTTTCTTATGATAAAATTTGGATCCGCAAAAGAGTATGTGCCTTACAACAAAGAGGAGTGTGTTGAGAATGAGACCGGTTTAACCAATATTGTGGAAGACCCAATTGAGCTTGCATATGATTGTAATGATGATGTTTATGTCTATACTTTGGTTAAGGCAGAAACGGATGAAGAATGGTTGCAAGGTTTGATAGAGGACCATGATATACAAGAGGTGAATAATTCACTTGAGTTTTTCAAGGATGAAGAGGATTCCGTGATACAAGAGATTGTGCAAGGTTTATCTAACCCTTTGCCTATTGTTTCTTCTCCTTTACCTCTTATTGGTTTGAATGTATGTGCTTCGAGAACATTGTTGAATGACTTTGTTTCTCGTTTTCCGCCATTAGAGATACTTGATTCTCATACTATGCAGGTTATGGAACCAGAAACCGTGGAGGTACCCGACTTCTATATTCTTTTTACACTTCCAAGTGTGGACAAGAATAAGTGTGGGGGAAGCTTTTATCGGTTCATAGCTTCACTTTTGCTTTATGTTACTAATATTTGTGTGAAGCTAGTGTTTCCAAAACAGGTTCTATGGAAGGATCCCCAACTTTTCAGATTATTGGTGTATGGGGAATGAATCTTACAAGAAGCTAAGTCGGGCCGTCGACTTTAAAACAAGCGCTAAGTGGGAGGCAACCCACCGGTTTTGTATCTCTTATCCTTTTGCTTTTTATTTTTGTTTCGTTTATTTATTTTTTACTGTTTTCAGATCATATTTGCATCCCTATGTTTAATTTCATTGAGTCCGTAATCTATCTTAGAAGAGAATTATGACGAATACCTTTTCGTCAGAAAATTTCAGACTGCGCGTAGTTCAGTCCAGAGACCATAACTGTCAGACCGTTTATCGAAACACTGTGAAATTTTGACACTGTGTAGAAAACACGTAGATGAACAACTTTTGTGAAATGGAGTTTTTCCAAATTCCTTACCAATTTGCACAGTTTTTGCGTTTTATCTGCTGTTACGTCAGAATTCAGAACTTTCGGTTTTACACATTGAGGACAATGTGAAGTTTAAGTGTGGGGGAGCATTTATATGTTTGTTTTTGACACCATTAGTGGATGGAACCATTTTGAATGCAGGAGTTGAGGAACCAATTAACTAAAAGGGAAGAACATAGCTCAAAAATCACAAATTAACATGATAGTTGTTACCATATCTCGGAATATCACCATATCGCATTCTATTTTTATTTTTCCATATTTATCTATTATTCTCTAAGTGCTTTGGTGGGTCACTAAACATCGACGTGTTATTACTGCTAGGATGAAATAGAGTGGTTGAGTTACTAAAAAAAAAAAAAAAAAAAAAAAAAAAAAAAAAAAAAAAAAAAAAAAAAAAACCCGACCAATTAGACCAAAACGGAATAAAAAGACACTTGGGAATAGCAGTATGTGTGAAACGTAGTCCCTGTCTCCGTCGCCTAAACAAGCGTGGAATGCAGGATCCAAGGCAACTATCATGTACTTGTCGACAAGAAGCATGCGCTTGGATCCAAAAGATCTAATCATGCCGTCTAAAAAAAAGAAATTGGATCCAGTTTTATCCAATCATATAAAAAAAAAAAATTATTATTGTGTTGAATAAAGTCACTCTTGGTTCCCTTGTATATGCCAATTGATTTGATGTAGCATTCAAAGACGAAGTAGCTCAATCCAATAGGATTAGGTTCATCTTAGCGGTGACCTTCGACAGAGATATGGGAAACATCGAACACTTGTGAATATTCGCCAACATCTACATCTATATCCATCTTCTTAATCTTTTCATTGTGATTGTGGTTTGTTAGTTTCCGAGTATTGTGGCTTGTTCGACTATCTAATTAGAGTTTATTTACTAATATATGAATTGAATTTGCAAGGTACCTCTTCTTGTAGTCATTTTGGATTCATTCATTGATTTGTCACAAATAGACGGAGTTTGAAATATAGGTTTTGTAGGTAGACCTCTTGTAAACCTTCACGAGACTATAACTCGTCCACTAGGGACACCTAGGGGTTTAAAGGCTTGTTATTTATGCTAAAAGTGACCGTAGCCTCGACGACACGGAGTTGTTGTATTTTATTGTTTTGTTTGATTTGCTCGAGGACTAGCAAAGTCTAAGTGTGGGGGAATCTGATAGGTGTAGAATACACCGTATTTAATATCTAGTATTTATGCTTTCTTTGCGAGTTTTCTTGTAAATTATGTATCTTATGTGTGTTTTTGAGTTTATTAGGTGCAATGGAGTCATTTGGAGCAAAAAGACCAACTGGAATTCGTTCAAATACAAGATTTCTACTTTTCATTGTGTAGAGGACGAGAAGATGAAGACGATGGCGAAAGAAAGAGTCATTCTGAGTTCGTATGAAGAAGTTATGAGCAAAACAAGAACTCATAAGCAAAGGGCAAAATGGTCATTTTATCGGGAAGTACTATTGGCACCCCGCTGTACGTTAAGGGGTAGTCATTACGGTTAAGTGGCGACTCTCTTTTGGAGGAGTGCTAATGACAGACTCACCGAGGCTAAGGGGTTAGAAATTTGGTTAACCCTTATCGAAATGGCCGAGTACCAAAGTATCATGCCCCTTATCTATCTAACCCAAAACCGAGAAGAGAGATTTCTCTCTCGATTATTTTCTCATTCACCCGAATTAAAGATGAGAGAAAATGGTCTGCGCCAAGTGATGATGGAGAAAATTAGAGAGATGGAAGAGATTAAGGGGTTTTACTTGACAAGAGAAGCAACGTCCCAGTTATGAATCAATTCGAAGATGAAATGGAAGTATGGTTGAAACATCAGAGAAATTGGAAGTTAGGGTTTGGTTTTGCTATTCATAGATAGATCCGAGATGAGTTGGGAAGAAGGTGGAGATCGAGAAGGTGACGTTACTGATCGAGTGAAGGGGTTTTGAAGAGGAGAATTAGGGTTTGAGGAATTCACTGAGATAGAGGAAGTAGTCTGTGGTATTGCAGCTGTGGTTGATGATGAGTGCCAAATAGTGCATATTTATACACCTTTTTATTGGCATTTTACTCATCTTTTGCGCTTATAACTCAGATATTATCCCAGATTCTCGTGTTTTCCTTGTTTTCAAGAATAAATATTTGTATTAATTAATTTTGTGTTTTTAGGTAATAAATAAAGCTCGGAGAATCGAGGAGCAAAAGAGCAAAGAGGTGGAGTCGAGCATCTATGGAGTAGATGGCCAAAGCTCCGCGCGCCGAATCGGTTGCAACCCAACACAAGACATGGGCTCAAGCTATCCATCTCCGACCCACGACCCGGATCCAAGCCCGTATCATTTGAGCCATTAGATTTGCTCCGTTTAGATCCGATGGTCGCTCCTTCATGTACATCGAACTTCGCTCGTACTCGCCCAACAATGGAATCACCGGCTTATATCTTGAGCCGTTCGAGATCTCTCCCACGCATCCGACGCTCGTCGCACCACTCACATCAAATCTTGATGCACCCGCTTCACACCACAACACCTATATAAACTCCCATTAACCCAAAACCTAATTCATTTCTCTTCTCCCTCACCCGACAACACCGAGCGCGAGCTCTCCTCCTCCGCAACTCCATCCCTTCTTCCCCGACCGACCAAGCACGTACATCACCACCACCTCCATCACTTGTCGGCGACAACCACAAAGGCGCAACGAGACCACCTCTCCGCCTCCCTCTATTTCTCTCATAGTCTCTTCCCTAGAGGCTAAGTGAGAAATAGAAAGAGAAGAGGGTTAGGGTTAGGCTTTCTCGAAAGCGAGAGGAAGGGAACATTGATCGAGATGAATTGACGGTGGAGAGGACGATTTGAGCGACGTGGGTGAGAGTTTTATTTTAATGTTGATTTCGATTTTAGAGAATTAGGGTTTGAGGGTTAGGGTTTGTGTGCATGTATAAATAGAGGAGGATGAACTTGTGTTGTGGGTTACGCCTGGATTAGCCAGTGTGTCACTTAGATTTAATTTCTGTTTTATTTCTTGCAATGTTTTAATTTCAATTTCCAGGGTGTGTTGAAACCCCTGCTCATATGCTAAGATTGTTCACTGTCATGTATTGTTCTTGTAAGCTTCATGGTTTGATTGGATAAGCTAGTTGAGTATATGACCCCGTGATGGAGTGTATCAAGAAGACACTCCATACTAGGGGGAGTGTATAAGATTAGGCAAAACATTAACATGGTGTTCTTCCCTGGAATGAACCAAGAATAGAACTTGATTAGGAAATGCCTTAGCATAGGTTGGTGTGGACCCTTGTTCTTCATGATAAAGCATATTTAGCTTAAGCTTTAATCTTCTTTGTGTATAACATGATAAGATTAGTAGGTAATTGAAGAAGTTAATGACCCTGTGATGAGCTGTACTGTAAGAAGACAGCTCATACTAGGGGGGAGTTAGTGGATTTAGTTAGTAAAAATCTACCTCAGACCTTCAAATGAAGGACACAAGAATAGAGTTAAGCCACATTGCCTGAGCATGAGGTCAGGTGGTGGAATCAACCACCCTTGTGCTTCACAGTTTACCTCAGTTGCCTTAGTTTAGGTTTATTCCACTCAATCTTAGCCGTTTCGGCAAAAAACCATCTGTTGTCACTGTTACTCCACTTTGAATTTCAGTTTAAGCAAGCCTTAGATCACTAGAGCACCACAAGTCTCTGTGGTTCGACTCGTACGTGCCCAGTTCTACAACCAGACACCGTGCACTTGCGGTATAACCGTAGGCCGTAAAATACATAAATTTAAACATTCTTTCGGGCCTACCAAGTTTTTGGCGCCGTTGCCGGGGACTTGGCGCGTGCCCTGTGATTTTTGGCTAAACTTCACTGTTTTTCAACTATCCCCTGTACATAGTCACCTCACTGTACATATTTATTTTGTTTTTGCTGTTTTTAGTCATGTTTTAGTGGAACTTGTAGTTTGCTGTAACTTGTAGTGTAAATATAGTTTGTAGTGTAATTGTGAGAACCGAATCGAGCTTGTTGAGCTAGCGGTGCAAGCTACAAAGGCCAAAGGAAGGGAACCAAGGAAAGGCCCGGATCTTACGGTACTCGAGCTCGCTTTGCCGCAGACCCCGCTGATCTACAAAGCAACCCAAGGAAGGCAAGAAAAGCACAGGCCTTAAGGTGAGTAACTATGCCGGGAATAGCTCTCGGATCCTCCGTGCTTTCGTGGCCGTTTAACCCGCAAACAACAGAAAGCGGACCTTGAATGCATGCTTGAAACCAAACCGCAACCGCCCGAGTTTGTACCATTAGAGACCCGTTAAACCCGATTACTTGCCCGATACCAATTGCATTGCTAAATCTTTGCCTCTCGTGCCTCTATGAACCATGCCCGAGCATAAACCGTGAGCATGCCCCGCTAGTTGATGATGCTCGATTCTCGTGTTGAATTGTGTGCGTGCCTTGCATGAGAAATTAGCTACCTTGCTAGGTCTGTTGACACCTTGTACATCCGTTCATTTGTTCATCCGCGCAACTCGATATTTGTGCTTGGCTCGTGACTTTTGAAACAAAACCGTGTTAGCCGAGATCTTTTGCCCGTGTGATTTGTGCATTAAATCCTTGGTTTTAACAAAGACTGTGCTCGGTCCCAGCCCCTTGATGTTTGTGTGATTGAGCCGCAACTTGGTTAACCAAGTTTGCCGCCACCAAGCTCCGAGCATAGCCCATTTTGCGGACCCTTAGCATGCTCCTTCCCCCGGGCTCTCTATAAAAACCCTGAACATAAACTTGTGAGCCATCTTGTCTGTGTAATCTGTGCAACCCTGCTGCAACCCTGCTTACTTGAATGCATGCTTGATCACAGTGCAAACCCTGAGCTTAAGATTGCTCTACCCTGTTGACTCTGACTTCTATTGGCCCATTGGTGCACCTGAGCTTGCTAAGACCATCTGACCTACAAGGCTGAACCCATTTGCTATCCGAAGTGTGCAATTACATCTCAATTGAATAGCACCGTATTATTTTGTGAGTCTTTGGAAGCACCGAATGATTACCCTGTGACTGAATGCATGCTTGAATGTGGCTCAATTACCCATTGTGTTGTGTGCCGTTAAGCCTCACTGTACATTGCCTTGAGCTCCCTTGCTAGCCCCCTGAAGCTGCAAGCTTGAGCTCCCTTGCATACCCTGGCATAACCCTGAGCATGAACCATTAGAGCTGTTTTTCTGTTGCTTCTCGGATCTGGCATCAATATTGTGTGTGATTATCCATGCTCATGCTCCTGTGTAACCTTGCCAACCTAAACTGAGCATATTTGTTTGCGCACCTGTGTGCTTGTGTGTCACCCTGAGAATTTGTGTGAGCCGCAATTTGCAAACCCTGCTGCCATCACTGGAGCATAACTCAGCCCCTGTTGCTGATTGTCTTGTGTTTAGCCTGCACTAGTGAGCCCTTGTAAGCCTTGTGAACCATCCCCACCTTGCTAGCCCCCTAAAGCAGCAAGTGTGGAGTTTCCCTGCTTTGCATGATAGGCTAGAGACCTTGCAGCATATTGCTCCACCTCTGGACTATGTGACCATTCCATTAAGAGTGAGTTGTGAGTGATCTAATTTGTGCTGTGATTTGCACTTAGAATTGTGCTGTGCTTAAACTACCAAGAATTGTGCATCATTGAAAGTGTGTAACCTGAGCATAATTGACCAGTCTGTGAGCTCAATGCCCATAATTTCAGTCTACCCTGCAACTGGTAATGCATATAAGTGTGAGCATTGAACCTTACTGACATTTGCATGCTTGTGTGACAACCCTGCTTCACCTTAGCTGATTGCAGCCCTTAGGCTCCATGTGCTTGTGACCTTATGCATGCTTAACATTGTGCTAAACCCAAATGCTGTGAGTGTTATATTTTTGTTCATACGGGTCAGTAAGCTTGCATACCCCGAGCTCGCTGGGCCGTAAGTCGCCGGCTAGCTAAATCCACATCTATTGGGTTGAGCACTAGAGCTGCTGACTGAAACCCAGTTCACCTGGGCTAACACAAATTGCTAGGCTGATTGACCACACTAAACTGGGCTGAGAACCACAACCTGGGCTTTGTACTGCTACTGTGCCGCAAGCAAACCGAAGCCCACATAAGTTCGTGATCCGGGCTGTGCACCGTATCGAGCCCAATAAACCAAACCGTGATGTGCCCGACCCCGAGCCTAACATGACCCGCAAACTATCGACCTAGCCAACTATGCATGAGCCGCTAGCTCCTCGAAGCCGGCAGTGTGACCCAACTCCACCTAACCCACATCTACTGGGCTGTGTGCACAACTGAAGCCTGCACTTCTGAGCTAATTGAACCTGGGCTCTACACACAAACTCAGCCCACATACTGGGCCATTCAGCAACTGGGCTGTATATCCCAAACAAACCAAAAACCCAATAAACCAAATTTTCCCACAAAAACCAAACAATCAGCCCACACAAACCAAATTCCCACATAAACCAAAGCCCATTTTCATGTTGATGTTTCTGTACATTATTTATTTTTTTTTTGGGTTAACCCTCAACTTTTTAGGACTTGTTAAATTTTTCTTTTCTTGAATTGGTTGAGTCTTCATGCGCTTATATTGTGCTAATCTGATATGATCTCCACTGAGAATGTTGGATTTTGCCTTGATTAATGAAGCTCAACCTCGCTCCTGCCGACATCCGGTAATCTCTTCCCTTTTCTCTTATCAGCATAGTTCTCTCGGTATGTGACTGTTTAAATTTTTTCTATATGTCGACACATTGAGGACAATGTTTGATTTAGGTTTGGGGGTACATTTGCATTTGCATATAGAGTTTTTAGTCTTTTTAATCTTTTTTTTTTCATTTAAAAAAAAAAAAAAAAAAAAAAAAAAAAAAAAAAAAATTCAAAAACTTTTTGCAAATAAAAACCTCCAACTTTTAGAGATTTTAGAGTCACTAGCATGCTTTTAGCTATGTTTACATAGAGATTCTCGACCGAAATAACAGAACTTGGAAGTACCTAGGAGAACACAATCGGGTTTCTTAGTTGATTAGAGCGTTAAAGTTGGATTTAACCATACCGGAGGGCGAATTAGGTGCTGTTTAGATATTCGGTAGTAGAATTGTGATCACCCATAGTGGAGACTACCCATTTTACATCAAGTGAGGCACCAACCTTCAAATTTTTGCAACTTTCTAGAAAAGTTGTTAGAGTGTGTGTCACCTTACGTAAATTAGGGTAGGAATGGTGAGCTACCCAACTTCGCACCATTTTCAAGACTACTTTTGATCTCTTGAGTGCTAGTTTTTGTCAATCATGAGGGTGACGTCTAAAGATGAAAACTCCTTCTAAATACCGATTTGTAGTTAGCATCATCTCTCTCTCAATCAATGAAGACCCATAGAAACACATCATCGTCAAGAACCTGAGCAGTAATCGAATATTGAAAGAAAAATTGATATAGTCCAAGGTTTATGTGCGAAAAGAAAAGAAAATAGGATGAGAATTAATAAAATTTATAAAATCAAGACAATACAAGTTGTGGAAAAATTGAGTGATAAAGTCCTTTGTCCATGGAGTTAGTTGTGTCATTATTTGTATTTTCATTTTCACTTTTTGTAACTAAAAAAAAAAAAAAAAAAAAAAAAAAAAAATATTGTAGTTTATTTTTGCTACCACCATGGTAAAGAAGAATTTAAAAAGAAAAATCCAAACAACAAGGAATTTGAGTAGAAAAATTAAAATTTGTCAAGTTTTTGTGAAGTTTAGAAGTTCGTCATCAACATTTGAAGACCGAAGACCGAAGATTGAAGACGTTTCTATGGTTTCTTATGAGAGAGTGATATTAATTGCCGATCGGGTGAGAAGTGAGTGAGTACTCCCACCCTTACTAATGGTTGATTTTCCTTTCTTAGAGATCATTAGAAAAAGTTTCTTTTTGTCCACACTTTTGTGGAGTCTCCAGATTTTATTTCGGAAGGTTATCCTTCTTACCTACAACGTGTGCAGGATTTCTCTCTTTACTCCTGCCTGCACACATGAGAGACTAAAAAAGCGATCTTTTTGAGTGCAATTATCATAAAACCCTAATGGTGAGGCGAAGTCGAGGCTTATGATCACAATCGAATCCGAATTCTTTCATATGGTATGGTTACTTCTCGCTCAAAGACTTAAGGATGAGAATGCGTTCTTCGATAGTTCTAACTTCGTTACTAGCATGCGTAAACTCTATGTCCTCATAGCTTCTTGGAGGCTTGAGACTCTTTTACACTCGAAGTTGGAGAAGGTTTTGTGGGTACACCTCCGGTAAACCCTCACGAGACTACAACTCGTCCACTAGGGACACCTAGGGGTTTAAAGGCTTAGTGCATACGCTAAATGCATTCGAGAGACCTGCGACGGGGTATAGTTAGGATTTCTTATTTTTGTTTTACTTGAGGACAAGTAAAATTCAGTTTGGGGGTATTTGATGAGTGCCAAATAGTGCATATTTATACACCTTTTTATTGGCATTTTACTCATCTTTTGCGCTTATAACTCGGATATTATCCCAGCATTACGTGTTTTCCTTGTTTTCAAGAATAAATATTTGTATTAATTAATTTTGTGTTTTTAGGTAATAAATAAAGCTCGGAGAATCGAGGAGCAAAAGAGCAAAGAATTGGAGTCGAGCATCTATGGAGTAGATGGCCAAAGCCGCGCGCGAATCGCCTTGCAACCCAACACAAGACATGGGCTCAAGCTATCCATCTCCGACCCACGACCGGATCCAAGCCCGTATCATTTGAGCCATTAGATTTGCTCCGTTTAGATCCGATGGTCGCTCCTTCATGTACATCGAACTTCGCCGTACTCGCCCAACAAATGGAATCACCACTTATATCTTGAGCCGTTCAGATCTCTCCCACGCATCCGACGCTCGCTGCACCACTCACATCAAATCTTGATGCACCCGCTTCACACCACAACACCTATATAAACTCCCATTAACCCAAAACCTAATTCATTTCTCTTCTCCCTCACCCGACAACACCAGAGCAGAGCTCTGCTCCTCTGCAACTCCATCCCTTCTTCCCCGACCGACCAAGCCTGTACATCACCACCACCTCCATCACTTGTCAGCGACAACCACAGCAGCGCAACAGACCACCTCTCCGCCTCCCTCTATTTCTCTCATAGTCTCTTCCCTAGAGGCTAAGTGAGAAATAGAAAGAGAAGAGGGTTAGGGTTAGGCTTTCTCGAGCAGAGGAAGGGAACATTGATCAGAGATGAATTGACAGTGGAGAGGACGATTCAGAGCGACGTGGGTGAGAGTTTTATTTTAATGTTGATTTCGATTTTAGAGAATTAGGGTTTGAGGGTTAGGGTTTGTGTGCATGTATAAATAGAGGAGGATGAACTGTGTTGTGGGTTACGCCTGGATTAGCCAGTGTGTCACTTAGATTTAATTTCTGTTTTATTTCTTGCAATGTTTTAATTTCAATTTTGTGGTGTGTTGAAACCCCCGCTCATATGCTAAGATTGTTCATGTCATGTATTGTTCTTGTAAGCTTCATGGTTTGATTGGATAAGCTAGTTGAGTATATGACCCCGTGATGGAGTGTATGTAAGAAGACACTCCATACTAGGGGGAGTGTATAAGATTAGGCAAAACATTAACATGGTGTTCTTCCCCGGAATGAACCAAGAATAGAACTTGATTAGGAAATGCCTTAGCATAGGTTCAGTGTGGACCCTTGTTCTTCATGATAAAGCATATTTAGCTTAAGCTTTAATCTTCTTTGTGTATAACATGATAAGATTAGTAGGTAATTGAAGAAGTTAATGACTCCGTGATGAGTCATGACTTGTAAGAAGACATTTCATACTAGGGGGAGTTAGTGGATTTAGTTAGTAAAAATCTACCTCGGACCTTCAAATGAAGGACACAAGAATAGAGTTAAGCCACATTGCCCGAGCATGAGGTCAGTGGTGGAATCAACCACCCTTGTGCTTCACTGGGTTTACCTCGGTTGCCTTAGTTTAGGTTTATTCCACTCAATCTTAGCCGTTTCGGCAAAAAACCATCTCGTTGTCTTTGTTACTCCACTTTGAATTTCAGTTTAAGCAAGCCTTAGATCACTAGAGCACCACAAGTCTCTCGTGGTTCGACTCGTGACGTGCCCAGATTCTACAACCAGACACCGTGCACTTGCGGTATAACCGTAGGCCGTAAAATACATAAATTTAAACATTCTTTCGGGCCTACCAGTTGATGGTCAAGGGAATGTAATGGGTGATAGAGAAATGGGTCTGTTCATGGGTCTGGTGAATGTTTAGAAGATGGTTCTGTGGCAATCGATAGAAGGAATTAAGGGTTATTTGGAGGAAAGAAAAGAAGCGAGAGATGATGTTTGATGGAGAAATTGAGTTTTGAGAGCAATTGTGCTTGATGGGTTTCAGTGAATTGAGCACAAGGTTATTGAAATTGAGTTGGCATGTGGTTGAACTCAGGTGATGAATGGAATTGAATTTGAGGTTGCTGTGTATTAACTAAGGGAAGGAGAATGGTTGCATTTCAGGGGGGTCTGTAAATTGCAGAGAATGCTGGGTCATGGTGTTGGTCTTTGGTGCTTAAAGCTTGAGTTGCGTGTCCGGAATTGACGGGATGAGAATGGAGATGGCCGTGGTGTTGATGTTGGCGGTGATGTCTCAACAGTGAGCTGTCTAGGCTTGTAATTTGCAGGAGGTTGTCTTGATGAAAAAGAGAAAATGTGTGTTGGCTCGAGTTCGTGGTTGCATCGTGGCGAGGAGAAGTGCGGTGAGTATGCTCTTTGTCGAGCCCAGAGAAGGAAAGAAGAGAATGTGGAGTGAATGGCCCGAGATAGCTCTCGGGTGATGTTGTTTTGATCCGAGAAGTTTTCAAGGTTGCTTCCCGTGGATGACAAGACTGGAATGGAACCTAAGGGAAAGTGCAGTGCGATTCGTGGGGAAGTCGGCGATCGGAATAGCTAGGCCTGGTGGTCATGTGTGATGCTGCCAGGGATTAATTGCTCATGGCAGTGAAGAGTTGGTGGTTTCTTTTGCCCTTGAGCTGGTGAGATTGTGAGCCATGATGGATGTGCTGGTATGGCAGGCTGTGTTGCAGAAGCGATAAATGTATGTCTAGGTTGAGATTGCCAATGGGTGCTGCTGTCATGATGCCTACAAGAGTTTGAGCTGCCTGTGGACCGAGCACCGAGGAATGGTTGAATTCTTGAATGGAGCTACACTCGTCGATACAAGGGATGGCAGGATGGAGTTGCAATCGGGGAGAGTAATGAGCATTGGGTGCAATTGGCTCAAGGTGGTTTTTGGCTAGAGAAACAATGTTGCAGGCCAAAGCACAAGCAAATGAAGCCCTGAGCTTAGGTGAAGCTGGGAGTGGATTCTTGTTGCAGGGGGATTTGAATCTGATGAGAAGCTAAGGAGTTGAGTTGGATGATATGAGCTGTTTGTGTTGAAATTGAAGCTACAAAAGGTATAGCCATCATGGCTGATGAAGCACAATCATAGTGCATGACTGACACAGCCTGTGTAATGGCCTGAGCCAAGGCTAGTCACCACCACCAAGGCAAAGGATCGACTGTGTCCGACTCGACCCATGCTCGACTTGACCCGATTTGACTCGGTGATTGACCGAGTCCCGACCCGATTTGACCCGACCGAGTTGGACCGTTGACCGTGGCTCGGTTTGACTTTGCCGGCCACCCGAGGTACTTTCCGGCGACTATTCCGCGGGATTCCGCCATAATCCCGTTTTCCCGGCGAGCGTTTTTGGGACAATTTCTACACGGGTTTCTCTCCATGGTGGGCCGGGTGAATTTCCAACTAATGGACTTTGAAGACAAAACCTAGTTTTGGAAGGAGAAAAAGACTACAAAAGGGAAGACTTCTACAATTTGGGACCACGTTTTTATTATTATCTCTTATACTTTTGTTCTAGGGTTTTAAAAACATGAAGTCTTTTCTCTTTCTTCTTGTGATGAACTCCATGAATATGAGTACCTAAGTTTATTATTGGTTATGAAATAGTTGGATTTCACATAATATGATTCTTTGATTCAATATATTAGTTTTGTCTCATAATTATCGTTTGCAATTCTCTGAAAATATTGTTTTATGATTGATTGATTGTTTTGTCAAGTTGCAAATTGGTAGAACTTCTAATCACATCTATTGCTAGTTTAGGGTTTATTATACGCAAAAGTGATATTCCTTGGATACAAGTAGCATAATATGATTATAGTTTGTAGTGATATATTCTTATGATCATATGTGAATCGTAACCTTTGTTAAATTGAATTAGTGCGCTTTCCACGTTCAATTGCTTTGATTGGCCCGATTTCATAGAACTTAACGCATCTAGGGAATTAAACTTGATTAGTGCTTTTACACGTTAGGTTGTTCCTTTAGGTAGAATTCATATTCGCATCTTTTAATGTGTTTGTTGATGACAAGAGGAGATTTGCGGGATATTCTTGCGATCAAGGTATTCTAGGGTCTTTGATAAAAGTTGAGATTAAATATCAATTCTAGTTATTGTGAAAAGCATGTTAGTGAATGAAAACGAAATCCTTAACCAATATCTCTTCTATCTTATTTGTTTGCTTATTTGTTTCTTTGCTTTTATATTTGCTTAGTTTATAAAATCACAAAACTACCGGTGTTATTTATAAGGAACCATAACAATTTGACAACCTAGACCTCTCTGTGGGATCGATCCTTTCTTGCCCTTGCTATATTTATATTTTGAGTAGTAAGAAAGTGTAATTATATTTGTGTCGCTTACGACAGCGATCAGGTGCATCTGATGGCAGCAGGATGGAGTTGCAGAATGGAGCAATGAGAACAAGCTGTGCAGATCTGAATTGAAGTGTGGATGCTGCAATCGGAGATGGAGCTACGAGATGTAGCTGTCAATGTTAGGATTAAATGGTGCTAATCGATGCGGTGAAGTGGTGTTTGGCTAATTGTTGGTGCTAGGCTTGTGGGGTTGCGAGTGTAATGGCAGCAAGCAGTGCAAAAACATTGGTTAAGAGTCTCACTGGAGTATTTGGTAATGAGATAATGGCTGAGTTTGAAGATTTAGATGAATTTGAAGCAGAGTTGTGGAGCTGTTGCAGATAGGAGAATGTGATTGGTGAACTGCAGGTTGCAGCTGTGTGGATGGCTAAGTAATGCTTGGATGAAGTGCCATCCTGGTGCTAATGTGATCATGGCCTGTGCAAAATAAGCTACAACCGTGCAATGGCTCATGCCTAGAGCCAAGTCAGCTGAGTTAGACTATGACTCATATCCGACTAGGGTTATCTCGGATCACCGAGTTAGACAGACTTGACTCACACCCCGACTCGCCCGCTTAACCGAGTTAACTCGCAGATCGATGTTTCACAGTGACCGAGTGGACTTTGCGGGTCACACCCGAGCTACTTTCCGCACCTCAACCAGCTTTTCCGCGACCACTTTTGGGGGCATATTTTCTACATGGGTTTTTCTCACACATGGGCTTGGAGGACTTCTATCTATTGGACCTTTGAAGACTAGACCTAATTTTGGAACAAGAGGAGCTATAAAAGGAAAAGTCTTTCACAACTTTTGATATCACGTATCACATATTCTTCTTGGAGTTTTGCAGAGAGCCGGGGCTAGGGTTTGCTTTCATTTAATATTTTCATCTTCTTTACTTTATTTCATTTATTGATTTGATAATGAACTCCATATTTATGAGTAACTAAAACTCTCTTTGATTAAGGGCGATTTCAAGCCCGAAATATGAAACTATATTTGATATGAAATAACTTGTTCTCTTGCATTCATTAATGTTATTGATTGATTTCTACCATGCTAATATTGTCTATGGATTATTTGTTAAGGGTTTAAGTTCGAAATTGAATCATTAATTCTTAATCTATTTGCTAGTTTAGATTTTCTTCGACCCGTAATTGTCTAGAGAAGATAAACACAAGTAGTAATATGTGGGTATTGATGATGGGACTTTGTTAAGTACCCATATGTAGAAATCAACACTAGTAGGTGATTCATGCTTTTGAGTTCATCACTAGGAGCAACCTTATCTCACGTAACTTAGAGCACTTGTTTAAGTCAAACCTAGTAAGCGTACCTTTAGGAAACTTGGCAAGTAGGAACTGTAGTCGAGCGCTTCCGTATCCGGTGAGCTAGGAGATAATAACGGAATAGTTGAGCGTACTAATTATTCTAGGGTTGTTAGTAACATGATAATGTGAAGAACATAGCTATTTATCAATTTGGTTTGTATTCCGTGGTCTAGAATGAACCTTTAATCAATTACATCTCATATTTGAATACATTTTACAATTTTCAAAGATTTCTACAACAAAATCATCTTTACTAAGAGTATTTGCATAACAACTTGAACTTCATACCTCCCTTGGGACGATCCTACTTACATTATACTACTTGCTAGTTAAAGAGAAGTAGAGAAATTTATTTTTGCGAGTTTGACACCTCGTCACTTGCCCATGATGGCCACTATGAATTTTTGGTTATGCCATTTGGGTTATCAAATGCACCAGCTATATTTCAGAGTCTCATGAATCAGATCTTCAGACCTTACCTGAGGAAATTTGTTCTCGTTTTCTTCGATGACATATTGATTTACAGTAAGAGTATGAAAGAAAATTTAGAATATCTATCCATGGTGTTCAAGATTTTGCGTCAACATCAATTGTTTGTTAAGGAATCTAAGTGCACTTTTGCACAACCCTCAGTTGGTTATCTTGGCCATGTTATTTCTTCGCACGGTGCTGCAGTAGAAAGTGATAAAATTCAGAGTATTCTTGATTGGCCAATTCCAACCACAGTTAAAAGCATGCGAGGTTTTCTTGGTTTGGCAGGCTATTATCGAAAATTTGTTAAAGATTTTGGTAAGATAAGTGATCCATTAACCAAGTTATTAAAGAAGGATTCCTTTATATGGAATGAAGACGCTACTATTGCTTTTAAAGCTCTTCAAAAAACACTTACTACCACTCCAGTTTTGATATTACCAGATTTTTCAAAGGAGTTTTGTTTAGAATGTGATGCTTCTGGTATGGGTTTGGGGGCTGTTTTAATGCAGTCTGGCAGGCCAATTTCATACTATAGCAAAGGATTGACAGGTAAGAATTTGAACTTATCCATATATGATAAAGAGATGTTAGCTATAGTGTTTGCAGTGCAAAAGTGGAGACCATATCTACTTGGAAGACACTTTAAGATCTATACTGATCATCATAGCTTGAAGTATTTCTTGGATCAACGCATATCTTCAATGGAACAACAAAATGGCTATCTAAATTATTGGGGTATGATTATGAGATCATCTTCAGGAAAGGAGAAGAGAATGTTGTTGCTGATGCCTTATCAAGAAATCCAGGTCAATATTATGCAATCTCTACTCCAATCTTTTCAGGTGTCAATGAAAATATTCAGGAAAGAAACAATGATGCAGAACTAAGAAAACTCATTGACTTGCTGCGCAATAATCCTACTCACAAACCACATTATTCTTACATTGATGGAATTTTGCGTTACAAAGGAATAATTGTAGTATCTTCTGCTTCTGAGTGGTGCACAAATTTTTTACATGAGTTTCATTATACACCCTTAGGAGGTCATTCTAGATATTTTCGCACTTACAAGCGCATTCAATAAAATTTTTATTGGAAAGGATTAAATCATTCAATTAAGGAGTTCATTTCTCATTGTGATACTTGTCAGAGAAATAAATCTGAAGCTATAGCTCCACCAGGATTATTACAACCTCTTCCAATACCTGCTGATATTTGGTTGGATATCTCAATGGATTTTATAGATGGATTTCCACAATCTTATCGAAAAACTTCTATCTTGGTAGTTGTGGATAGACTATCAAAATATGCATATTTTATAGCTTTGGTGCATCCATATTCTGCTGCTACTATTGCTGAAGTTTTTGCCCAAGAGATCGTTCGATTACATGGCATGCCAAGGACAATAATCAGTGATCGTGATCCAATCTTCATGAGTAAATTTTGGGAAGCGTATTTTGCTCTATAAAAAACTTAGTTATGTCGCAGTTCAGCTTATCATCCACAAACAGATGGACAAACAGAGGTAACTAATCAAACTCTTGAATGCTATTTACGCTGTTTTGCTAGCATTAAACCTTCGGAATGGAGCTAGTGGTTGCCTTGGGCCGAATGGTGGTATAACACCAGCCATCACTCGGCTATTCATATGTCACCTTATGAAGCTGTTTATAGTAGAGTTCCACCAACAATTTCGAGCTACTTAACTGGAAGCACATTTGTAAATGCTGTTGATCTTAACTTACGAGCAAGAGATCATACACTTAAACTTCTTAAATTTCATCTTCAAGCTGCTTAAGCTAGAATGAAGTCTTATGCTGAAAATCACCGTACTGAAAGAAGTTTTGAAGTGAATGATTGGGTGTTTCTTCGTCGGCAACCTTATCGACAATCAACAGTGGCAACTCAAACATATTCTAAGCTCTCTCCTCGATTTCATGGACCTTTTAAAATCATTGCAAGAATATGAGAAGTTGCATATAAGCTGGAATTGAGAGCCGTATTCACCCAGTTTTCATGTTTCACAATTGAAACTTAAACTTGGCCCTTCTATTGTTGCTGAAACAGTTTTACCTAATGTGGTTGACTATGAGAAGTGGGAACCGGAGGCTATAATAGAACGGAAAATGTTTAAGAAAAACAATAAAGCTGGTACTGAATGACTTGTACAATGGAAGGATCATTCTCCTAAGGAAGCTACATGGGAAGATGCAGATGATATTCTCTTGCGTTTCCAGATATTGAGGCTTGAGGACAAGACATTTTTCAAGCGGGGTGGAATGTTACAACACCAAACCGATATCCCTTATTTCCTTAATTATACTTTCCTAGTTTACGTGATCTTCTTATTATTAGCATTACTTGCTTATCAAGTATTTTAGTTTGCTTTAAATACCTTACTTAAGATTGTATTGAACACAAGTTTAATTAATACAACTCAGTTTAACTGATTTCTTCCCTTAATCTTCCAAGCAGAGGTGGTTAACCCCCAACTCAAAGGGTTTTATCTAGGGTTCTTGTTTTCTTTTCTTGTGTTCTAGCTAGTGTTTGGTCAATGACCCAAACACATGGGACCAATTTAACTTCTCCTTTGTGTTAAGTAAATAATCTTGACCAATTCCAAAATACTGATATTTTTAGTATGAAGACAACAGTATAAAATCCTCCCATTGTGTAAGCTAAGCTAGACTAGAGAAACAAATTTATTATCCAACACCGAAGAGAAGCTTAAAAAATTTGAAGTGTCGCGCTGATGCTGATGAACTTTCGACTTTAACTTGTGTCATGTTGGAGAAAATCACAGTACTGCTTTTAAATAAGGTAAAATTGGGGATACACCCCAAAATCGACTGTCATCATGGGGTATGCCCCAGGAACCCAATTTTCAGGACTATACCCCAAAATAACGGTTTCTGTCAAGGAACCGTTAAATAGTCAATTTATCGTAAATGTGTTTTAACTTTCTCTCTAATTTCTTCGAGGTTTTTTTTGTCTGAATATGTTCCTGAACCTTGTAAAGGTGTTATTATATAGTATATATCTGTCTTTTAATTCGCATATGTAATGCCAAGTGTGTGGGAATGTTGACTACTTAATGGTTTTGGATGGGATTTTGGACGGCTAGGGCATATTCCCGAAAACTGGAATCCTGGGGCATATCCCAATATAACAGTCAATTTTGGGGCATATCCCCAAATTTCCCTTTAAATAAAAATGCTCCTTCCAAATTCACTAATATAAGTTTTTTCCACACTGAGGAGGAAATAATTGTTGATAATGATTTGTTGGTTTGACTGATACTTGGCAGACTCCCAGTGAAGTCATTTACGCGGTTCGCCTGCGTCTGTGAAGGTTGGAAATCTATCATAGAAGAAGATTCACACTTCGTCAATCTACACAATACACTTCACAATTCGTCAATCTACACATTACACATTTGCAAGCACGTCCAGGTCTCTTTATCTTCCTACCAAAGAGTGACACAGAGGAGGAAGATCAGACACGGGACTGTGGATCCTCTATGTTAGCTAATTTGAGTTTTAATGGCAAACCGGCCAATATTCACACCACTAAGGAAAACAGTCTCATTTTCAATGATTTTATGAAGCATCCTATTCTGATCAGCTTGTTGAGTCAGACTAGTGAAAGTGGAACAACAAGGACAACAACATAAAGAAAAGAGAGGGATCCCATGAACTTGAAAAGAAAAGGGAATAGTCCCACATGTATTAGAAAGCACAACTCTGCTCAAAATGCTTTGTATAAAAGCAGCACTTCATTCTCTCAGACAATTCACGGAGCCGTGCGGTAAGCACAAAGCGAACTATTCTTTCGCCTTTTACTAAAGAATACCGTGTGCTTGCCGCTCATAAGCGGCATACGCCTATTTTTGAAGGGTTTCTCTTTTTTAAGAGGAACCCAACAACTCTCAAGTCCAAATGTTTTTGTACTACGCCCAACAAACTTGCCTTGCCTCAAGTGTAGCTGGTTTTTTAACAGATTGAAAAAACTAGCCAAGTCTTTGAAACTCAAAGGCCACAGTCCTGCCTGAACTGGCAAGTAGCTGGAGACTTATTCGTTGTTGAAGCAATTGACAAGATTGGAGGAATACATGCCATACTATAAGTTCACTTTCTGTCGGTATGCGAAAAACTCTGCAGGATCATTTGGATCTTTTTGTGCACTGCATTCAATACCAACGAATGCATTTAGAAGTTTAGAACACCATGAAGATACGAATGCGAAAAACTCTGCAGGAAATTGGTCAGAAGGTGCACAAAGGGGTGGATGATCAACAATGGCTTCCAAAAGTACGGACTGCAGATATCACCCTCTAGATCACTTCAAAATTTCGGGTCCAAAAATTTCTTTTACTGATTTTGAATGGGTAAAGGTAAAGCCAAGCCTTGAAAAGAAAATTCTGGTCTTGATATTGTTAGGTTCGTAGTATGCCGCTTATAATAACAGCAAGCACAAAAAGAATAGTTCGAAACGGCTGCGTGGATTATCTGCTTGTACAACACTTCAATAAACAAACTATCTTCTCGAACAGTGAAAAGTAGTGAAATCTCTAATCCCCAAATTGGGTTTGTATCCAAGTATTTGTCTCTACACTATGATATTGACGAGCAAACTGCTTTTTAGATTTGGGAATAAACCGAGATTTAGAGCTTTTCAGGATGTTAAGGCTTACCCCTAATTATTGAAGAGAAGGAAATGGTCAGTTGGTGCCAAGTATAAGAGACCCTTGGGATGTGTATACTTTTGTCCTAAAAGAAAAACCTCGTCCTACGTTTTTCATTTGCAAACTTGGATAGTTCATGATTGCAGAACTCTGCCTAATTTAGTGCTTTTCATTGTTTATGGTCCTTTCAGGACAATTTCAACATAAAAGAGTGGGTTTCAGCAACAAATAGGCTAGTTCTTTTGCATTATTTTTGTGTGCTGCATTTTGCAGTAGCCAGTCAGTGAGTGGACAATCTTGCAGGATCCAAAAATGATGGCTCTCCATGCAACAACTATAAGTTGTGAAATTCAAGTAAACGCAAGACCTTACAAAAGCAACTTTAGAAAGAAATGCAAAAGAAACACACCAAATGATTCCAATGGCACTGCTTTAAGCTCTTAAAACTTGGAGACATCATAAAATTTTGCAAAATAAAACTGTGAGAATGCTTAGTCATCTTAAAAGAACACGTATGATAAGCAGGCATCGTACACAGAACTGATTGGACTTGAGTAGTAGAGCTGCTTGCGACAATACTTTACCCTGCCAGGAACTTAATCTTGCCTGAACTTAATGATGACAGACTTAAAGCTTGCATTTAGGATATTAAGACCTGTACTATAAACTGCAAGATTACTTATCTGTGCGTAAACTGCATTGTCCTCCGATCTATGTTTTCACTTTTTATAATAAATTTTATCGATAGATTCAACACAAAGTTTCAGGTACAAGCAGTATATGAGTTTCTAACAATGAAAACAATAAGATTGGACTGACAGCTGGTGAACTTAAGACTTAGTCCCACATATACTAGCCTAGAGCAGAGGGACGGAAGAAAGAAACTATAAAAACAGAAGCCAGAATCGGAATGAAGCATACCTTTCTCGGCCTTTTGGCTAAGATCAAGTGTAGTATCTGTTCTTATCAGTTTAATATCTGATATGTGAGCCATCGGCTCACACGATATTAAATTAATTTTTTTCATGGGGGAGTTCCCATCACAGCAGCTTGCTGCCTGGGGTTCTCACGCGTCGCCTTTGCGTTGCACTACTGCAATGGCCTGGCGCACCCCCACCAAAACTAAGATAAACATTTGGTCCTGACGCTTAAGCCTAACTTTTGAGATTTTCTCTTTTCTGAGAGGAACCAACAAGCCTCAAATCATACTGTAACTACCAATCATCTCACGATCAAATCCCCAACAGAAAATCTACAGGCTGGTGGATTGTGGTCCAAACTAGGAAGTTCCATTGGGAAGAAGATATTCAAGGGATGCATGCAAGTTTGGTTCAAAAAACAACATTCCTGCACCAAACAACACATTCCAAAGACTATACGGTCAAAACGGTAACGGCTGAATTGACACGACACTCTATCAATCTTATGCTGCAGGACCGAGAACTCGGTACCCTAAGAAAATTCGATAACAATTACTACTACAAGAACATTTTAGCTTGAAAGGGATTATTGAATTTTGACCAAGTTATGTGGACAAAGGATGAAAATCTTGAGCAAAATGTAAGCTCCCATCCCCAAGAAAACGATTTCTTGTTGTATGAAGAGAGTGTCTCTGTAAATCCCTCCGTTATGTAATCTAGACTAGAGGACTGGATCTGCTCTTCATGATATAGCATTTAAAGGGGTTCTTGAAGAATTTGAAGTCTTGCACTGATACCGTATCATTTTGGAGAACTCCAATTGGAAGATTTTTGTACTTTCAAAAAACGGGGTTCCATAATCAAAATGAAAACTCTTTTTCACACTCCACCCAAGGTCTAGGTAACTTGGATAGATATCGTGAAACTGTGTAAACGGTTCGTTGAGAACTTCCCAGCCAAAATCCTAACGTTCTGTCTTAGTGGAAGACATTGAAAACTCTGCTGTCTTACAGAAAACTGGATGCTAGATGTATAAAATATTTCTGTGGCTCTCAAATACCATTTTCCCTCATTATCGAACACCAAAATGTTGTGCGAGCGTAAAAACCTAGCACCATTAATGCACTTATACTGTAGCTAATTCTGTAGACTGTTTTTCAGAAGTTACCAATTCAAAAGCAATCATCCCACACTCTGGTACAGTGGTACTTGGTATAGCTAAAGAGACGTACTGCTTTTGGGCGCAATGTTGAGAAAAAGATTATTAATAATAATCCCACATCGTTCAGGCAGCAATAAACAGAAGGAGAACAATCCTATAAGAGAAGCATGAAATGCAACTTGAAACCATACTTACCTGGACGGGGTCTATGGCTGATCATGAAGGGTCATGGCCTAGGTTAGCGACTTCCATTGCACTTTGGAAGGGTGCTCGCCTAAGATCTCCCCATTGAGGGAGAGTCTACGTCATAATTTGTTCCTGAGGGAGGAACGCGTACGCGCGGCCTCCTGCCAATCTTCAAAGACAATATTTAACCAAATGATATGCTGTCCATCCGCATACTGGGGTTCCCAAGCCTTTGAGTTGCACTACTGCAAAGGGCCTGGCGCACACCCACCAAAAACTAAGAAAATATTGGTATGGATTTGGTTATGATTCCGAATTTGGAGAACTATAAGTTGGTCAGGTTTGAACGCTGCAAGAAGTAGCATCTATACCTTAGGAACAAATACATGGACAGAATAACCAATACGTTGTTGGAGGAAAATCTGGGGTGCAAATTGACGGAATTCTGTATTTTATTGCAGTGCAAACCCGCAGTCATGGGGATGGAGTCAGATGTTGTATGCTTATATTATCTTTCAATGTCCGTGATGAGGTCAAATAGATCTACCTGACGGTTTAGTTGGCAAAGTCGGACTTAGTTTGAGTGTGTTTGGTGGGAACCTTTGCCTAATTTGTGACATAGTTGGTGTTCATACGGATGTATGGGTGATGAAAGATTTTGGAGAGAATAAAGGAAATTGGACTAAACTTGTCACTGTAAAGGGGTTTAGTTATTCAATGCCTTTGCATTTGTTCAAGACGGGTGAAATCCTTTTTTCCTTTCACTTCTGGAATGTTGGTGTTTGAATTGAGTATCCAATCTTGTCTAGAGACTAAAGCTTTTCTACCGACTTACCACTATGCTTGTGTTTTCTTACTGCACTTTTTATGGATGTGGAGAATTGTTCTTTTTTTTTTTTGAAATTGCAGTTAAATCTTCTTATTGAATCCTATCACAGGTTTCTCCTTGTGGATTTGGTTTGAGCTTCGCAGTAGTCCTTGAATACCTGAACAATATTTCTGAGGTTTTCCAGGTTTCTCCTTGCAGCTTTCTATAGCAACAATATCAGCTGCTGCTTACCTCCAAATGAGATTTCTTCCTTAAATCTCCAGTAAAACTTCTATACGTTTCTTAAGGAAGTAAGTTGAGAGAGCAGTTTACCTTCAAAGATTTGAAGAATTCACCATGTCCTTGCTTTGTCAGTAACTGATTAGATGACTCCAAAACCAAAAAAACGAACTCCCATCCGGTCAATCATTTCCCTCCCTTCCAAATCTGTGTGAAAGAGACAAATCATAAGAAATCCCATTCCTAATCCGGGAATCATTTTAGGAATCCAAAATTTCACTTATCCCTTGTTCGGGAGGAATAGTTAAACAGACAGACTTATTATAGCTTAGTCCCACATAGCCTAAATTACTCATTTGCTTTTGGTTTATATGCCGCAAGACCAGCATCACTAGCATCGAGTTAAGCGTACAGGATCTGTAGCTTAACCCGTAGCTCGCCCTTGCGGGGGAAAGACGAGCGACCAGACAGGCGGAATTAGTAGCTAGCGCCTAGCGGTTTCTAGCGCAAGGCTTTGCCTTGGCCTTGCACCCTCAATTTTTTTTTTTTTTTGTTTTTTCATTGCGTTGCCTGCCTCTCTGAAGCTTAAAGCCTCAGTTTCGGGGATGCAATTTTGTTGATCATGCTTGAGAAAATCCTTGATCGTGTTCGATGAAATGTCAATTTTTTTGATCATACATATAGAGAAAATGCACTAGTGTTAGAAAAAACAGGTTGTAAATTTGGATTCCAAGTTAGAAAACTGGTAGTCTTGTTTTGGCCAGCTTGCAGCATTGCACTTTAGGCCAATTCAGTCAATCTCAAAGTTCATATTAAAGTTGCTAATTGGCAAAGTTCTCAAAGTTCATACTAGTCTTATTTGAATTCTTGTGTTTTGTTTACACTTAACACATTGCATAAGTATGTCAAAAGTGATCTTTGGTACCTGACACAAAAAGTCAGTAGCTATTTTTCATTTGGGCATTGATTTGCTTCTGTTTACTAGTGAAAGTTCCCCTCATGTGACGATGAGCTTACACATTTTATTTTATCTTCCTTTTTGCTGAGTCGAAGAATTCTCAAAGCAGGATCAATGAGAGCATAGCTCAAACTGAGCATATAGGCCTAACAGATGCAGCATTCGGAGTCACCAGACGGTTGACTTCCGTTGAATCTGATTTTGCTTCTCAGGTGGCACAGGAAATTCCCAAGTTGCTCTAGACTCGCAATAAACTTTAAGACTAGTCCCACATAGGAATTAATTTTTCATCGGTATGATCTGAGATTGACATCTCTCTACTATGAAAAATATTGAGCAGAATTTTGGCCGTCCCTCGTTATGTCAGGTAATTCTTTCTCGGAATAATTATCTTGCGGTGTTGTTAATGGGTCCCGTTAAATTGTCGTAAAGAAAATTCTTATAAGCAAGTTTGTTTTCTTGTTTAGAAAAGAATAAGAAAAGAAAACACCAAGGTCCAAGTTCCTTGGATAGATATATCTTGAAACTATGTTGAGGGCATTTTGGACGCCAGCTTTTTGTAATTCCAGCACAGAGCTTGCTTATAAGAATTGTTAACATTTTGGACGCCAGTTTTTGCTCAGCATTTTGGACACAATGCCTAAAGCTGGATGGCGCTTCAGTTATTGGGATGTCTAAAGTTGTTGGTCAACTGATGCTTCTACTTGCAACTGTGTTATATGATCAATACTGGAAAAGAATTCCAATAAGCAGGGTTCAGATTGTGTATGCAACAATGCTTCTCCTTGATCTGATACTTGTAGGACAGATAAATCTCAAAGTTGGAATTCCAAACAAGGCCTTTGTTTTGTGCTTATCTGGCTTAGCAGAAACTGTTGCTCAGTTTAGGCTCCTACCTTTCTCAGTGTTATTTATGAATCTCTGCCCACCAGGATTCGAAGGGTCGCTTGCTTCATTCCTAGGTTCAGCCTTTTTAGGAGTTGGATTGGCTTCTGTTTTTGGAGTATCATCTGGCGATTTCTTCAATTTGAAACTGGGCATTATATTACAGTTTGTGGCAGCTTTGGTTCCTTTGGGGTGGATTTCTTATGTACCCATGTCACGTTCAGGAGAGGAGAAGGAAAAGAAGAATCATTCTAGCAGTACCTCCTTCTCGTCTCATAACAATGCTTTTCTAATTTTTAATAAACATGTTTGCACTTGGGGTACCGACGCAGCTAATGAGATAATAACTGAGACGCGTCAATTGCTGGTTGATAAATATTTCCAAAGACCCTCTTCGGCCTTTGGTCACTGAGAAGCGTCAGATGTTGTATGCTTATATTATCTTTCAATGTCCGTGATGAGAGTGTACATGAGATCTGGGAACATTGAAAGATAATATAAGCATACAACATGTGACTCAATCCCCATGATTGCGGGTTTGTTTGATCAGCCAGATTAAGATGCAGAACCTTGTCAGGTATATGCAATCATAAGATGATGAGCTCAGAATTGTTATGCATTGAAATGAAAAGATCAATGTCTAACTTGTTTCTTTTTTCTTATCGAACTTTCTCCCATAATGGTTTCAAGAGGTAATTTACAAGCTAGCTATAGCAACAATATCAGTTGCTGCTCAAATATGGTTACCTCCAAATGAGATTTCTTCCTTAAATCTCCAGTTAAACTTCTATACATTTCAGAAGGACGTTGAGAGAGCAGTGTGCCTCCAAAGATTTGAAGAATTCACCATGTGCCTTGACTGGAAATTGCTTTGATAAGATGACTCCAAAACCAAAAAAACGAACTCTCATCCAGTCAATCATTTCCCTTTCTCCCAAATCTGTGTGAAAGAGACAAATCATAATAAATCCCATTCCTAATCCGGGAATCATATTTTAGGATTTCAAAATTTCACTTATCCCTTGCTCGGGAGGAAAAGTTGAACAGACAGACTTATAATAGCTTAGTCCCACATCGTCTAAATTACTCATTTGCTTTGGTTTATATTCTACAAGACTGGCCAAACTAGCATCCAGTTAAGCGTGCGGGGAATTGCCGAGCGACCAGGCATGCGGAAGGAACTAGCTGTGGCGGTGGCTTGCCTGGGCTAACCCAATTTTTTTTTTTATTGTTGGTTTTTTCATTGCGTTGCCTGCCTCTCTGAAGCTTATGGAAGGAACTAGCGGTGGCTTGCCTGGGCCAACCCAATTTTTTTGTTGTTGGTTTTTTAATTACGTTGCCTGCCTCTTTGAAGCTTAAAGCCTCATTGCGTTGCCTGCAATTACGAGAGCATAGCGCAAACTGAGCATATGCCTTGGAGGCCTAGCAGATGCAGCATTCGGTTTTGGCTGTTCCTTGTTATGTCAGGTAATTCTTTCTTGGAAGAACTAGAGATGGATCCTAATTTTCCTGCAGTGTTGTCAAATTGTGGTAAAGAAATTCTTATAAGCAAGTTTGTTTTCTTGTTTAGAAAAGAACAAGAAAATGAAAACATATTGAAACTATGCTGAGGCTTGAGGGCATTTTGGACGCCAGGTTTTTGTAATTCCAGCACAGAGCTTGCTTATAAGAATTGTTAACATTTTGGACGCCAGTTTTTGCTCAGCAGTTGTGTCTGTGCTTTCAAAACATGTCTAGTTAGCATCTCAATAAAAAGAGTGAGCTCATATGATTGTGCTTGTAATATAACTTGTTGCAAAATGAGTGAGCTCACATGGGCACAATCACTTAAATATGATGGTCTGTCATATTTAAGCAGATAAATTTCTTTCCAACAGCGCAATGTGGGACTATAAATAATTTGGGATTCCTGACTTTGAATCTTTAGACTACTGTATCAGTATCAACTATCAAGTCTGTCTTGTCTTGGCCAGTGGAGAGACTAATGATGCATCTCTTGGTCTAAAATTGGTATGAGATGAGTTCATGTAGAACCTTGAATACTAGCTTATCTGCAAGAGGATTCCGCATGTGCTTCTGGTTTATTTAAGCCTCTTATGCCGGTGATTAATTAGAGTTTTTGTGGCATCGAGTATTAGCTTATCTACACTACCCTCCAATTTAACTTCCAAATTATATTGATTGAATGAGAAAAACATCTTGAAAGTAATCAACACGCAATTGTAGAATTATGTTTCACACGGACAAATCTGGACCGCCACTTAAATAGGCTAACTTAGCCAACTTTCGTTTGTATTGTAGATTAATTATGTGAAATTCTTATGTGATTTATCAAATGGTATTACTTTTCCGTCCTGCAAAAAATTTCATCTCTCAATGACATCAACCACCAAAATCAAATTAGAAAACAAAATTGAGGCCATTAATATGTTTGCTTGAATGGCAAGTGCGTCCTCGACACAAATTTTAACCTATAAAATATTCTTAGTTAGTTGCGAAAATAACGTGTCAGTACTCGTTCCCATTTTCCCTAAATACTTTGAAAGCAGCTTCTAATTGCAATTCCGGAATAAAAAAAAAAAAAAAAAAATTCTAAATGCAATTGCCAAACCCCTCCCCCCTATATCAGCGTAAACCATCAAACAGTGTAGAAATAAAAATCAAGCGCCACAAATCAGACATTAACAAAACTATAATAGCCCCAATACCACTATATCACCAATATATCTTCACAACAGAAATAATTTGTACAATACCAATTTTATCCCTGGCCGAGGATAAAATTGTCTATAAAAACGACTTTCACCCTCTCTGTACTCCACTCTTCCCCCCTCTCCCTGTTTCAAGATACTCTGTTTTTCCTCTGTTTCAGAGAGATCATAACCTAAAAAAAAAAAACTCATTAATGGCAGAATTATAAACCAAAACCCAACTCATCTTCATAAAATCTTAATCTCTTTTGATCGATACATACAACCCATATCTTAGAGAGACCTCTCAAACAATCTCATTTCAAGAATCATCTTTCATTGGATGATCATTGTCCATTCTTTCTACATACAGATAGAAATTTACAGGGAAATTTTTTGATTCGTGGGTGATTTTACTGTGTTTTCCACCAATGGATAAAGGGAAAGCTAAAATGGAAGAAGACGAGAAAGAAAAGAAGGGGGAAGAAGCTCCAATGGATGTTGATGGTGATGAATCAAAACAGGGTAATGAAGAGACTGGAGTTCAGAGTAGTAATCAAAGTGCATTAGATACAATGAATTCTTTGCAGAGGTCTTTACCAACTACGTGAGTACTGATTTTCTTGATTCTTGATTTTGGGAGGGCATTTGCCCCCTTTTGAATTGAATAATGAGGATTAATGGTGGTGAACCTTGATTCAGAATAGGTTTCAATAAAAATTTAGAGATACAGGTTTGTTTTTCTTAATAATTTGATTCAAAAGATTGAATCTTTTTGATAAATTTAGGGTTTTGGAAGAAATGGGTTACTGAATCTTGATTCAAAGATTGAATCTTTTTGTTATATTTAGGGTTTTAGAAGAAATGGGTTCCTGAATCTTGATTCAAAGATTGAATATTCGAAGTTTTAATCTTTATTTTTGTTCAACAAAGGATCCAGCATAATACACGGGGGGCATTTGCCCTTTGAAAGCCAATCTTGTGTTGTACTTCTAAGTCTTGAGTTGTCTGATTGCAGGAAAGGAATTGCAACCTCAGATGACGCGAATCCAAAGAAACGCAAACCTGGTATGCCTAGCTTTTTCAAGTGTGGTGAGAAGTCTTTGAAGACAAGTGGTGGTGAAGGACGAAGAACAGAGATGTACAAAAGAATAGTACCTCCAATGACAGATGCAAGCAGTCCCAAAGGCAACACTGAGAATACGGCTTCGTCAGCAACTCTTGTTCAGGATCGTGCACCAAAGCCTCCACTAGGGAAGTCGAGGTTCAGTAATGAGTCATCATCTTCGTCTCCTAAGCCAACTTCTTGTGCATCTTTCCCTAGTCATTTGTTCGCAGATCCATCTAGAGCAGTTGGCGCTGGAAAAGGCAATAGTAGGCTTGACAACTCTTCTACAGGGGAACATGTATCTGGATATACAGTTGTCAAAAAAGGGCGGTTCACGGTGACATCTTGGCTATCGTGTTTTCAGCCTTCAACTGCTGGTGGTGACAATGATCGTAACAGAAGGCCTAACAGTTCTTCTACAAATCCACAGTCTGAAAATACTGCTGCTGATGGTGCCAGTGATCGTAATACAAGGCTTAGCAATGCTTCTCCAGATTTGTCCTCTGCAGCTGCTGGTGATGATACTGATCGTGATAGAAGGCCTGAAAATTCTTCAAGCTCGAGTAACAAAGAAGGGGACGGTGCACCAAAGGAACCACAGAAGTAGCTAGCTGCCGCTACTCTATTTTACCTTCACATTTATTTCTCCCACTGCTGGTTCTTAGTTATCAAGCTAACTGTGATGGATTGGTCCCTTATATGATGTTGAACTCTCTCTCTGCCTCTAGGATATAAGATAGAAATAGAACACTTTTTTGAGATTCATACTTTTCTAGCTCAAATGAAAGAACTGATACTTCCATTTTCCAATTACAATTGATTTACTTGTTCAGTAAATGAAGTGAAATATTCGATTCGACGATTGTAACCTGCACAAAGTTGTTTAAGTAGTGCTTTACTGAATGAATTTTTGTTAGAGAATGAAATACAAGCTAGTTCACATACTCTGGAGTACTTCAATGGATGTCAGAAATCTACTATACAGTATTTTGCAACAGATTGTATGTGTTGGACTAAGCCGTAAGATTGAACTAACCCGCATGTAACACCTGCTGCCCTGAAACACCCATGTTGAACTGAACTGGCTAAAGACTGGTTACAAACACCTGCAAGACTGAACCAGGTTACAGGAAACACCAGTGTTGGAATTGCCTCAAATTCTACTTATCTGTCTATGAATCTCCTGTAGAAAAATGGTGGAGCCTTAAATTATAAGATGAACACCAAACACTGACTATGATTGCTTGAGAAAATTCAGCTCATGTTTCCCTCGAGACCTGACATTACGAAATCAATCATCCTTTCTGCAACAACTCTTGTAAGACTTGACTAGGTTCCCAAAACATCACTACCAATAATGGAATTGCCTAAAGTTTAATGTATGTGTCATTCTCCGATTATGCATCTCCAAGTTGCCTGCAGAGAAATGCTGGAGTCTTGGAATTTATGCGCCGCAGACTTCATCACTATGATGCACTTCCAGTACATTTTCCGGCAGGTAAATGCGGAGCCTCAGCCTTTGCCCCTGTCAAGCAATTATATATAATCAGTGTAGGAGTTCACCATAATCTTGTTGTGGTTTAGGCTTGTGTTTTGAATTAACCCCGTTTCCTGTAAGCATTCAGTTTTCTTTCCCTGGTTGTTTTAGTCATTTCTTTCCACAAGCATCAACACCAATTTTGTATAAATTAAACCAAATGGAAACAAGACTAGAACCTAAGTTTATCGCATCCGTCAGACATTTTCAACATTTTTTTCATAAGTAACACTCACCCAGCTCAAATCTACTAACAAACCCATCTCTCTAACTCCCAAATTTCTCACAAAACACATCACCATTAACCAATTCATCCCCTTCAATGTCAACAAAAACTAGACAAATTTCTCATCACCAATGAACAATCAACCATTTCTATCAAAATCTTTAGCTCCATCCTCCTCCCAAGTATACCCAAGCATGATATTTACCCTCCCTTACAAATGAAGAAGAAGAAACAAATCAAACCCTGATATAACGAAGAAAGGAAGGGTTTTGTGATGTAACATGTGAGCACAGAGAAAGGGGTTTCGAATCTCCTCCATTGATTAAGAGTATCCTGTTCAAAATCAAAGAATGAGCACAGAAATTAGGGTTTTAGAATCCCACTTACAGGTTTTAGGGGGGAACTGGTCTTCTCCGAGTTCACTCGGTTGAGAGGATATGAAAAATGAAGAGATTCTGTTTACGGAAAGTCTTTTCAAATTTCAAGGATATAAATTCGGATATATCCGGGGCCGGGCGTGTGCTTGAAAATGGGCCTAGGGTGTGTACCTATCCATATCCCTATACTAGCATCCAGTATTGGCTTTGTACACATCCTATTGCAAGTAGTTGCCATGATACTTCAGCTAATCCAGTTTTGGATGAAAGTCTATACAGCACCCAAGAACATAATGCTTTGCTCACAAGAATTTTGTCATGGTCCTGTGGTTCATGGCTCGTTTTGTGGTGGTCTGCAACCAGCAGAAGGATGTATTTATATTTTTGTTTTACCATATTTTAACAGTTAACCCTGTTTTAAGTTACTGTCAGAATAGACGTTGACATCTCGACCACGTGTAAGGTCAGTGTCGATTAGGGTTCAGTGTTAGGTCTTCTTCATCTTTAAATAAGTTTGTACTTACATTTAGAGCCTATCATGAAAAATAGAGTTAATGGAGGCAATACAGTGGTACTGAGTTACTTGAATACTGATTAGTATTATATTCTTATCTATATTACCTCATCGAATATCCAAGTACATCACATTTGGTATCACCCTGTCGATCCATTCTCCCTTTTCATCTACACCATGATTGGTCCAACCATCAAAGATGTGGATTCTACCACCCGTGAACTGGCTCAACTCATCAAAAATCTCACAGATCTACACACTCGTGAAGCAGCAGAACGTACGGCAGCTGCTCAGCGACAAGATACCTTTCTTGCTTCTTTGGTTAAAATTTCCGAGGCCAATCAAGCTAAGTTTGACTCTCTTATTCAGGTTCTTTATAGACCTCAACCAGAACCACAAGGATCTCCTTCTGTTGAGACTTCCAACCACACCCATCAAAAAGTAATTTCAGTGACTTCTTTAAAGCTCCAAAACTCGATTTTCCTAGATTTACTGGTGAAAATCCTCGCAGTTGGATCCGTAAGTGTGAGAGATTCTTTCAGATCTGAAAAGGCGAGGGTACCCAAATATACCTCAAGCTAAAACTTTTCCTACCTATAAGTCCTTTCTTCGAAAGTGATTGTCTATGGACTGAGTCGAGACAATACAACTAATCGGTTCACACTTCGTGTGATTGTCTATGGATACGAGATCGAGACAATACAACAACGAAGTATGTTTACTTGATAAGAGGTTCGGACTTAACCAAACAGGATTACTATCAAGTAAAATAGGAATTAACGTTTGTGTATTTTACTTCTAATTATAATAAAAACAATTATAATTGCAAAAATAGAAAAGTAAAAGACACAACAAGATTTTGTTAACGAGGAAACCGCAAATGCAAAAAAAAAAACGGGACCTCGTCCAGAATTGAATACTCTCATGATTAAGCCGATATACAAAATCAAACCAACTTTGTATAGTTGAGACCAAGCAACTAAACCTATAGTTCACCTAGTTCTGTCTGTATTCCCACGCCTCCAACTTATGAATAAGTCACGTACTTGGAACAATTCCTTTGGTTCGTATTCCAAATAGTAAAGGAACAACAAATCTGTTTGGTAGCAACTCTCTTCAACCAAGTGATGTGAGTTCGACAAAGGCTCTTCTGTTTATTTCAATAAACTTCTTCGTTAGGTTCTTAGATCTATCTTATTCTCAACTACCAAAGGTAATTGTTAAGATTTTGCAATCAATACTTTTAATCACAAAGAATTGTATTGGATTCTATGGTGAAGTTCAGCCATTTTTGTATTCTCCTTTCTTTTTTGACGAGAAAGGTTAAATTTCATTAAGAAAAAAGAAACGAAAAAACATACAAAGAAAAGAAAAATAAAAGATAAACAAGCTCCTATGGAGTCGATACAAGGTCAAGAACAGACCAATACAAGAAGCAGCATAAAAGTGAAGCAAGGACACAGTAGCAAGAAGGAAAAACATCAAACGATGCCAACCTGGATCTATTCATTTCTTCTTTGTCAATTTTGTGTGACCTCTACCAAGCTTGTCATTATTAGGTTCCCCCTTCCAACCTAGTTTTTCAAGCTCCCTTTCCTTCCAAGATTTATGAAAATTTTCATTTATCTCACAAAAGATTTTAGCCTATTTTCCACTAGGATATGATGCCGATCTACACAACTAATCAATCTAATCTACCACAAGGATAAACCGATTATAGTTGGATCCTCTATACCGCAACAAGTATTGTGCACACCAAATATTATGAACCCCAAATCAGAAATCTTCAATATCTTCTTTGTCTTCAAATCTTCTTAGATCTTCAATAACGCCTGCACACAACAACTTGAATCTCTTGTGATCAATCATGCACAGAACGGAGTCTGTTAACAATGGATTATCACAGGACGTCTTTAGATCTACAAACAGTCTAAAGATCTCTGTCGAAACTTCGATCTAGTTTGAGTGAATCTCATATCAGAAGAGAAGCTTCTCAAGCATAAACAAACTAGGTGCAATCAAAGTTCAACCACCATTAGTCAATCAAATCAATCGTAAACACAAGATAAACCGTAATTATCTAGTTTCCCACAAACGGTACTAATAGAGCTTCTCAATCCAAAAGAAGACTTTAAACTAAGAGATTTCGCCTAATTAGGTTACTCTCCTATCCGAATAGGCGGCTTCACCAATAACAACACAACCGAGGAAGTTTGTTGTCACGAAGGATTAGTTTGCTAGAAATGCAAACTTCAAGTATTTATACACAATAAAGTTTGGACACCAAGGAATTTCCAAAACCAAAAATATTCTCAAGATATGCAATATATTCCAAATTCGGTTTCCATAATTCCTGGAAATGCTTTGTCCAAAATATTGACCGAAAATCTCTTTGAAAAATATTCAACTAGTTAATGCACATTACTAATTCTCAATTTCCTAAAATAAAATTAAAAGCCTTAAATAAAAGATTCTTAACTTATTTATGTTTCGATCCTGGTATTTTCTTCCTTTAGCTATTAAGGAATAACTTTGAACGATTAAAGATAAGCGTTACTGCACATGTTCAAAGTATGTCGACTTCCTTACTCTGTAAGTCCTCTTTCATACTTACAATCTTGAAACCGATTTGCCACACTTCCAAACAAGTTTAGAATTGGTTCATCTGACTTTCAAGAACTATGTGATTGATCAAGAACACTCAATCACCAATCATGGGTTTAACGGTTCTACCAAAACAAGTTTCGGTTCTACCTCCATGTGAGTATTGTGCATAGTCACACTAGCTTTCCAAAATTCGGTTGACTAGGTACTAGGATCAGTTCCCCACATATATATGGTATCTAACTTGAATGTGTTGCACATGTCCAAAGGATCGGTTCCCCTTTGCCTAAAAACGTGTTGCACATGTCCATAGGATCGGTTCCCGTTTCTGCTAAAACATGTTGCACCTCATACAAGGATCGATTCCCCTTTGTGATGTGTTGCACCTCTTACTAGGATCGGTTTCCCTTTACCCAGAGTCGGTCTTACAAAATCACAAACTCGATCATACTATCTCAGGTGATTACTTAAGATCGGTTTCACTAATAAAAGTCATACCAATACAAAAGTCGGGCCTTTGTGAATAGTTTTACCAAGAAAACAAACAAGTCATGAGTGGTTATACTAATCACACATATTGGTTGTTCACAAGATATGCAATTAATAATAATACCAATAACGCCTGGCGATTTCCTTTTCGATTCATAAAACAAGTTCATGAATTTACTTCCTTAAATCACATGTAAAACATTGTTTCCTATGATGAAATCCTCACCTCATACCCATACATAATCACAATAGCATTTAAACGATTATGTCGATGTCTTATCTACAAAGTTTAATAATTAAGCAATAAACCTCGTATTGTATTCCTTAATACTATGTCTAACCAGAATGTTCATGCTTCGCAGTTTTGTTTTCAATATGCACGACTTGAAAGATGTGTTAGGGAATGAAACAGTTCAAGTGAAATATCACTAACCTCAAGTGGAAGGATGATGTTTTCGTTGTAGCTTCTTAGTTCTCCACTTCTTCAAGTCTTCGCAATACTTGTAATGTCTCATATCCTAATACTTTCAAGCTAACCTATACGAAGTTGACTCTAGTACATAATCAAGCGACTCTTTAAATGAGTTTTGATTCGCTAAAATATGATAACCAAACTTGACATACCAACGATTGGTGGGTTCAACCGAGCTATGATCTAACAAGATCCACTCAACTCTTGAAGAGCAGAAGACAAAAATTGCTTCTTTATACTTGGAAGGAAAAGATGATTCTTGGTTTCTCGACTTCCTTACTGGTAAAACATCCATCTCTTGGTCTGTTTTTGTAGAAGTTATTTGTAATCGTTTTGAGGATCTAGCAAATGATAATTATGTGGGTTATTTAAACAAGTTGTCTCAACTTACATCCGTTGAAGAATATTTTGAGCAGTTTGAACAATTAAAAGCATTAATGCTGAGTAAAAACCCTCATCTTACTGAGGAATACTTTGTATTGAGCTTTATTAGTGGGTTGAAAGAGGTTCTTAAGAGCTCAGTTCAGATGCACAAACCTACAAGTCTCTCTCAAGCTTTCTTTTTTGCTAGATTACAATAAGTGGCACTTGCTTCTCAACACCAACCTCCAAAACCCATCCCACTTAAATCACCTCCAACTACTTCTAGTTTCAGCAGATTTTCTACCCCCAAACCACTTCCTACACCTTCCACTGTTGGAGCATCTACATCCAATACTTCAGCTCCTCTAAACCCACCACCTAAAACTCCTTATATACCACCAATAAGAAGACTCTCTTATGAGCAGATGAGTAAAAGAAGATCCCAAGGGCTTTGCTTCAATTGTGATGAAAAATACCAACCATGCCATAGATTTAAGTGCCAACAATTGTTTATGATTAGTGGCTGATAATGAAGATGATGAAGTAGAACATTCACAAGTTCCTCTTGAAGATCGTTTAGTTGAATCAGATATGGAGATTTCTCTTCATGCCCTTACTGGCAATGTAAATCTTGTCACCATTAGAATACCAGGATTCATTAAAAAGAAAGCTATTAATGTTCTAATTGACACAGGAAGCACTCATGGCTTCATTGACTCTGCTCTTGCAACTCAATTGGGGTGTGAGGTCCACCCTGCTGCTCACATGATAGTTATTGTGGCTAATGGAGCTAAAATTACAAACACTGGGGTCTGCTAGCAGCTACAATGGACTATGCAAAACCATCAGTTTGCTACTGATTTGAGATTACTTCCTCTTGGTGGCTGTGATTTAGTTTTGGGAGCTGACTGGTTAAGAACATTAGGTGATGTCACCTTCAACTTAGCTAAATTGCCTATCTCCTTCTTACACAATGGCCATGTGATCACTCTACAAGGTACTTCCTCTAAGCCAACTCTCTTGATGCTTAGTAGCAATGCCATGAAAAATTTTATCAAAAAGAACACTCCAGCATTGGTGAGTCAATTTTTCTATATATCAGTATCCCATATACCAGCTGCAATACCACCACCAGTACAAGACTTAATCAACACCTTCACTGATATTTTTGAGAAACCAACAAAGCTACCACCGCAAACAGTTTTAGACCACCAAATCACCCTCAAACCTGAATCACAACCCATCAAACTCAGACCCTATAAGTGCCCTTATATCCACAAGTCAGTGGTGGAATCATTGGTTCAAGAAATGCTTAAACATGGCATCATTCAAGATAGACATAGCCCTTTTGCATCTCTTATACTTCTTGTGAAGAAGAAAGGCAACACTTGGAGGTTCTGTGTTGATTACAGGAAGCTCAATGCCATTACCATTAGGGCTGAACATGGTTTCGGTTTTCTGCTGGAACCGGACCGAACCAGACCAATAATAAATAAACCGAACCAAACCATTTACTAATGGATTGGTTATGGTAAAAAATTTTGAAAACCGACATTATTGGTTCGGTTTTGGTTTGACCTGAAAACCGAACCAAAAACCGATGGAAAACCAATAAGTATAGGTCGTTGATTAAAATCAGATAGATTTAATCTACCCCTTCCATCTCACACTTTGAATATGGAATTTGGAGCATGCAGAACTTAGAGTTTATATATTTTGAATCTGTAATGTTTATGTTTTGAACTACGCTTATAAACTTGAGTTATGAATTGCGCTTGTGTGTTAATTACATTTTGCAGGTAGGTTAAAAAAATTCAACTGTGTTATTTTTTTAAAGATTTGAATCAAGTCAAATGAGATGGCATTTAAAACCGAGATACACTCGATTTTCCATTAACCCATTGGAACAAACCGAAAACGAAAAGAGTGTATGGCTAAAACCATTAAGAAACTCGAACCAATGGTTAATGGATTGGTTTGGTTTAGATTTTTCAACCAAAACCGACCATGAACATACCTAATTACCATCAAAGATAAGTTCCCTATTCCAGTTATTGATGAGCTCCTTGATGAATTACATGGATCTAAAGTATTAACTAAGCTGGATTTAAGAGCTGGCTATCACCAAATCAGAGTCCATTTGCCTGACATCCCTAAAACAACATTTAGAACACACCATGGTCATTATGAATTCAAAGTCATGCCCTTTGGCCTCACCAATGCTCCTGCAACTTTTCAGGCACTTATGAATTCTATTTTTGTCCCATATTTAAGAAAATTTATTCTTGAATTTTTTGATGACGTCCTGGTGTATAGCCCTACCATCCAAGAGCATGTGCATCACCTCTCAATAGTTCTTTCCCTTCTCATAGAACACCAGTTATATGTCAAATATTCCAAGTGTTGCTTTGCACAATCTTCCTTAGAATATTTAGGACATATCATTACAACTGATGGGGTGGCAACTGACCCAGAAAAGATTGCCTGCATGAAGTCTTGGCCTCTCCCCATAAATATTAAGCAATTAAGAGGGTTTTTGGGCCTCACAGGTTACTACAGAAAGTTTGTTCAAGGCTATGGGTCTATTGCTAAGCCACTTACAGATCTTTTGAAGAAAAATGCATTCTTATGGTCACCCTTGGATGAAGAATCTTTCCATACAGTTAAGAATGCTATGTGTACCACTCCTGTTCTTGCCCTTCTTGACTTCACCAAGCAGTTTGTAGTGGAAACAGATGCATGTTCTAGAGGCATTAGAGTTGTACTCATGCAAGAGGGAAGAGCAATTGCCTTTTACAGTAAACCACTAGGGCCCAAAGCATTAAGACTCTCTACTTATGAAAAAGAACTACTAGTTTTAGTCAATGCAGTCACCAAATTGAGGCATTATCTCACTGGCCACCACTTTATTATTAATATTGATCACCAAAGCATCAGGTATTTCATGGAGCAGAAAATTACCACATTATTACAGCAGAGGTGGCTCATAAAACTTCTTGGGTTTAATTATAACATTCACTACAAGAAAGGATTTGAAAATAAAGCTGCAGATGCACTTTCAAGACTGCCTGTCACTAGCTCCACCTCCACATGTAGTACTCTTGCTTTATCAACTCCAATGGACTCAAGATATCATTAATAGTTATCAAAATGATGTTGTGGCCTCTAAGCTCATTCCACAGCTGTTAATTAATGCTACTGCTCTTCCTCACTACACTTATGTGGAGGGAATTCTGAGGTTAAAGGGTAGAATTTATGTGGGCACTACTACCAAATTGAGGCAACATATCCCACAGTCTATACACTCATCTGCCATTGGGGGTCATTCAGGTAGAGCCACAACTTATTTTTATTGGAAAGGCTTGAAACAAGATAATTTGCTCCTAGTCAGCCAATGTGACACTTGCCAAGGAAATAGCTGGTACATCATCACCCTCCTGGCCTTCTACAACCACTTCCAGTACCAGATCAAGCCTGACAACATATCAAAATGGACTTTATTGAAGGTCTTCCTAAGTCACACAATAAGGATGTTATCTTGGTGGTAGTTGACAGATTCACTAAATACAGTCACTTTATAGGACTCACTCATCCTTTTACTGCACTTACAATGGTTCAGGAATTCTTGAATAAGATTTTCAAGTTGCATGGTTTGCTAGTTTCCATAGTCTCTGACAGAGACAAAGTTTTTACAAGCAAGTTTTGGCAGGAACTCTTTAGGATCTTGGGCACACATCTCAACATGAGCACTACTTATCACCCTCAATCAGATGGCCAATCTGAAAGAGTTAATGCTTGTCTGGAGGGTTACTTGAGGTGTATGACAGGTCATAAACCTAAACATTGGTTCCACTGGATTCCATTAGCAGAATGGTGATACAATACCAACTTCCACACCATCCTAAAAATGTCTCCATTTCAAGCTCTGTATGGTATGTCCCTCATCACTTAGGTTTTCCAACCATTGCTAATACCTCTGTAGCATATGTTGATAAATAACTCCAAAGAAGAGATGCATTCATTGACCTCTTGAAGGAAATCCTTCACAAGGCACATGAAAGAATGAAGTGGTTTGCTGACAAGAAGAGAAGTGACAGATCATTTGTTGTGGGAGATATGGTCTACTTGAATTTACAGCCATACTGACAAACTTCCATAGCCCTGCGCAAGAATTTCAAGTTATCTGCTAAGTATTATGAACTATTTCCTGTGATTCATAAAATAGGTCAAGTGGCTTACAAACTGGAGCTACCTCCAAGCTCAAAAATTCATCTTGTCTTTCATGTCTCTCAGTTAAAGAAAAATCTAGGTATTATTGTTTCCACAATTCCTTCATTGCCATTGGTTGACTCAAATGGAGAGATCATTCTAAAGCCCATAGCTACTATGGATTCTCGTCAAGTTTTTCGTCAAGGCACGACAGTACAACAACTTATGATTCAGTGGTCACACACCACACCAGCTGATGCTACTTGGGAGGACTTGACTAACGTTCGAGCTCATTTTCCTAAATACCATCCTTGAGGACAGGGATATTCTGAAGGGGGAGTATTGTCATGGTCTTGTGGTTCATGGCTCGTTATGTGGTGGCCTGCAACCAGCAGAAGGATCGATGTATTTATATTTTTGTTTTACCAATTAACTGTGATTTAACAGTTAACCATGTTTTAAGTTACTGTCAGAATAGACGTTGACATCTCGACCACGTGTAAGTTCAGTGTCGATTAGGGTTCAGTGTTAGGTCTTCCTCATCCTTAAATAAGTCTGTACTTGCATTTAGAGCTTATCATGAAAAATAGAGTTAGTGGAGGCAGTACAGTGGTACTGAGTTACTTGAATACTAATTAGTACTATCTTCAAATCTATATTGCCTCATCGAATATCCCAGTACATCACAAATTCTTTGAATCGTAGAAATACATGTTACACAGAAAAGCATGGAGAATTGGAGTGCTTGCGATCCATAAGGGTTTCAAGTTGGTTTTTACAAAATCAACAACACATTGTTGGTGAAGATGTTTGCTTGATGGTGAAAAATGTATTTGACACTAAGCATATTTTAAAGCAAACTAACAAGACATACATTTCTCTAATACCAAATAAGAAGAAAGCTACCAACGTTAGTGATTACAGGCCTATTGGGTTGTGCAACACTTCTTATAAAATTATCTCTAAAGTTAAGGTTTACAGGACGAAGCCTCTTACGGAGAAAAATATCTCACCATTTCAAGCTGCCTATGTTTCAGGAGATTGATTAGTGATAACACAATGATTGCTCAAAAAATCACCCATTATATGAAGAAGAAAATAGGTGGTTGGCTGGCATTAAAGATATACATGTCTAAAAAATTTAAGGTACTTCAATATTTTGGATTTTCTGATGATTTTTGTGATTTAATCTATCAGTGCATCAGCATTACTTACCAGTCATGCTTAATGGTTCACCATGTGAAGAATTCTCCCCTACTAGAGGAATCAGACAAGGTGATCCTCTTTCACCTAATCTCTTTATCTTAGCAATGGAATATTTCTCAAGGCACCTCACAAATAGCTCAATAGTACTATCATACCCTTCCGCACTCCCCAACCTCCACAACATACTAATCACCGCACTGATACGCTCATAGCCTTAGAAAATACTTTCAACTAACTTCTCACAATTCTACAATGAAGTTGTCATCTCACAACCAGAATTTGTTCATAGAGATATACATACGGATTTTAGGCGCAGTATTGGTAAGCAGATTGGCCATTCTTTACCCATTAAAATAAGAAATAAATGAAAGGTAATATGTCCCACATAGATTAGGTATAATAAAAGATAGAGACATCCTATTAGAAAATCTCGGAATTCTACTTCAAATCATACTTACATGGACGAGGTCTATGAATGATCAAGAAGGTCTATGGCCTAGGTTAGCGACCTCCATTACACACTAAGGAGGGGTGATCATCTAAGATCTCGCCAAAAGGGAGAGTCTACATCATAATTTTTTCTTGAGGGGGGAATGCGTCCGCGCCGCCCCTTGCCAATCTTGCAATAACAAAGTTTAGCGGGCGTTGCAGTTCCTCCGAGGTTTTAGAAAACCAATATGAACTGAATTCAGAAATAAAGTCCGGTTAAGTATATCCACTAGAAATGCCACTTAAGGTAGCTTTTATTGTACTATACTCATTTATCTATGGCATGCTACGGCCAAATCGAACTTTGAAGTAAGTCTTGTAAATCCAATAGGTACAAAGAAAATTGGTGTAGGACTTAGCTAGAAACTCTGGGCGATCTGGGACTTGTACTCAAGTTCAAAGCTGAAACCATGATGGGAAATGTATCTATTCGGAAAAGATACTTCACTGAGAAATATGAACATCAAAATTTGCACACACATGTATATATGTATTAGGATTCAAATATGTGGTTTGGACTACTACCTGGAATTTGATCTGCAGTTTTTAACTAAGATTGATTGGCGGCTAGAGGAGTCCACCTGCACTCCATGATCTTAGATTGCAAAAGCACTTATCCAGTAATACTTTACAACAAAACTTATCACAATGTTCATACTTGTGACTAGAACTCATCTAGTTTAAAACATGAATACTATTCAAGTTGTAAGCTTCTGGATCATGTCAGGAAAGTATTGAAAACGTTTCAAACATTTTGAAACGAGAGAACAATAGTCATATAAGCAATGTAACATGACCAGACACTTTGAAATTGAATACACATAAGCAAAATCGGGAAAAATTTATGTGTTCCTCATCCACAAAAATTTTTACATGACCAACAACCGCCCGTAAACCTCCCCTCCTTCTTAAAAAAAATAATTTGTTGAAACATTTAGTGTTTAATGTTTTTTTGTTACTATTTGGGTTCTTTTGAGAATTATTTGTACTCCTTAGCACCTTGAGAGCTCGTAAGCTCTTATATTTGACATTTCGTCTATGTCTCGTCTTCATTATTGTTGATAAACAAACGTAATATTTATTAAAATTGCAAAACTACGAAAATCAAGTGTGGAAACCCAATTTTTCACTCTTTAACCAAGGTGAAAATGAGATTTTTTAGGAAATTATGCGTGTTTGAAAACCACATGATACATAAATTAAGGGTGAATAATCAAAATAAAAAAGTGATAACTGATGTTTTCACTCAAAATATAAGTCATAAATGATTTTTTTACAAGAAATGTCTATTTTAAAACCTTACAACGAAAAAATTATCAAGGTGTTTAAAAATAAAAATTTTAATCGATATGCAGGTGAAATATGTTTTTTTTTCCCAAAATTTTGTAAGATCAAAGAGAAACGTATTAAACTATTTTTTCGCTTGTTATTTGACATTGCAAAATATCGATGTGTTGGATCCTTTTGTAGTTCTAGTTGAAAAAGCGGGGGTATAACAACCACACCCAATAATTCGTTCGGCAATCTGTATGGACTAAACTCCAATATAATTCCGAGAACACCAACTTAAAAGCGAGATATATCAAAGAGCTTTATCTCTAATTTTCAAAGCAATCAACAAATCGAATAGATAGAAATCCGTGAGCATGATTGATATGAGAAATAACTTGGACGGTACCAAAAACCAATGCCCAAGTGTCAATCAAGTTATATCCAACAAACAAGGTCGGATTTATCAACTGATTGAACTACGCATAACCTGTGATATTTCAATTATATAAAAATATAATGCGGAAAAAATATAACACAGACACCAGAAATTTTGTTAAAGAGGAAATCGCTAATGCAGAAAACCCCGGGACCTAATACAGATTTGAACACCACAATGTATTAAGCCGCTACAGATACTAGCCTACTACAAGTTAACTTTGGACTGGAATGTAGTTGAGGCATAAAAAAGTCTCACATCGATTTAGGTATTGTCGCATTCTGTACGCCTCTAGAACCACGCCAGATTCTGTGCACTTGATTTCATTATCTGATCTCACCCACAACTAAGAATTGCTTAGACACAAAGTCGAAGACTTATAAATAAATCTGTCTCCCACAGATAAGTCTATTCTGATGGATAAATCTGTCTCCCACAGAAGTACCTATGAAGTTTTGTTCCGTCTTATATAAATCAAGGTGAACATGAACCAATTGGTAATCCGGTCTTTTACTCCCAAAGAGCAACCTAGAAATATCAATCACCTCACAATAACTTAACTATATGGTAGAAGAAGAAGTTATTGTGGAACCACAAAATCTGAGACGAATAACTTTGTGATTATTTTTTATATATTACATATCGGAGATAAATCTCGAGCAAATATTAGAGAAGATAGTACTCAATAAGATAGAACAAGTAAGATCAGAATACTCAACTACAGAGAAAATAGTTGGATCCGGCTTCATGAATCCCAAATGAAATCTTCAAGTCGTTAACCTAATATGGTTTTGGAAAAACCTAGGTTAAAAGAGAATCGACTCTAGTACGCAACTAGGACACAGGAAAGTTCCGGGATTAAGTTCTCCAGTTGCTAGAGTTCTCCCTTATATAGTCTTTCAAATCAGGGTTGCTTACAATCAAAGCTAAGATAGCTTATTAACAAAGCATTCAATATTCACCGTTAGATGAAATCTTGATTTAAGATTCAATCTAAGTCTGCTTAAAAATAAAGCAATCAATCTCCACAGTTAGATGGTCTTAGCTTGTTACATGCAAATGAAATATACCTTCATTTAGATATTGGTAACCCTACCTAAACGTGTATATTGAGTTGGCTCAATAACAGTTAACCGAAGTTAGCCATATGAACACTTTTGTCTTAACCATATTCATCTAACACTTATAGATCAAATATGATGATCAATCAAACATGAATGATAATCAAATGAATCTAATTGTGTTTCACATAGAGTTGTTCAACTGTTCACTATCTCATAGAAATATATATGAACAAATTGAAACAAAATCAGATTGATTCGTAATCGTACAAAGTACTTATACAATAATCAATTCATGAACATTAAGCCACGGTTTGCAAAGATTGCATTCCTTAATTCATAAATATTTTATTTTATGAGTATGAGAATCATCTTAACCGATTTTAGAACTCAACCACTATGTTCGCTAACCAGGTATACAAACAACAGCTTGGGACCTTGGCATGTCCAACCGTTCGCATACCAGGTACACGACCAGCAGTCCCGGACCCAACTCAGGTACAACCGTTCGCATACTAGGTACGCGACCTTTACAGTTAAAACCGTTCGCATACTAGGTACGCAAACAAGGTTCCCTGACCTAAATCACTATAAAACCGTTCGCATACTAGGTATGCGTACCGTGTTGTATCCAGACATGGTTAATTTTTCTAAACTCCCATTTCAATCATTGAAACATCCTTAGAAGACGACAATAGCTGTCTCACACAAACTAAAAACAAAAAGCTTCCAACACATATTTCCTAGAAATAGATAACCAAGTTAAACTCAGCTCGAAATATCAAATGTGTATAATGTAAAAGTATATATATCTATACGACTGAGTCTCAATAGGAGATAAAATAGAATAGACTTCTGAGTGATAGATAAGTTTTAGTCTCCACATACCTTTTGTTGATGAAGTTCCTCCAAGCTCACCTCAGTAGATATTCGGCTTGAATCGATGAACGCCGTGAAGTCTAAAGCTCAACTAGACATTCTATCATAATCCGAGACATAACTATAAGTAGAATAGAAATCAAGACTATAGTCTTGATCAACTAAACTTGATAAAAAAGCTTGAGATGGAAACACTTGCGAGTTCGACCGAGCAGTGCTCTAACACTAGTAATTAACCTTAATGTTGTGACCAGATATTTAATCAGTCTCCAAGCTTAAATGTGTTTGGGGAAGCGAAGGGGATAAATTAAAACACGTAATTTACGTTGTTGGAATGAATATCATCTTAATGGGAATCCACACTTGTTTGCCTTATGGTTATGGTTATGACAATCATTATCAACTTTATACATTCTCCACTTGAGGTTATCTTGGTTAAAATTGAATATCATCTTGAATGGACAACCACATTCTTGGCCTCTTGACCATTATTCCAAGTGTCTTATGGGCCAGAAAAACCAATATCTATATCGTGACTTTGATAAATGAAATTTTTAAAAGCATTGATAGTGGAATTGATAACCGACAAACCTTCATATTTATCTCTGCTGAAGGATATTACATCGGTGAATGCAGAATAGCTGCCAAGATGAGTAAGGTCATGATTCATGGATAAAATGATGGATAACATTGAAAGATTTTGAAATAACTCCAGCTTTATTTTTTTTATTTCCATAACACAACCCACCACGTTGACCTGTAGATGAAAATTGTATATCAGCAAAGTCAAATTGCCCGATGACTTGATTTGAAAATACTTCGTCCATTTTTATTTCAGAAAGGAAGCAACTATGAGGATTATACTCTTTAGGAATGATTCTAGTGTGCGAATTGTTGGAGCGTTCCCTATACCCCCAACAATACCATGAGAAAACTACGTAAATTGCAGCATTTTAGGGCTAGCGTTGTTACCATATCATTATCTACATTGTTACTCTTCCTAGCTTGCTTAGGTTTTAAAGAACAAGAACTTTCTTTTGAATCCTCACAAAATTCCTTAGCACCACTTGTTTCATTAGTACGATCCATAATTTTTCATGAGCTTTGATTGTGATTTTTTTCTCTTTGATGATGACTAGACATCTGCAAACTTAAACCATCCTTGTCGGTTTCAGAAATTACTTCCTTTTTTTATAGTAATAGAAATAGATACATTTCTTCCTTAATTTGCGGGGTTGTAAGCTTATCTAGCATTTTAGCTTCCTGATTTTTTGAACTAGTTTGGAATATGAAGTCTGAAACCTGCTTGACAGATAAATGCTGGTAGGTATTGTTTAAAAAACTGATTTTTTTTCCCTTCAAAGTAGTTAACCCTTCAATTATGATGAAAGAAGTTTTTGAATTTAAAAGTTCATCATCTTCTTTATCCACATGAGCAAAAGGAATGACATGCCCCATCATTTGAGTTTCTTTGCTAACGAGGATCGAAACTTGAATTCATGGAGATGTGAGCATTGAATGTAGAGAAAATATGTCCCTAAATGTTATAGCTCTGGATACCAAAAACAATATTTTGACTAATTTTCTCAAGTTGTCTTGATGAAGCATTTATCCTATGGTATACTAGGGAGTCAATACTTTGAAAGCTTTCTCTCGAACATATGGAGGACACTGCGCACGAATTGAATCTTTGACTTGATTTATTATAGGGAAAAATATCATCCGATGACCAATTAAACCATAAAATAAATATAAAATTGGTAAGTGTTCATATCTGAATTCTACATTGGATGAAAAAGAGAGGGTACCGAGCACACCAACTTTTTTGTTTGATAGGAGTATGAACCTTTGTATTTCTTTTAACAATCAAAAGAGTAAATTTTAATGTGGAAAAGTAAAAAAAAAATGTACACACAATAATTTTGTTAGCGAGGAATACTACATTGGCAGGACTGGGACCTCATCTATTTTTGAACTACGCACTATATTAAACCGATACAAACACTAGCCTACTATCGTATTTCAAACTGGAATGTAGTTGAGACCGGATTAACCCTCCAAGAAATTCAGATGTGGACGTGCTCCTTACATCTATTAAACCCAAGAAGATTCTACGCATTTGATTCCCTTAGTTGATGTCCTTTACAGTATAAGAATTGCTTCAACATCAGTGAAGACTTTTGTTACCTATTTGCCTCCAACAAATAAGCCTACTGTATTTGATTTCCCTTTTGATAGATTTCAATTTAGAAATCTGCTTGCAGTAGATAGAATTCAACAAACCTCATGGATTGGAAACACTTACACTCTTATCAAAGAGAATCATAGATCACTAACCACCTCTCAAGAGAAATCCAAACAATCAAATAGAAGTTTAGATATTTATCTTAAGGAATCACAAAGTCAGGGACGAAGAGAACTTTATAATTTTTATCTATTCTTGATCTAAAGTTTAGAAACTTCAAAAACTAGTAGAACTGTTAGAGCACTGCTCGGTCAAACTCGCATGCGTTGCTATCTCAAGCATGTTTGTCAATGTTAGTGATCAAAACTATAAGTCTTGATTTCTAGCCTATTTATAGATGTCTCAGACTAGGACATAGATAATGTAGTTGAGCTTAGATTTCACAGATTTCATCATTTGAAGACGAAGAACTACTAAGGGGAGCTTGTGGAACTTCTTAGACAAAAGGTATGTGGAGACTTGAACTCATCTATCACTTGGAAAGTCTATTTATACTATCTCCTATATTGAGACATAAGTCGTGTTAAGATATAGTTTTCTCTATACACATTTGACATTTCGAGCTGAGTATATCTCGCTTACATATTTCTCGAAATATGTGTTGGTAAGCTTTCGCTTCGACCAAGTTCATCTTATATCATGAGAAAATTTCCGAGTAACATGTTACATGGTTTGTGTGATACAATCATTTGATGTAGGCTTGGAATGTTTCGATAAGGATTATTTCAATATCTTGAAAATTACTTTGATGTTAATAGTGTGTGAAAACGGATATTATCATTATGGAAGAATGTTTCAATGATTGAAATAAAGAGTTTAAAATCTTGTAACCATCTTTGGATATAAGCATAGTGTGTTCGCACATTAGTGTATAAGTCCAAAACCGGGAGCCTAAAGTATGCATACTTGTGTGTATACAAAAAGGTTGTAGGAGACTGGGTACGCATACTGGCGGAGGTTCACGTACGTGAATTTCTGCTGAGTTTGAAAACCAAAACCAAACTCATAAGGTTACCTAAAGTGCGCGTACCCATACGCGTACTGGCAGAAAGTTCACGTCCGTGAATTTCTGCTGAGTTTGAAAAATAAAACAAACTCAAATCCGGTTACTTAAGTACGCATACCTGTACGCATACTTAAGTGTGCTACTTTTCTAAAATCGGTTATACGTGAACCTAAACATTTATCTATAAGGAATGCAATATTTGCAAATCGTGGCTATAATGTTCATGTATTGATTCGAGTGAATCAAACCGATTTTGCTTCAATTGAGTTCTTGTATAATCCATGAGAATATAACAATTGAACAACTCTTTAACTAGTTTCATTTGAGTCATTTGAACAAGTTATGGTTAAGATGAATAAGGTTGATATAAGAGTAATCATATGGTTAACCTCGGTTAACTATTTGTGAACCAACATGGTATACACGTTTAGGTACGGTTACATAAACCTAAATGAGGGTACATTTCATTTGTGTGAAACAAGCTAAGTTCGATCTAACAGTTGAAAGATATTATCTTGGGAGAATCAGGTTTTTCATCTAACGACAAATATTGAATGCTTTGTTACCAAGGTAACTTAGATTGCAAACCCCGATTTGAAAACTATATAAAGGATAACTCTAGCAACTGGGAAACCTAATCCCCACACCTCATGTGTGTTACTAGTTGCGTAACTAGAGTCGATTCTCCTTTAACATTAGGTTTCTTCTCAAGACCATGTAGGTTAACGACTTAAAGACTTCATTGGGATTGTGAAGCCAGACCCAAATATTATCTTTGTAGTTGCGTGATATGATCTTGCTGTTTCTATCGTGTTGAGTACAATTGGAATAATTGACTCGAGATTTTATATCTATGATAGGCAAGATAGAAAAGTAATCACAAACAACTTCGTCTCATCGTTTGCGATTCCACAATATCTTCTTTCGCTAGTCGATTAATATTATTGTGAGGTGATTGATAATTTTAGGCTGTTCTTCAGGAATATAAGTCTAGGTTATCGATTGGTTCCTGTTCACCTTGATTTATCAAAAGACGAAACAAAAACTCTTGGGTATTTCTGTGGGAGACATATTTATTCAATCCTATAGACTTTTCTGTGTGAGACAAATTTGTCTATCAAGTCTTCGACTTTGGGTCGTAGCAACTCTTGGTTGTGGGTGAGATCAACTAAGGGAATCAAGTGTGTAGTATCCTGCTGGGATCAGAGACGTAAGGAGCGCAACTGTACCTTGAATCAGTGTGAGATTGATTAGGGTTCAACTACAGTCCAGTCCGAATTTAATTGGTAGTAGGCTAGTGTTTGTATCGGCTTAATACAGTGTGGTGTTCGATCTGGACTAGGCCCCGGGGTTTTTCTGCATTTGCGGTTTCCTCATTAACAAAATTATGGTGTCTGTGCTATTTCTTTTCCGCATTATATTTTGTTATATAATTGAAATATCACAGGTTGTGCGTTAAGATCAATCAATTAGAATATCCAACCTTTGGTTGTTGATTTACATTGATTGACACTTGAACATTGGTCTTTGGTACCGTTCAAGTTTTTTCACATAATAATCAATCTCGCGGATTTCTATCTGTTTGATTTGCTGATTACATTTTGAAACAGAGATATTAAACTCTTTGATATACTTTACTCTAGATTGAGTCTGACTGTCTAGTTGATTCTCTAGAAAGTGTATTGGAGTAAATCCTCTCAGATTGCCAAATGAATTGTTGGGTGTGGTTGTTAGACCCCCCGCATTTTCAAGAACAATATTCGAATGCAAGAACTATCAGGTAAAAAGATAGTCTGGTCGGGGTTCACAAGTCCTTAAGTGAAGTATTCAAAGTCCTAACCTAAAAAGAAACCCTAGGTTATAAAGGACGACCCTAACTTTGCAACTAGGACACAAGAATGCCATGATTAAGAAATCTTGTTGTAAGAGTCTCTTTATTTATAAATTTGTAAGGCTACAAATAGCGTTGAATTTAAGCTAAGTTAGCTTGAGATTCAAGCAAACACTTTCTCAGTTTTTATGAAATTCTTCTTAGTTAGGAAACCATGCAAGCATGTGAAAACTCCTCTTTTAATTTACACATAAGAACATGCATCATGTTACGGCGTTATTGAACCATGCACACTGATAGTCCATAGCGGCTAAATAAGCCTTTGAATTTACAAGCACTAGCAGCGTTACTGAACACTCAATACTGGACAATGATCCACAAACCCAAAGTGATTTTTTGAATAAAATTGTCTTAGAAGTGTCTATGAGACTTGTACTAAAAGCGAGTAAAGTCATACATGACAGTCCGTGAGCTTCTTTCAATTTGCAACTGGATAGGTATGCAAACCGGGTTTACAAGCCTCTGTCTGTTCGCGAAGTCAGATCGCAGAAATATGCACAACAAGTTTACTAACCTCCCCTTATTCCCGAACTCAAATATCAAGGTTTGTTAGGGTATGCAAACCAGGTTTACAAACCTCTACATTTCACGGAATTCAGGTCTACTACCTTGCTCTAAGAAGTATCGAAATTCTCTCATTCTTAAATTTAAAAATATTCCCAATAACCACAGATAGTATGCACTATTTGCTTGGACAATTTCCAAATGATCAAGTTGAACAAAAATAATTTGTGAACAATAAATTACTAAGATTTCTAAGGATCTATGAACATCTATTGCTTGAATTATATTTCGAGAGTTTAATAAAGGCAAGCTTGAAATCGAAAATTCTTCTTTGCAATATTAAATCTACTGAAATCATACAACAAAGTTTCATAAGATAGAATAGCAGATACGTTGGGTAAATAGGATAACAGTCTTTACATACACGGATACACCTCTTCGTTGATGACGTTCTCGTAAATGTCTTCGTTTATTCTGAAGACGTGAACATGTAATTATTCAATAGTTCTATGATAACTAATTTGGATGGACACTATCCACTAAAAGGATTGCCACTGGTCTAGTATTATAACAACAAAGTATTTGAAAGATAAAAATATTCTCACCCTAAGCACTGACCAAAGGCGGGAGCCTCCTGAATTTGGAAAGGTATCATGGAAGGGATTAAAAATATCCAAGAACACAATATGTGGATGATTCGAAATAGTCATAATGTCAACATTTGGCATGACAAGTGGGTGGTTGTTACTGATTTTTTGAAAAATAATTGGTCGTTATTGATGAAGGAATATCTTGTTTAGTTCCATTCAAATTTTTTTTTCATTTTAATTAATATTTTAGGATTAGCTAAATGAAAATAAAATTACAGAGTATCTTAATTAAATTAAACATGGCAATTCTCGTAGTTTCTTTTGTTTATGTCGCACGATTTATGTAACTTTATTAATTTTCTATCAATTTTATAATTTTGACCTCATCCAAACTAAAATTTTAATAACACCCGCATTTTTCGCATAGTGCATGGTCAAAATGTGTCGTTGGCTTGAAATGAAGCTTCGCATGGTAAGAGGATCCTTAGCCTAGAAGTAATATAACGCATTACGAAGGCATATTAGCCAAATGCCCATGTCACGTCGAAATGGGATATTATGACGGGCAAGGGTCAATATTACGCCAAATATGACGCATTACATAGGGAAACCAAATTAATAATATGATTTCAGGTGATTTTCCTCTGCTGTGGTTAAAAGCTGAATCAAGCTCTCTTCTTAGAGCTTCTGGCCCCACCAAAAAAATATTGACCAATATAAATCTCTGGTTTTTTCACGCCACTAATATTTTTAATGGAAACACCATATTTACCATATTTTTTACCCAATCGAATATCAAACCTAAAAAAAAAAAAAAAACTTGCGTCTCAATCATCAGAGATAATTTTCTCTCTGCAACTAAACCCTAATAATGGTTCACCGTAGAACAAAAATCCAAATAAACTGTCGGTGGTGAACTGTGCCATTCTAACTTCCTTCAGGAACCCTAAATAAGAAGAGTATATTTCAAACTATTACAAGATAACACCTACTGTACAAAATATTCTCCATACCCTAGTGAGAATGTCTTTCCTTTTTTTCCATACCTTAATTATATTCCCTCTCTCTTTTCATTCTGGCCTTTTGTTCTTAATTCTCAATGTTTAATTCATGTTTTGATTTAATCTTGAAACAAGAAACTTTTGCTTCCTCAATTCAAGGTTAACTTTTTTATATCACCTTTAAATTATAGTTTCCTTCTCTTTATTGTCATCATATCCTTTAAGTATAGTAGAAAAATTACAACGTTATGAAATCAATAGTTGTAGTAGTGCAAAGGGGAATTAGAATAAATAGCGAGAAAAAAAAGAGAGGAGAGAGGATAAAGATAACTTTTTATTTTATTGTTTCATTGGTGTAATTGTAGATCGTATATTTTTAATTTCTATGATGCAATCGTAGATTGAAGAGTTGTTCCTTAATCTAAGCAGAACCCTTTTAGCTTGATTTTAGGATTCTTCGATATTGCAGGTGGTCGTAGCTTCATATGAGCATATGAGAAAAACTGAGGAATGATTGGTGTGATTGGACTTTATGGAATGGTTGCATGGGAAGGATGTCAAACATAGTTCTTACTTATGAAGGGTGATTGGATTCTTGGATCATAGACCTGGATCTATTTTCTTCAGGTATTACTTCTTTTGATATGTGTCACTCCTTGTCTTTTTATGAGAAACTGAGAATCTATGAGTTAATGACCAATTTGAGTATGGCATTTTTCTCTTTCAGACATTTTAGACCAAAAACTGTTAATTCCATAAGAAGGTTCGGTAAACTGTAGATCCTCTAAGAGGATTTAGTGTTTGATTATCAGGATTCTTTTGTATTCATTAAACTTGGTTTGATTTTTTTTATGTATTTTTGATTGTATGGACTCCTGCACTTAGTTGTGGAATGCATCAAAACTGGAGATGGTCCATCATGAAAGAATGCAAGATTCGTGAGGTAATTATTAAAACTTTGTATTGGTTTTAGTTTTTTCAACAGTGAAGTTATACTAAAGAGCAAACAATTATTTTTGTTTCCGTTAAAAAAAAAAAGATATTGGTTATTGTCTCTATCGATTAGTTTGTGAGGTGAAATACATATTAGTTTAAATTAATTGTTTGGAATATATATCGCTTCACCCATGGAAAGTGTTTTTTTGTTTTGTTTTTCTCTTTTCTGTATGTGCTCCGTATCATCGCTGCAAAAATGGTTCCAAAATTGCTGAGCTAGGTGTGGTGCCAATATTGTTGCATACTTTACAAGTTCAGTTATATCCAGTTATAGAATCTCAAAAAAATAATGTATGATGGATATATATTGGATCCCTTTATTTTTACATCTGCTGAATTGGAGTACATGCATATTTGCCTGCCATGTTGGTCCCGGGGTTATCTTTTATTGGGATACCTTGGTTGGTACATTCTTATTTTGGCATAATTATTGTTTCGGTAGTATGTATGATATATGATAAAAACAATTTTGACATAACCACATCCTCTGAAAGTGGTTGGCGGATGTTTTGTCTGGTGGGATTTTACTCTCATCCCGATAATAGATGATACATGATATACACATCCTATTTGAGACTCGAAGCGGTATCTGTAGCCAAGGTGAAAGGTTGCATGGCTTTGTTCAAGATAAATGGATTATTTTAAACAGAAGCAATATTACTTAGAAATAAGGAGAATGTGAAGCTGCATCGTTCATAAGGAGCTGTAATCCACTAATGACGAACGTATTATCTGTGTGACAGTTAGGCAGCTTCAAAAGCAATATCACTTGGAAATTGATAGAAGATAGAATTCACTAATGTGTATCCAACATCACAAGAAGATAGAATTTAGCAATGACCGAGTCATAACATCCGTGCAATAGTGAGCAGATTCAAAATCCAAGGACATAAACTGCCTACACCACCATGAGAAAGGATTTGAAGTAGAGATTGATCTACTGACATATGTCCAAAGTTCTATTTTATTTGTATTAAACCAGTAAACACTACTCTAACTGAGTAAACGTATATTTAGTTTATTTTTACCAAAATTTTCCCCGACCATTGCAGTTTTCTTTCTTTTATCTGAAAGTCCAATGCATGGAAATATTTAGTCGGTAGATGGAATGGAAGAACAAGAATGCTAAGCCAACCCCTCTTGTCCCCAATTCCTTCCGTCCCTGCCCACTGACCTGGCTTCTCGAAGTAGTTACTGGGCATCCGACTACTCTTGTCCTTTTTGTTTCTCATACTGTCGCATCACTCAAGACAAGTCTCACACCTGATTATTATAGGGTACATTATTTATATGTCCCTACTTTTGACACCAATAAATATGTCCTTATACAACAATAAATATGTCCCTACTTTTTTATAACCTTATCCATTTAATATTAGATTACCTTACTACCCTCAACTATATAATATTTTTCTTTATTTCAAAGTACAACAAATTTCTTCCTCTACCACTTCACCACCACCACTAGCACCACCACCACTAACATTCAACTACCATTCCACCACCACCGTTCAACAACCACCACCTACCAACCGCCACCACCACTAATATTCCACCACCACTCCTTCACCACCACCATTACACCACCACTAGTCCTCCACCACCACTAGTCTGTTGCCGCCACCACCACAAGTTCGTCGCCGCCGCCACCACCGTCACCGCCGCCGCCGCCGCCACTGGTTCAAAATATTTTTGTATCAACAACAATAGTTGATCCAAATAAAAATAGAACCAAAAGTAGAAGTTTATCTAGTTTAGGGGATCAACAATGATAGTTGATCCAAGAAAAAAGGATCAATAGTAGAAGTTGATCCAATTTTAATGCATCAACAATGGAAGTTGATCCATGTAAAATTGGATCAATAATGATAGTTGATCCATGTAAAATGGAGTGAACTTGGCGTGAGTCGAACACGCATCATCTGACATGGAGTCAGTCATGCTACCATTGCACCACAAGTTCAACATTGGAAGAAAATTACATGATTTAAACTACAAAGCATGAGTTCAAAGGATCAACAACAGTAGTTGATCCCATATAGATGGATCAACAACCATAGTTGATCCAAAATATATGGATCAACAACCATAGTTGATCCAATATCACTGCCTGCTTCAACCCAGATAACCACCATATTTCATTACCTGTAGCTTCATAAACACCAACGAGCTCCAAGACCCGACTTCAAAACCAATCTCGACAACTACAACAATAGGAACCACCATTCTACTACTATTTCCATGACTAATTTCTCATTTGTACCTCTCCACCATTACCGCCACCAACAAATCACACATCTCCAAAGCACCACCACCACCACCAAAACAACCATAACAAAAATCCAACACCAACTTCATCATTCCAACCAAAACCACCATAGTTGATCCAAAAAAATTGGGTCAACAACAGTAGTTGATCCCATATAGATGGATCAACAACCATAGTTGATCCAAAATATATGGATCAACAACCATAGTTGATCCAATATCACTGCCTGCTTCAACCCAGATAAACACCATATTTCATTCAAACTTTGACTTCAATCTCAGAACAACAACTCATACCAATACCGCCACCACTCACACAATAAAAGCCACCACTATCACTGCAGGTGCAACAAACATCCAACACCACCGCTGTAACAACACCTTCCACCACCACCACCACCACAACAACAACAATACCAAAATATTTCTATCACCACCACCACCACCACCACAATAGTAAAACAAACTACATTTGCTTGGTTTAGAATGAATCACAAATCAAGAGCTCAATTTAAAATCGAAATAAAAAAAGAAACCATGTTGAATCAACACTAAAAATCAAACCCAAGATCAAATTTAGGCTACTACTTAGAATAACAAATAAGAGATAAAACTTATCTTCATAAACACCAACAACTTCAAGATCAGCTTTCATCCATTTCTTGCACGGTGAATAGATCCATCTCCCTTCTTAATCACTCGAAATCAATCACCGCAGCTTAAGAATGACTCATATCATATAACTTCGATTTCAAATAAGCAATATTGTTTTTGAATCTTCCAATTAGCAAAACCCAACCTTCGATTTCATCTACAAACCATGAAAATCATCATTCACCATAACCTACACGATTCAAACAAAGACTGAGGTCTCATAATCTACGAGATCGACATCAACATTTCTATTTCTCGATCTGTTCCCTCTTCCCGTGGCTTAATCTTCACGAAATCCCATCTCATCTTTGTTGCTTTGTCTCTCAACATCTTCTCGATCTCTAATTCAATCACAGAACTCTCTATCTCTCAAATCTTAAATCGAAATCAAACTCATCGGATTCGAATCTTTAACTCGTAATCCACTCGAAACTATCAAATCGAGATCCAAAATCAATTTGAAATCATTTGAAATAGAAAGCATAATCGTAATAGATAGATTTCTAGAAACCGACGGTATCATCTAACGGAAGAAGATCGTCGGTGGTTGCTCGTGTTGCCTGTGGTGGTGGCGTCGATGGAGATCGTGGTGGTGGTGAGAGGCGATGGAGATGATATGGTGGTGAGAGCGTTGATTTTTTTTCATTCGGTGATAAAAATTAAGAATTGAAGAAGAAAGAAATAAGAGAGGGAGGTTAAATAAGGAATTATAATAATTGTGTTTTTAAAAGTATTTTCAATTATGCCATCAGGGACATTTGTAAAGTCTGTTAGGGATATTTGTGAAGACCCATCAAAAGGAGGGACAATAATTCAATTACCACATTATTATACTAGGATTTTATTTTGAAGTAGCCAAGCACACAAAAATCGTAGCCCCCCCGTCAGGCGTCCTAATTGATGAAATAGTGGCTGTTGTTGAAAATGAAGATCACCAAGTCAATATGTCCGAGTGGTTAAGGAGACAGACTTGAAATCTGTTGGGCTTCGCCCGCGCAGGTTCGAACCCTGCTGTTGACGGAATTTTCTTTTTAATTTTTTTGGTTCCCTGCATTTTCTTTTGCAAACTGAAACTCAGTGCACATAAACTAGGAAACAGTTTTTGGGTTCCAGTATAGTAACATTGGACTCAGATTTATTGAGACTTCTAGTTAGAAAAGAAAAGATGGGGTGTCTAAAAACGCAAGCGCAGTTTCAATTGAAGGGAATAGTACCTATTTTCAAGTTGCTCCATGCCAGGAATTGCTGGTTCACTTCAGTCCCAAGGACACCTTGTCTGGATTTAAGTTTTGAATTTGATCATTTTCTTGTAACTAATGAAAATGACAAATTAGATCGACTAATTTCACTTCAGGTACTTGAAGATGACTAGAGTTTCAGAGAACAATGTTAGAGACCATGTCATTCACTAATTTCATAGACTACACTTTTCAGAAGTTAACAATTCAAAAGCAATCATAGAGACAAGTGAACAACACTGCAACCCATCCATCATATGCAACATCAGGGAACAACATGGAAAAGCAAAAGAAGATAAATGGGAACCAGAATAAGTATCAATTTTTGGTTCATATCATAGAGATTGAAGCTGCTAATGTTGAGTTACCCAAGTATCTCAATGGCGTTGATCATTAGTGGTGATGTAAGTTTGAACAGTGCTTGTCTTGTCGACACAATATTAAGCAAACAATGTAAACCATTTTGGACTCCAGGCTCAATATTAAGCACAAAAATATTGCTAACTGCTAAAAAACTAAAAATGAAAGGTAATATTAGTCCCACATTGTTTATGTATGAGTAAAGACAGAGAAAACAAACCTATAAGAGAAGCTTGAAATGCATCTGGAAACCATACTTACCTGGACGGGGTCTATGGCTGATCATGAAGGGTCATGGCCTAGGTTAGCGACCTCCATTGCACACTAAGGAGGGGTGCTAGCCTAAGATCTCCCCAAGAGGGAGAGTCTACGTCATAATTTGTTCCTGAGGGAGGTACGCGTCCGCGCTGCCTCCTGCCAATCTTGCAAACCCAAAATTTTACTTGTGATGCTGCTGCATTTCTTCTTGCATTACTGGTGCTGCTGAAGTTCCTCTTGCAGAATGTTGAAAACAAATATACAGGCCTTGAGATATCTGGTGGTGGTGGTGGTGGTGCTGCAGTTCCTCTTGCATTACTGGTGCTGCTGCAGTTCCTCTTGCAGAATGTTGAAAACAAATATACAGGCCTTGAGATATCTGTAGTTTTTATCTAAGATTATTGCACGGCTGGAGGAGTCCACCTGCACTCCATGCTCTCTGAAATTTAGATCATCTTGTCATCTCCTCACAATGGAAAGAGTACCTTAGATTGCATAGGATAATTTGTATAGGAGTGCCGCTGCATTCTGCGAGTAGCTTAGATTCCAGAGGGCTTACTAATTAACAAAAGTTAGTAATATGTTCATACTTCCAGCAACCGGCCATAAACCTCTTCCTACTTAAACAAAATAATTTGTCTTTAATAGTTTCTTTATTAGTCTTTAATAGTTTCTTTATTACTATTTGGATTCCTTCGAGAATTGGTTGTTACGTCAAATAGGGCTACAATACCACTATCTGAGAACTATTAAGTCTACCTCTCTCCAAGAAGGTGCAGAGAAGTGTTGTTGATGCTTGTGTAGTTAGCAATCGAATTCGCATTCCCTCCTTCTGCATTACGTGTTCACTGTTCAGGCTAATCTTAAAGAGAGAAATGCAGGTAAAAGAGAAACTGATCTTGTTTACCATGAATGTATATTCAATCACCCTACTCATGCATATAGGCTGGTGAATCTGACTTGTACATTGTACAATTTTCTTCAGCTGCAGCTGAGACAATTCAACCACCTCTTGATGATCTTCGACGAAATGAACTCTGCCATGATTTTAAGTATTATAACTTGAAGAGTGATCCTTCCAACAACATCTCAGCCTTGATGGCAAACCATACTTCATGGTTTAAGTGTAGTATGCAAATCTGCAAGATGGCAAGTGGGAGATGCTCACGGATATACATGGAAGATTTACTCTGAAAGGCTGATGACATCTTCTGGGGTTTATGGAATCTTGAAGTTCGTCTCAAATTCCGAACATGGTGAAACTCGCCGTTAGCTTGAGATGTTTTATGCTATCAAATTTCTGAACATTTTGCCTCAATCATTTTCTATTTTTGCAGGCATTGGGAGTACCTGGCATCTGACAAGTAAAAAGGAACTCCAAGAGCTCTAAGATGTATCTTGTTGGGGTTCTGCCCACTTTAATGTACAAGGAAAAAGCCCTACTTGCAGCAATTAAAAACAAGATTTCTGGTTTGTGGAAACAATTAAACAAGATGGGAAATGGTTGGACATTATTCTTTTAAATTCCCGGTTAATCAATTGACACTCATTTGAGATTCCCGCTAACTACAAATTCACAGTTTTGATTTCTCAAACTCATTCTGAGTCATAGTTTTAATACGCGACTTTTGTATAACATTTCATCTCCACCTTATCAAACATGTCATAAGCTGCCCTTATTCACTGGTATGGTAAATATAAAAAGCAGCAGTCTTACATGCAATGCGACATCAGCGACAACAACATGGACAAGTGAAGAAATCACATTTATTTGAAACACTATGACTAGTAATATCTTCACAAGCAAAAGAAGATAAATAGGAACCAGAATAAGTATCAAGTTTTTGTTCATATCACAGAGACTGAAGCTGCCAATGTTGAGTTACCCAAGTATCCCAATGTTGTTGATGATTATGACACATCCTATAGTCTATAGAGGGATTCTTTGGACTTCAAAGAAAAGGGAATAGTCCCACATTTTATAGAAAACGCAACTCTACTCAACTTTCTCTGTATAAGAGTAAGACTTCACTCTCCCAAATGTTTCACGCAGCCGTGCGGTAAGCACAAAGCGAACTATTCTTTCGCCTTTTACTAAAGAATACCGTGTGCTTGCCGTTTATAAGCGGCATACGCCTATTTTTGGAGGGTTTCTCTTTTCTAAGAGGAACCCAACAACTCTCAAACCCAAATGTTTTTGTATTATGTCATGTCATCTTGCTGCGCCAAATCCTGTGGTGGGTTGGTCACACGACATGAGTGGTTACCTAAACTGTATGTGGAAATTGGTAGGTTTTTGCATTTTCTTCGTTCGCATATCTCCTGTGAATTTGAATCTATTTCGATTCTTAGCAATCATGCTTGTTGTTAAACTTACTTTTACTTCTGGGAGTGAGTATATTCAGTCCCATGATTCAATCTAAACTGCAGGACTTGTGCTTCTGTTTTACCTATAAGAATCATTTGCAAATGTTGGGTCGATAAGAGTCATTCCAGCAGCAACTCCTTGTCTTATAACAACGACTTTATGATTGGTTTATGCCTCATTTTATGCCTCATTTCAGGATTCTCATTTCTGTTTGCAGGTTGAGCTTTGTGGTCATGCAACTTTAGCAGCTACACATGTTCTATTCAGTTTTGGTTTGGTAAAATCGAATGTAATTGAGTTCCTCACTCTGTCAGGAATTTTGACTGCTAAAAAGATCGGTAACTGACTGAAGGTTAATGTGATCCTACTGATATCCCTCCAATCCTACTGAAGGTTAATTTTGTACGTCCTCCCCTCTTATTTTTCCATTTAGGAAGCTTCCATCAGTGAACGTTTCCTATTCAAATTAAACTACCAACCTCTTCTTTTATTCCTCACTAGTGGCTTATGGTGTGCAATCATTCAGGATCCTGTTTGTGGGAGTGCACACTGTGCCTTGGTGCGCCATATTGGAGGGAGATTCTGATTTTCTTGCCTACATGGTATCTTCTTCTCTTTGCTATCGCTCCCTTTCTCTAAAAGTATATGCTTCAGGTTTGTATTCACAATGGATCATCTTATTGTGTGTCTACAGGCATATCCAAGAGGTGGAGTATCGGATCTCCATTTAGACGACGATACCAAAAGAGTAAAAATCTGAGAAATGGCACTGTCATGGAGGGTTTTGTCTTTCCTTAATGTAGGAAAGAGAGTGAAGAAAACCAATTGCGAAAAAGATTTCTTAAACTTCAAAATTTGGCCAAAAGATGATTCAAGTAGTAGTGCCTGACATTACATACCCACTGCAACATAAGCAAAACAAAAATCCTACTAGTACTAGTTGATGGAACCCAATAAAGTTATGCAAGACCCAGCTTTAAAAAAAACACACAAAAAATTATAAAAGAAGTGTATTTTTGGATAGAAAATTTGTTTTCTTAATTGTTGTTGGTATTTTTGGAATAAGAGTTCATGGGAATCAATTAATATCAAAAACACGTGCCAACATATCATTTGTCCCCCATGCCCCTTCGGATTTCGCCCCCATCAAATATTTTCTCCTAAAGAACATCTCCTGTCTCTGGTTTAAGTTGTTTTGGTCCTTCATCACCAAGTTGATTCTGGTTTGAGCTGTGAGGATTTAATTCCTTAAACATCAATTGAAGTTGGTCCTGATCTAAAGTATTCAGGTATTAGTCAGAAAAGCAGCTCTTGGATCTTCTGTAATGATCTCCAGCCACAGATCATGACAGAAGATCCAAAGATGCTGCCACTAGGATGCTGGCAATAGCACTACACCCATTTTGAGGCCAGCACCCACATTTACTTCCTCACTAGGATGTTTTTCTTTTTGACCTCTTCTGGGTTGTAGGTTCAGCTGGGGAGAAAAGTTGCACCAAAGAAATGAACTTATTTCGTTTCAACATTGCTAAAGGCAGGTGCTGATATTGCCAGGACGGGTAAGAGCAGAGTATTGCATATGGATTGGTACCCACCTTAAGCAAATTGTGTTTCTTTGATATGAGTTTGATTTATAAGCAGACAGGGAATTTGTTAGTGTTGTCTTAGCTCAAATGGCAGAGCACATGGTTGGTTTTAGCCATGAAGATGTGGGTTCGACTCCTACAGACGACTGTGTATTCCATCGAGTTCGACTCTAATGTAGACGACTGTTGATAACATAATGCTCCTGAATGTCACCATGCACACAGTATGCTTACAATGTGAACAACACGGAAGAAAAGGTTTTTGAAACGTTTATTGGAACTTACAATGTTTTGAAACCAACTTGCCGTTTCTCTTATTTCTGCAGAAAGCCAAATTTAATAGGAGGTGGAGGTTCTTGAGTAAGATCATGATCAGGGTAGTGCTTGTTTTCAAGAACTTGAACTCACAAACACAATTCATCAAGCAGAATTTTAATGTTGGAATTTCTTCAAACCTAGATGCCGTTTAGGGAGACGCATGTTTCCAAGAGATCCATTTGATTCATAGTATCATTTGGAAGCTTAAGAACCTGAATAAGGTACATCACCCATCACTGTAATTAAAACAACATGCAATTGTGTAGTCTTTCCAGCCTGAAAAATGAGCTTGTTTTCAAGAACTTTTTGTTCATCTTATCGACCTCTTTGTAAGGAGGTCAGATCCCATCTTTTTGGCCTGAGCAGTTGAGCTCCAGTAAGACTCCCAAGTCGTCTTCTCTTATTAACAATAAACTTTTTTCTCTATTTCCTTGGTGTTCACCTTATTATAATTAGCTCGAGTATTTACACCTAGGAAGTATTAAAACAAAAATTTATTATATTTCTAGAAACTATCAAATATATAATTTTTACAATGTATCCAGTTTTTAAAAACTTTGAGATTTTTAAGGATTATAAATAAAAAATGAGGACAAACCCTTCATGTCTTGTGATATGTCAGGACTACTAGTTAAGTTAAAACTGCACCTCTATAAGATACAACTCAGACAAATTAAAAACATCTCACTCAGTTACATAGGACCATAGGGTCTTCATGACTAGATTTGAACCCTTAAATATACTATACATATATAATTTCATATGCCTTCAAATATATTTCATGTCAGATCATCATCGCCATCAGCAAGCAAAAAATAATGATGTGCTAGGCTTTCACTTCACGGCTAAAACGTTCTCTAATTCTCAAGCTTTCCACAGATGTACATTGGAATTCAAAGCTCATTCTGAAAATAAAATAAAATAGTGCACTACAAAATGAGTTCTCTTCACACTTTCAACCCAAGGAAGCAAAAGAACAAAGAGAAATCCAAGGGGCATAGCAAAAGGTACTCAACCTCTACAATATATATTCTACTCACCGAGGTAATAATAAGACCCAGAAGCTTTTTGTTCCCTATCTTGAGTAGATTCCAACTTGTTAATCCAAGGCATGAAGTTGGTTGAGTCCCGCCTAAGTGTAATATCCAATTGCTGTACATATTCAGACAAACCAAATAAGCGCGGATGAGTAAAAACTATAATGGAAGATGAGATTTATTCTACACTTCAAGAAAGGAGAAAATAAATTTGAATTCATAAATTTGGCTAGACAAATTGTACGCCGTGACACAGTCCCACACAAAGCCTGATTACTTGCCCTATTGTGTGCTCGGAAAAAGCATCTTCTATCTGGGTCCAAGGAAGAGGGGAGAAAACAAACTAAAATACACATGGGAAGAATCAGAAGAATGTATCCAGTGTTACTAACTGCTGTGCAAAGGTTAACACACTGATGCAGGGGCATATTGTCCTTCTTTAGGGTTATTGTCTAATTAGGAATGTCTTATGATTTTAGGGACGTTTTTAGTTGTTTCCGCATTTAGTTTAGGGTTTCTTTGTTTGGATTTATGTTTCTAGTATAAATAGGCGACTAGGTATTCTTTAGCAGGCAGACTTTATTATTGAATTTAAGAAAATAATCGTTAGATTATCAATGAGTAATTTGGCTTCTAGCCCTAGACTCAATTTATCAACGTCTTATTGATTTCCTGTTGTTCTATTCTTCAAGTTTTCTGTCTATTGTTAGTTTATGCCTGTGTGTTACTAGCTGGACTGCATCATTTTGGTATCAGAGCCAAAATCGATCTTACAAACTTCATTATTTGGCGCTAGAAACAAACCCCACAAACCCTAGCCGGCTATAATGGCAGGAAGAATTAGAAGTCGTGGTGGAAGAGGTAATCAAACTTATTCAGCAGAACTCAAAGAGATTAGAGTTATAGTTGATAACATGTTGCTATGGTTGGATAAGCTAGAGCAACGAAGACGTACGGAAGCCCTAATGGAGAACCCGAGAAGGCAACCGTGGACTGTTGAATTGTCGGAAGGCGAGTCAAGAGGATTATCTTGTTACCAATCACACATCTATTGAATTATCGGAAGATAGTCAAGGGGATTGTGATCATGAAAGCGACTCTTGAGATCTACGGGAGGAGATTCTCGAAGATGGCACACATGAGGTGTTCAATGAAACTTTGTTTCATGGACACGTCGATCATGAAGCGATTTTATTCTCGGTGAATGCGAGCAGACGAATATCAAGCTTTGCATGGATTGGAGTTCACCACCGTTTACGATACTTATTCGGAAGTCGAAGATGAGATTTTCTTTCAACGAGATCATATTGATCCTCTTACGGGAGAAAACTCAAGCATCGTAAGTATTCAGTAAACATATATCATTACATTTATAAGAAGCAAGATTCGTATATCGTCGACAATCTAAATTTGATATCGATTCGTATAAGCAAATGGAAGAGGCTTGTCGTAAAGAAGTTTGTGGAGAAAACTATATAAGCGAGTTCGAGGGAGAATTCTCTTGAACTCTAGGAGGGATGCTATGGCGAGAAGATTTGGTAGAAAAGTTCGAAATAACATCATGACCTATCGTGACATTTATGTTTACATGAGGGACTTGTTGTGCGATGGCCGGAGCAAAAAAAGTGTAATTGTGCGTCTAATTCGATGTTGAAGATGAAATCTTATTGTCTACTTCGGATCCATTTATACTATTTACGTTTGAATGATGGATACGATTCGGAAGTAGCGAAGTGGGGTGACAGAGGTCGGATTTACCAAAACACTTTAGTTATTGGTTGCAATGGCCAAAGGGAAAGCGCTACGAAATTTTGTACACGCTTGTCGACTATGTCAAGACAAGGAAATCGACACATACATCGAAGCGAGTACGGGTAACTTCTATTTATCTTCCCATGTGATGATTTATCTCCTGTGTTGGTGTACGTGTTTCATTGTGCGAGGAGAACCTCCACCTCATTGTAGAATTATCGAGCGGTATAATGCATTATCAGATTAAGGAAGGTCGGAGAGAATTGGCATCAAAAGACCTATACTTTCTTGAGAATTCGAGCATAAATTATTCAATAGTTGTGTTCTTAAGGAGTTGATCACTTGGACAATATTAGCATACCGGTACCAATGCTATTGTGCAATTCTAATTTCCGTTGTTTTGGTTCTGTTAACATGTGGCTGCATTCAGTGATTACTAAAAAGAGATCGGTTAATGGAGTAACTACTAGTAACAAAGAAGCATGCCTAAGTCGAGGAAAAGAAGGACAGATCATGTATTTTGTTATCGGAATACTGCGTTGCCACCCGTAAAGCTTGGAATAGATCTGCGCTTTGTCAACAAATCTGTTCATGATTCGAGCGCCGAGACTTTTAAAAGTCCACTGAAATTCTGAAAGAAAACTTATTGTCGCCAAAGATTTTGTGCCGGTATTATTTGAATCCTCACTCGAGAAAAGGAAGTCTCCAGTATTCCACGACATGTGTAGTAATACAAAAGCTGCTTGTTATGAAGTTTTTGTATACATTGTGGTTATGACATCTCCAACAGAGAAGTACATTGAGATAAAGTTAAGGGAGATGGTGACGAGGTGGGCGAATCATAAGGTTTCTACCAGATGGTGTTCGAGCTTTTTCCAATTTTTAAACCATTACTTGGCGGTGTTAGAGATCGCTCTCGGCAATCAAAAGTATGGTCGGGGAGAGCTTAAGAATAAATGAAAACAAATTCGCTTGGTGGAAAGGATTTTGAGGTGCATAGGAGTCCATGACGTATGTGGATAGTTGTTTTAATGCTTACTATTTGGATGTATCCAAAGTATTAACATTAATGGTGAGTGCACAAAGGAAACATATTCTAATCGAGTGGCGTAAGGAATTCTGCAACATAAGCCAAGGAGAAATTCATTACTTGCTTGGTGTGGGTTAACGGCAGGGCTCGGACAAGAGATTACTATGTGCTTTGAATATCAAGTAGGTGAGTTTGAGGAAGTTAGTGGCTTTTGTTTTTGATCGAGGAAAGTCAAAACAGAAGATGGAGGCTTTGGTTTCAAAAAGAGAAGATGGTGAACGAGCTTAGTATATGACGAATATGTAGACGGGGTGGTGAAGTTACAGCTTGCTGCGCGTAACTCTGTCCAATATGATAAATCAAGGTCGGGCATTGTGTTTGATCGTGGAAAAGCCGAGGAGATCTCATATGGTGCGCTGGTCATGTCTTGTTTATTACTGTCTAAGATCTCAAAGGCTATGGGCTTTGTGTTTGATCGTGGAAAAGTTGCAGAGAAATCATATGACGGGTTGAATAGTATGTCTTGTATATCTTGTGCTCTAGGATCTCTAAGGATTCGAGTTTTGTTTTTGATCGCGGAAAGCCAGCTGAGTGTTAGTGTTACACAAGGATACTAGAGAATGAGCTTGAGGCAATATGTCTTTGGAAGTTATTATGACGTTCTCGTCGGAGCCGAGAAATCTTTCAACCGGGGGTGGTTGATGCAGGGGCATATTGTCCTTCTTTAGGGTTATTGTCTAATTAGGAATGTCTTATGATTTTAGGGACGTTTTTAGTTGTTTCCGCATTTAGTTTAGGGTTTCTTTGTTTGGATTTATGTTTCTAGTATAAATAGGCGACTAGGTATTCTTTAGCAGGCAGACTTTATTATTGAATTTAAGAAAATAATCGTTAGATTATCAATGAGTAATTTGGCTTCTAGCCCTAGACTCAATTTATCAACGTCTTATTGATTTCCTGTTGTTCTATTCTTCAAGTTTTCTGTCTATTGTTAGTTTATGCCTGTGTGTTACTAGCTGGACTGCATCAATTGGATTCAGAGCCAAAATCGATCTTACAAACTTCATTACACACTCTCTTGTTTCTCTTTCAATCTAGAACATCAAGTTCTTTTACTGTGGTGGTACTTCTCTAAATTTAAAATACAGATAAACATTTTACGGGTTTGTAAAAAGAAACTATGATGACAAGGTCGATTCAAACTGGAGAAAAATGCCAAACGTGAATTAGCTAAAACTCCAACTTACAGATAGGAAAAAGCTCATTCCTGACAACAGAGACTGGGGAGCATTGGCAGTACAATCAACAGATTGTCTCCCCTCACACACAATCACCCTATCAGCAAGATAAGTCGCCATAGTAATATCATGCTCAACAACAAAAGCAGTCTTCTTCCCATGGTGGATAAACCTCTTAATGACTTTTGAGGTAGCAAGACGCTGCTCAGAATCAAGATACGCACTTGGCTCGTCTATCAGATATACATCGGCAGGCTGCATCAAACACACACCAATTGTATACAAGTAATGAATCAATTGCTTTAATCCCATTCAGGTCATGATATCAATACCCATCAGTCACAGTATGACTTGTTTGAAATTGTGTTACGACTACAAAACAACAGGTAACTGAAGATCAAATGCATATATAAAATCTTTGAAGCTCTCAACTTTTTGATATTTGAATGCTCAGAGATAAGTGAAATGCAAAGTGCAAACCTTCCCTAGGCAAAGACATAATGCAACTCTTTGGAGCTCTCCACAAGAGAGTTTCACAACCAGCTTATCCATCAATTGTTCAATTTGGAGTGGTTCCATGACATCTGACACAAACTGAGGTTGCGTGCATGAGTCATGAATTTTTTTATACAGCAAGGCTCCAACAGTAGAAGGAAATACTGCATGCAAAATTTGTGCCTTGTAAGACACACTAAATTCAGGCATTCCCGTATTTGAACTCTCCACCTCGTCACGCTTCAACAATCCAGCCTGCCATTTAACAGAGGAATAGCATGCGAGTAAATGTAAGATATACATCTCCACAGTCCAGACATGGAACAAATGAAACTAAAAACAGTAGAACGGAGGAATCTATACCAGCAAGCGAAGAAATGTTGTCTTCCCTGTCCCATTTTCACCAAGCATAACGACAACCTGAGAATCAGTGAATTCTCCCTCCATGACACGAAGCTTAAATTTTCCTCGAGTTATCCTGATTGTGGGGTACTTAAACCCTGCAGGCGACTGCATTTCTGCACTTGTTTGTGGGGTCTCAGCAACCTGAAAAACAAGTAAACTATGATGACAAGGGAAAAAACTATGGCCCGCGACTTTATACCAAAGGAAATTGTTTTGTTACCTTAAAATCAAGTGACATGGGACGAGGTTTTGTAGTCTTGGGAGGGAGAGATCCATCCATGTAAACATTAATTCCATCAGTAACAGTATAGGGATCGGTTACAAATCCATGAGTTCCAGGTACCCCGTACAAGCAGCAAATGATGTCGGATAAGTACCCTAAAACACTAAGGTCATGATCTGCAACAACCATGCACCTGAAGAAGGAAACAATGCAGAGTTCAACCTTGTGTCAAGAAGGAACACAATGCATGAGAGAGGATAATAGAAGAGACCTCCTCGGGGAGCACAATGATCGGATGAGACGAGCAGCTTTATGCCTCTGTTTTACATCAAGATAGGTGGATGGCTCGTCAAACATATAAGCGTCTGCATCACGCATGGCAATCACAGCGATGGCAAACCTTTGCAGCTCCCCACCTGATAAATCACTCACATTTCGTTCCAGTAGTTGATTAAGCTCAAGATCTCGACAAATTTCGGCTTTCACACCTCTCTCATCATGTAGGTCCAACAATTTTCCAACATTCCCAACAAATAATTTTGGAATTTCATTCAGATTCTGAGTCTTAATTACTGCCTGTTAAAGAAACAAGAAAGAAGAAAACACTTAAATATTTCATGAGAAAGACTAAAACTTTACAAAAATAAACAAATTAAGTTCCGAACCGTAACCTGCAGCTGGTAATCCAAGATATAGAAGAAATATTTCTGAAGCTTAGATTCTGCGAAAAACTTCAATATTTCCTCCCAGGCAGGTGGGTTCTAGCAAATATCAAATTTTATTAGTTAGTATTTTCATGACGGGGTAGAATTGAAGTCAATTAAACTTACACTTACCTTGTATCTGCCCAAATTAGGTGTCAACGTCCCTGCCAACAATTTAAGAGCGGTAGACTTCCCGACTCCATTTGCTCCAACTAAACCTATAACTTTTCCAGGTTCTGGAACAGGTAACCTGAAAAGAAAAATACAAAATTTTGAGCCTTCTACCTATCTATAATTGAAGATGAAAGATAATTTTTTAGACCTGAATTCCAAATTTCAATAGAAAAAAAAAAATCAACCACTAGGGTTAGGACGAAACCTGTGCAACTGAAAAGTATCGTTATCATAAGTGTGGATTAGAGTTTTTTCATCAAATTCTTCTTCAGCCATGTTTCGACAAGAGTGAGGAGGCGGGGATTGATTATCCAGAGAGAACGAAGCAGTGACAAAATCTCTAGAGTCCAAAATCCAAATCCCATGTTAGAACTGGACCGAGCCGCTCACCAGGCAGTGACCCTGGGCCAAGTTCATAAACGTCCGCTCAACCGAGTGCGGTAGCTTTTTTTTTTTTTCTTAATAATTAAACAAGAATATCATTCGTTAGCGAAAAGAATCTTTTCAAGAAAGTGGATGGTAGCCGACCATCAAGTGGTCTGATCACCCCAATCCAAGCTAATTGGATACCTTACCATCAAAACCTTGATCTTCCCAATATTATCCAATCAAAATCGTAGCAGATATCATTGATCCCGTTACCCATAACTGGAGACATGACCAATTACGTACCCTTCCACCTTCACTTATCCAGCATATAATAAATATTCACCTACCAAGTGACCAGCCCCCAGATAGAATCATTTGGCCGCTCTCAAAATCAAGAAAATACACAATCGTATCTGGATACAATAGTCTAATCCAACAAGATAATCTCTCTCAACTAAACCCCTTTCTAAATACCAAATTTCTATGGACCTTACCATGTCCACCAAAATTTCATCTTTTCTTGTGGAAAGCTATTAATGAATGACTACCAACCCTCTCTCTCTTATACCATATTAACCTCACCAACTCCAACATTTGACCAGATGCAGAAGCGCTCCAGAATCTGTTGTACACATGCTTATTCACTGCCAAGTTGTATTAGACACATGGGACAGGCTGTCCAATCATATAACAACACATCAACCCACCAACAATAACCAAACATTTACTGTCAAAACTCAGACAACAATAACCCAAATCCTCCAAGGTCCTACCCATCCTTCTACCATCACATCTGTTTGTTATCTCCTCTGGTCAGTATGGAAAGCCAAAAATGAACTCGTCTTCAGACAAACCAACTCCACTCCAGAGGACATTTTAAGGCGCGCCCTACAACAACAACACGAATTTGAATGGGTGAAAAAGATAACCCCACCAATTCTCCCAGGGGAACCAACATCCAGGATTACACCAAATAACCTCAGAATAACAAAAACAATTTTCGTAGGATGGATTAGACCAGAACCAGATTGGATTAAAATAAACACTGACGGAGCTGCTCGAGGACATCCAGGGATGGCAGGAGCAGGGATCATTTGTAGGAAGTCAGACGCGAACACTTTGATAGCTATTGCACAACCTTTAGGTATAACGGATGCAATCACAGCAGAAACGTGGGCGACTGTACTGGCAACTAGAATGGCGACGGAAAGGAAGTGGAACAAGGTGTTGTTTGAAACGGACTCGGAAAATCTCATGTTATTCATAAAGACCCAACAGAAACTCCTTAGTATATTGCAGAAATGATCGCCGAAATAAAACAACATATGCGCCAAATCCCTATTACGATATCCAACACTCATATCGGGAAGAAAACCAAGCGCAGACGTCACAGCAAATTTCGCGGCGGACGGAAGCCAAGCAGGAAACTTATCGACTACGATATGGGACCATACAATCCCACCTTACATCAATCAAATTATTTTTAAGTGACTCAGGGGTATCCAATTTCCCCATGTAATAACAATTTAAGTCTTTTATTAAATGTATGCTTCAAAAAAATAAATCAAGTGGTCTGATGGTTGGTATGCTTCCTCCCACTGCGGAGGTAGGGGTTCTAACCCCGTAATTACAGAAATAACTCCTTATAAGGAGTTAAGGATGTGCCTAAGACTACTTGTTCCAAGCTATCAAAAAAAAAAAAAAAAACTGGATGGTAACCTTGCAACAAATTGCGCTCCAACGCCTTTTTGGATAGCTAAACCTCCTAAAATAAAAAGAAAATTGCGAACCTTAATAGTAACATTGTGCCTAGCATGAAAATTTCTCAATCTTAAAAAAAAAAAAATCTATAGTTTCATTTCCAAGCTCACCCAAGGTAGTAAACGCCAAAATACCAAAACTATATCCATTGGCTCTACAGGCGCCCATATATGCCTTGAATTAAGGGTGAGTGGTCTTTCTCTTCCCTCTGTATTACCTTGATTGAGAGTATCGATGCCCGAGCTCATTTCAAGAAGGAGGATGAGGAAATACGCAACGGATGAATTCACTTTTGTATGCCATATTCCGATGCAAACTCTTAACTAAGCGATGTGTAGTTCCCTAGTAGACATGTGAACAACTAGGAATTGCGTTCTCTTGCTCTTCGCAACTCGAAGTACACGACCTTCTAAATCAAGTGAGGGAAGAAGCAACATACCCAGTTATTATAATATTCCCCTATCTTTCCCCATCCATTGGAGTCAACAAATCCACTTTGAAGTTGACTAATTCACTCGGCCAATCGTCGGAATGTGTACGAGATACCATAAGGGCCCAAGATCTCAAGTCTAAAGCTTCTTATGAGACTTCATATATCAAAGCATGAAGGATCGACTAGAAAGTCATTCAAAACTTGCGATCCCGTTCTCGTTGCATCTCTTCACCAGAGCTTATACTATGAGTAGAACGCCTCAAACTAGTACTCTTCCATGTTCCCGAGGCTTCGGTATGAATTAACGGGTTCCTCAACTGAAGTGGATGTCCTTGAAAGGGATGGTGATACTAGACTAAGCTCTGGCTAAATTGGGTTCTACCGGGAAACCATAGATTTTGAGTTTTCGCCATTGGTTACTGGTCGAGCAGCTGGAATGGAATGAGATAAGAATTTCTTGTCAAGTAGAGGGATGTATCGATGATATGTTTAGTTCAAGTTCTTTCTATCTAAGGTCATTTGTATGAACCACGGTGTTGTCTGAGTGATTGAATGTAAGAAGTAGATTTTATCAAAGTATTTGCTCCTTTTATTCTTAAAGACTTTAATCAAGGCAAGACCCGGTGTAAAATCTTTTACACCACCTCCTGCAAAAGGATAAACCCCTGTCGCATCCAAACAAATATCGCGACCTTACTCCCAATTGTAGACAAGAATGGGCCGTAGGTCTAAAATCACAACCATTACGAGACAAGAAACCCATAGATGTTTCAACTTTTGTATCAACACCTGCCCTATAAAAACTATCCGCAAAGGTATATTATTCTTATCCTGACAATATCAACATATATATTAGTATCAAACACGTATGGTAGTTAAATTGTTCATATGATAATACTTTGTATCATGATCAATCAACTAACTTACCTTAATTTTGCTTATTACCTGAAACAAGTTTATTATTAGCACTGCCATCTAAGTTAGGTATCGATATTTCTTTCCAAATATGAATGTTATGGCCATTCTCAATTTCCCAACGTATTTTTTTCTTGTTATCTTAGGTCCTTGAGAAATCCTTTTTCATACCCATGATCTAGAATTAACACTATTAGAGTGAAAGAGATAAATTCTCGTTATGGAAATACTTAATTTTTAGTAGTTTAACCTGAGAGTATATGGAGATGTTACCATCCACCAAGCTAGTTTAGTCAAAAGAGCTTGATTGAGAATATCAGTCTTTTTTATGCCCGTACCTTCAAGATCTTTAGATTGAGCAACAATTTTACATTTTTTGAAGTAAAGATCTTTCTTATTATTTTGTTTGTTCCACCAAGACCTCATTTCTACATAATCAATCTTGCCATCCAATTTTTTAGGGTAAAGAAAACAACCATTTGGTGAGAGGCTAAAGATCCCAAAATAGGCGAGTAAGTATGTTTCTCTCGACTTGATTCAAAAATTTTGGATTTCCAATTAGCTAGCTTACCTAAAAATATTGAAAAGCGGGGGTCTAACAACCACACCCAATATTTCGTTTGGCAATCGAATAGACACACTCCAATATTCTTTCAAGAGAATCAACTAGGCAGAGTTAGACTCAATCTAGAAAAGTATATCAAAGAGTTTTATATCTCTATCTCTCAATTCAATCTGCAATCATCAAATAGGAATTTGCGAGTCCGATATATAAGAGAAATAACTTGAACGGTACCAAAGACCAATGTTCAAGGATCAATCAATTTCAATCAACAACCAAAGTTTGGATTTACCAATTGATCGATTCAACGCACAACCTGTGATATTTCAATTATATAACAAAATATAATGCGGAAACAAATAACACAGACACCAGAATTTTGTTAACGAGAAAAACCGCAATTGCAAAAAAATTCCAGGACCTAGTCCAGATTTGAACACCACACTATATTAAGCCGCTACAGACACTAGCCTACTACCAATGAACTTCGGACTGGACTGTAGTTGAACCCTAATCAATCTCACTCCGATTCAAGGTACAGTTGCGCTCCTTACGTCTCTGATCCCAGCAGGATACTACGCACTTGATTCCCTTAGCTGATCTCACCCACAACCAAGAATTGCTACGACCCAAAGTCGAAGACTTGATAAAAAAATCTTTGTCACACAGAAAAGTTTATAGGAATAGATAAATTTGTCTCCCACATAAATACTTACGAGTTTTGTTCCGTCTTTTGATAAATCAAGGTGAACAGGAACAAATTGATATACCGGACTTATATTCCCGAAGAACATCCTAGAAATATCAATCACCTCACAATAATCTTACTCGTATGGTAGCGAAATAAGATATTGTGGAATCACAAACGATGAGACGAAGGTGTTTGTGAATACTTTTTATCTTGCCTATCGGAGATTAAATCTCGAGCCAATATTAGAGAAGATAGTACTCAAATATGATAGAAGCAGAAAGATCATATCACACAACTACAAAGAAAATAGTTGGATCTGGCTTCACAATCCCAATGAAGTCTTTAAGTCGTCCACCTACAGGGTTTCGTGAAAAACCTAAGGTTAAAGGAGAATCAACTATATCTTATACAACTAGTATCACACAGAAGGTGTGGGTATTAGGTTTCCCATTTTCTAGAGTTCTCCTTTATATAGTTTTCAAATTAGAGTTACGCAATCTAAGTTACCTTGGTAACAAAGCATTCAATATTCACCGTTAGATGAAAACTTCGATTAGATTCAAGCTAATATCTTTCAACCATTAGATCGAACTTAGATTTTTATACACAAATGAAAAGTACCTTCATTTAGGTTTAGTAACAGTACCTAAACGTGTGCACCATGTTGGCTCAATCATACTTAATCGAGGTTAGCTATATGAACACTCTCATATCAACCTTATTCATCTTAACCATAACTAGTTCAAATGACTTAGCTTATTATACACAAATGAAAAGTACCTTCATTTATGTTTAGTAACCGTACCTAAACATGTACACCATGTTGGCTCAATCATACTTAATCGAGGTTAGCTATATGTTCAATTGCTATATTCTCGTAGAAGTATACAAGAACACAATTGAAGCAAACTCAGTTTGATTTACTTGAATCAATTCATGAACATTATAGCCACGGTTTGCGAAGAATGCATTCCTTAATATATAAATATATTAGTTCATGAGCCAACTAATTTTAGAACTTTAACCACTCAAGTATGCAAACATGTACGCATACTTAAGTAAGCGGTCCGAGTTTGGGTTCACCGGTATCCAAGCGGGTGCGTGTACTTAGTACACTTCCAAAACCCAATGAGAAATTCATGAGACCTATACTCATCGACATTAGGTGTAGAATACACCGTATTTAATATCTAGTATTTATGCTTTCTTTGCGAGTTTTCTTGTAAATTTTGTATCTTATTTGTGCTTTTGAGTTTATTAGGTGCAATGGAGTCATTTGGAGCAAAAAGACCAATTGGAACTCGTTCAAATACAAGATTTCTACTTTTCATTGTGTAGAGGACGAGAAGACGAAGGCAATGGCGAAAGAACTGAGTCATTCTGAGTTCGTATGAAGAAGTTATGAGCAAAACAAGAACTTGGAAGACTAAGGGCTAAATGGTCATTTCAAAGAGAAATGTTATTGGCACCCTCGCTGTACGTTAAGGGGTAGTCATTTTGTTAAGGGACAACTCTATTTGGAGGAATACTATTTGGAGCCAAGCTGAGGTTAAGGGACACCTGACTTAGTTACCCCCTTATTAAGAGTCTAGGGTGTTGAATAACGAGCTTTATTTCTAAAATTGAGAGAAGATGACTTCTTAATTGCTTTTCACCCGAATTCGAGACAAAGAGAAAAATAGGCTGTGAGGAATCGAGCTAGGGTTTGAGTTAACTCGAACTTAGTCAAATCTTGTGAAGTGAGGTTGAAATCAAGAGAATGAGGAAGCTTGGGTCCGAGAATCGAGATTGTTGTTGCCGTGAAACGAGATGAAGAGAAATTGCTCAAGATCGATTGGGAAATTGTTCGTTTTGAAAAGAAGTTAGGTCTGCTTTGTGTATATGGGCTATCTTTGTGATTCGATTGGAATGAGGAAGGAGGATCTACATCGTGGATTAAAACTCGATAGAGAGGATGAGTTGAGGATTGGGGTTGAGTTCTTAATGGCAAATTGATTTGAACTCGGTGAAATCAAGATGGTCGGAGGCTTGTGTTGCTTTGTGATATGAGGAACAATGGGTTTGTGTTGAATTATAAGAACTCGGTTGTTTGAAGCCAAGAATGATGGTTCGGTGGTACTATGTTTATCATGGGTTACATCTCAGAATCGATTGTTCTTCTTGCTTTCAAGGTTTAGGAAGGATGAAGCTCGGGTGGTGACTTTGTGGGAATTGGTTGAAGGTGTTGGGCTGCAATGGAGCCACAAAGGTTGTTAGTGCTTGACACTTAGAACGAAGTTGCGGGAGTCATTGCAAGAAGCTAGTGGCAAGTGTGACAAGGCAAGGAGTGCGGCACAGGATGAAATGAGATTTCTTTGAGGAGGATTAGGCGAGGATGATCTTTGTCTCAATGGAGTTTCGTGTCTTGTAGTTTGTGCACGAAGAGATGAAGGATGGTGTTGATTGGTCGAGGTGTTGGAGTTGAACTATTGGAGCTTAATTTGAAGCGAGATCCGCCATGGTCCGGGCCGAGTCTCAGGCAATGACTAGTGGTTGAAGGCTGTTTTGCAGTGAGGTGTGTATGTGCATTGGCTAGGCATAGCCGGTTGTTTGATGTAATTTGGCTCTGCGGAGATGACCTGAGTTGGTCCTGTTGAGATGGTGGAGGCAATTGATTGAGATGGTAGTTCATGGCTGAGCTGCTGTTATGTGAATGCAAATGGAGAATTAGGGTTTGTCGGGAATTGAAGCTCGGGAGACTTGAAGGGAATATCCGGCGAGATGGCATTGCGATCAATGGGAGATGGAGTATAGCTACATATGAAGGCTAATGAAGGAGCAACCACGAGGCTGGGAATGCGAGATAAGATGCTTTTGCGGTGATGTTGCGGGTATATTTTTCGAGGTGCAGTCTTGAATTGAGGCAATGGTAGGAGCATTTGTGAGTGATGAATTGCGGTGTCATGAGAAGGCTATGACTCGGAATGTTGATACTCGGGTGAGATGGCGGATGCAAGTAGCCCGACTTAGGTAATGATGGTGTTGTGTTGTGTTGGCTCGAGTTTGGCCATAAAGCTGCAAGAGGCGATAAGTTGTGGTGCGAGTTGAAGGAAGAGAGGCGGTCAATAGCAAGACTCGGTGTAGGAGCAGCAGTGCGGTGGTGATTTTGCTAAGGCTTATCTTTGTCTTTCTTGGTTTACTGATGAGGGGTCCGAGTTGCTACTTGTTGATGTGAAGCCGGGGCAGCCATGCATTAATGACAGGTATGGAGGTGATAAGCCACAGGGCATTGCAGGTTTGGAGCTACAGATGAGGGAAGGTTCACTCTGGAATGAAGCTTATGTGCTATGGCTTGAATGTGATGTGCACTAATGGGTATTTGAGCTATGCAAGAATGAGTTCGACCTAAGAATCTGGAGAAGCTACGATTGCGGCTCAAATGGAGAGGATGGCCGGATAGGTTGAAGGTGTATCTTTGTGTCTTTGTTTCAAGGGCCAAGAAGTGTGGCTTGAAAGGAGAATGGTGGAACCGCTTAGCCATCATGGTGGATGGATGGAATAGTGGCACCATCTGGTGCAACACAAAGACAAGCTAGTGCAAATGGCCTAGTCTGCAGACTAACTCATGTCAACGTGAGTCGATTGACTTGAGTGAACCGGTTTGACCGATCCGACTAAACCCGACCCGTTTCGACCCGTTGACCGGTGGATCGGCGGACTTTGCCGGTCACCGGAGCCGAATTCCGACAACTTTCCGGCCGACTTGCCACAATACGTGGATTGGGCGACCGTTTTGGGGCGTATTTTCTACACGGGTTTCTCATCCTTATGGGCTTGGTGGACTCTCATCTAATGGACTTTGAAGACTTGACCTAATTTTGGAAGGAGAGAAAGGCTATAAAAGGGAGGTTTTCTACAACACATATCATATCTTTTATTTGGAATTCTTTTGGAGAGCCACTTTTGTTTACACTTCTAGGGTTTGGTTTTGTTCTTCTTCTTCCTTGTTTATTATTGAATATTGATGATGATGAACTCCATAGCTATGAGTAGCTAAACTTATTATTGGTTATAGGATAAAAGTTGATTTCTCAACATGCTTTTGATTCAATGAATTAGTTTTGTCTCAGTAATTATTGTTTGTGATTCACAATTAATAGTGTTATAAGATTTGAAAACTTGTTAGGTTGAGTCCTAATCAATCCGATTTGTGTTCATCTCTAGAGCTATATTAGGGTTTTCAATACGAAAAGTTGTTTATCCCCGATTCTAAGTAGCATAATTGTGGTTAGTGCTTGTAGTGATACATCCTATTAGTCACAAGTGAATCATAACTTTTGTTAAAACGTCTAGTGCTTTTACACATTCGTTTGCATTGATGAGTCTTATTCCATAAAACTTAATGCTCTTAGGGAGTTAAACTTAATTGTGCTTTTACACTTTAGGTTGCTTTACGAAGAATTCACATAAGCATCTTTTAATGTGGTTGTGATGAAAACGAGGGGAATTAACGGGTTATACTTGCGATCAAGGTATCCTAGGACTTTTAATAAATACGAGATTAAAATACCAATTCTAATCATTGATGAAAATACATGTTTGTGAATGATACTATCCCTTGACCAATATCTTCTCCTTATTGATTTCTCAAACTATTTACTTTGTTTTCAACTACTTTTATTTCTTAAACAACAAACATACCTTGGGTTACTTTAGAAACTGAAATTTACATAACAACAAACGCCTCTCTGTGGATACGAACTCTTCCTTACTTTGTGCTTCATTTAAATTTAGTGCGTAAGAAAGTGAAATTAATTTTGACGGATTGACAACCGGTCAAATTTTGGCGCCGCTGCCGGGGAGGCATACGGCTTGTTATTAAGTTTTTAGTTTCTTTTTACAATTTCTGCTTTTATCTTTGCTTTTCGTTTCTTGTCTTGTTTCTCACTTGTTTGCGAGAATTGTTTGCAGGTGCATAATCTCTGGCTTCTAAGGATTGGAATTATCCAAGGTGCGGGATAGCTACTCGAAAAGGCACAATACTCCAACCAAGGCGGAACACAACGGACGAGCACGAGGAGGAAGTAGGAGAAGAGATTTTCCGACAACGAGAAGAAGAAGAAATGGGTGATGCAAATCGTTCACTCAAGGACTTAGCTTCTCATAGGCTTGATACACAACAGGGGTGTATTCAAACAAACTCTACTTTTGAGATAAAGCCGGGGTTGCTTCGAGAATTACCTAAATTCCATGGCATGGTGAATGAAGATCCTAACAAACATCTTTTGGACTTCCACACCATTGTCACGGCTATGCTTCCAAAGAAATGTAGAGGCGGATGGTGCAATGTTGAAGGTTTTCCGTTTCTCTTTAATGGACAGTGCTAAGGATTGGTTGTACTATTTACCTCCCGGAAGTGTCACCACATGGAATGGGTTGAAGAAACTCTTTTTGGAGAGATATTTTCCCGCATCCAAGGCTACTCAAATTCGCAAAGAAATTTGTGGGATGAAGCAAAACGTGGGAGAATCCTTATATGAATGTTGGGAAAGGTACAAGAGATTGGTTGCAAGCTGCCCTCACCACCAATTTAGTGACGCTATGATCATCCAATACTTCTATGAAGGACTCCAATCAAGTGATAGGAATCTTATTGATTTGCGGGTGGTGGTGCACTAGTTAGCAAGACGGTGGCACAAGCTAGGGAGTTGATTGAAAACATGGCAGCGAACTCACAACAATTCTTAAGTCGTGGTTCGGATGTGATTCTAAGAAGGGTGAGTGAAGTGAGCGAGGTGGAGGAACTTCGTCAACAAATGGGTAACATGACAGCAATGTTGCAACAAGTGGCATCCGCGGTTATACCAACTTCTCCTCAATCTTATGAAGACGAGCAAGCTAATGCGATCTTTCCGAATCAACCAAGACGGTATGATCCCTACTCCAACACTTATAATCCGGGATGGAGAGATCACCCCAATTTTAGCTATGCTAACAAGCAAGGAGCCGTTCAACAACCTACCTTCAACTCTTCAAGTGGATTTCAACCTCAACAACAACAATTCCAGCCGAGACAACAATTTCAGCAACCTCAAGCACAACAATCCATGCAAAATCAAGGTGCTGATATTGATGCAAAGCTTCAAACTTTTATGCAAGGTATTTCTACCATGTTCAAAGAGAGTCAACAAGAGACTAAGAGTGCTATTAAGGAGTTGCAAACACAAATGGGCTCCATGGCGGTTGATATCAACAATTTGAAGGCACAAAATAGTGGGAGACTTCCTTCTCAACCTATTAACCCAAAAGAGGGTGTCAATGCCATTACGTTGAGAAGCGGTACACAACTTGTGCAACCCGGTTCTTTGATTCGGGCAAGGTGGAGACACCAAAGGAACTGTTTTGGAGGAGAAAGTCGAGGATTCTCCCCAAACTTCGAGGTACCTATTCCTAACTCTAAAACTCCGGTTTCTACTTATGTTCCTCCTCTACCTTTTCCTCGCAGATTTGCAAGTTCTAAGAAGGCGGAACTAGAAAAGGAGATTTTAGATGTTCTAAAAAAAGATCCATGTGAACATACCACTCATTGATGCTATCAAGCAAGTTCCAAAGTATGCAAAGGTGTTGAAGGACTTGTGTACCAACAAACAAAGGCTCAAAGGTAATGAAGTGCTTAGTGTGGGGGAGAATGCTTCGGCAATCTTACAACACAAACTCCCACTTAAGTGCAAGGATCCGGGTAGTTTCGACATTCCCGTCAAAATTGGTAACACAACTTTTAACAAAGCTATGTTGGATTTAGGCGCTTCCGTTAATGTCATGCCTGCGTCAATGTATAATTCACTTGATCTTGGTCCTCTTAAAAAGGCTGAAATTGTATTGCAATTAGCCGATCGCTCTAATGTCTACCCAATGGGTATTGTTGAGGATGTTCTTGTGCAGGTTAATCAACTTGTATTTCTGGACTTTTGTGTGTTAGAGATGGATGAAGGTGCAGGACTCATCTCTTCCATTGCTTCTTGGGCGTCCTTTCATGAAAACGGCGAAAACTATAATTGATGTGGATAAGGAACGCTAACTATGGAGTTTGATGGAGAAATAATACGTTTCAACATTTTCGAGACGATGAGATATCCTAGCGATGTCCACTCTTGTTTCTCCATTGATGTGATGGATACATTGGCACAACAAATGTTTGAATTAAACGGTGATGATGCTTTGGAAACCGTGTTAACTACATCCATGGATAATGGTGTAGAGTGTGGTAATGAAGTCAAGGAAGCTCTTGGTGATCTTAATTCACTACAAGAATGCCCAAAAACTCATAATATCTCTTTTATTTCTTTACCATGCAGTGATGAAAAGCTTGTACCTTCAATTATTAAATCTCCGATTTTAGAATTGAAACCTCTTCCGACCACCTTAAGTACTTGTACTTGGGTGATAATGAAGAGTTCTAGGTGATTGTTTCTAACAAGCTTAGTGATTTACAGGAGCAAAAACTTCTAAGGGTGCTAAGGAAGTACAAGACGGCCATAGGATGGACAATTGCCGATATCAAGGGTATTAGCCCTGCCGTTTGTATGCACAAAATTCGCTTGGAGGATGATGCAAAGCCTAAAAGGGACGCGCAACGTCGTTTGAATCCTCCCATGATGGAAGTTGTGAAAAAGGAGATACTCAAGCTTTTGGAAGTGGGTGTTATCTACCCCATATCCGATAGCAAGTGGGTAAGCCCGGTACAAGTGGTACCAAAGAAATCGGGAGTAACGGTGGTGGAGAATGATAAGAATGAACTTGTCCCAACTCGTGTGCAAACCGGTTGGAGGGTTTGTATTGATTATAGAAAATTGAATGCCACCACTAGAAAAGATCACTTTCCTTTACCTTTTATTGATCAAATGCTTGAACGTTTAGCCGGGACACTCATACTATTGCTTTCTTGATGGCTATTCAGGTTATAATCAGATTGTGATAGCACCGGAGGACCAAGAGAAAACCACTTTCACTTGTCCTTTCGGTACTTTTGCTTATAGAAGGATGCCTTTTGGCTTATGCAATGCTCCGGCTACTTTTCAAAGGTGTATGGTGAGTATCTTTTCGGAATATGTTGAAAACATAATCGAAGTGTTCATGGATGACTTTAGTGTCTTTGGTGATTCTTTTGACCTTTGCTTGAACAATTTGTCTCTAATCCTTGAACGATGTGTTGAAACAAATCTTGTGCTAAATTGGGAGAAGTGCCATTTCATGGTAACTCATGGCATAGTTTTAGGCCATATAATATCTTCTAAAGGTTTGGAAGTTGATAAATCTAAGATAGACCTTATTCGTGCTCTAACCCTTCCCACTACGGTGAGGGAGATACGTTCTTTTCTTGGTCATGCAGGTTTCTATCGTAGGTTCATCAAGGACTTTTCCAAAATAGCGTCACCACTATGTAACTTATTGCAAAAAGATGTGGTTTTTGACTTTGATGAGAAATGTATGGCGGCATTCAATCGTTTGAAAGAACTTTTGATTTCAGCCCCTATCATTAAACCACCGGATTGGAGTAAGCCGTTTGAACTCATGTGTGATGCTAGTGATTATGCGGTTGGTGCGGTGCTTGGGCAACGTGTGGGGAGGCTTCCTCATGCTATTTATTATGCTTCTAGAACGTTAAATGAGGCTCAACAAAACTACACAACCACTGAAAAGGAGTTATTACCCATTGTTTTTGCTTTAGAGAAGTTTCGCTCTTATCTAATTGGTACAAAAGTTGTTGTTTTTTCTGATCATGCAGCGCTTAAGTATTTGCTTACAAAGAAAGAGGCGAAACCGAGGCTCATACGGTGGATTTTACTCTTGCAAGAGTTTGATATTGAAATCAAAGACAAGAAAGGGATTGAGAACACCGTTGCGGATCACTTGAGCCGACTTGCTGTGGACAAGGAGACTATCCCGTTGCGTGAAAGTTTCCGGATGAGCAACTTTTCTCGATTGCCTTTGGAGAACCATGGTATGCCGATATTGTCAATTACTTAGTTTCTAAACAAATCCCAAAGAACTTGTCTCGTTGAGAGGGACAAACTTAAGAGGTTAGGGAACCAATACATATGGGATGATCCATACTTATGGAAACATGGTAGTGACCAAGTAATACGAAGGTGCGTGCCCGAATCAATTTAACTCTATCTTGTCTTTTTGTCACTCTTATGCTTGGAGGAGGACATTTTGGGAGTAAGAGAACCGCGCACAAGGTACTTGAAAGTGGTTTTTATTGGCCAACTTTGTTTAAGGATGCACATATATTTTGTACAACTTGTGATAGGTGTCAAAGAACCGGCAATCTAGGTGTCCGAAATCAAATGCCACAAACTTTTATTCAATTTATTGAAGTTTTTGATGTATGGGGTATTGATTTTATGGGGCCTTTTGTCAACTCCCATGGGAATTTTTATATCTTACTTGCGGTTGATTATGTCTCGAAATGGGTGGAAGCTAAAGCCACCCCAACTAATGATTCTAAAGTTGTTTCAGATTTCGTGCAAGCTAATATTTTAGCAAGGTTTGGAATTCCAAGGGCGATAATAAGCGATGGGGGTTCTCACTTCAAAAACAGGTTCTTGCAAAGCTTGTTAAGGAAGTACAATGTGTCGCATAAGATTGCAACACCTTATCATCCACAAACCAATGGACAAGCCGAGGTGTCTAATCGTGAGGTGAAATCAATTCTCGAAAAGACGGTGAATCCAACAAGGAAGGATTGGAGCATGCGACTCAACGATGCTTTGTGGGCGTATAGAACTGCATATAAAACACCTATTGGAATGTCTCCTTTTAGGCTTGTGTATGGTAAACCTTGTCACTTACCCGTGGAAATTGAGCATAAGGCATTTTGGGCTATTAAACAATGCAACATGGAGATGGATGGGGCTGGAAAGCAAAGGAAGTTACAACTCCAAGAGCTAGAGGAGCTTCGCAATGATGCATTTGAAAGTTCACGGATTTATAAGGAAAAAACGAAAGCATTCCATGATAACATGATTTCTAGGAAACAATTTTGCATAGGGCAGAAAGTGCTTTTGTTTAATTCTCGCTTGCATTTATTTCTGGGTAAACTAAGGTCACGATGGATCGGACCTTTTATTGTTACTAATGTGTTTTCTCATGGTGCAGGTGGAAATTCGTAGTATAGCTACGGGAAAGAACTTAAAGTGAATGGGCACCGGTTGAAACCATATTATGAGAACTTCACTTCCGAAGTGGTGGAAGGAGTTAACTTTGTGGATGTGCTCCTCCGGAGGAGTCATAGAATGCAAGGAGATAGTCGGGCCGACGACTTTAAACCAAGCGCTAATTGGGAGGCAACCCAACGGATGAGTATTTCTTGTCTTGTATTTATTTCTTTTCTTGTTTTTAGTTTTTCTTGTTTTGTTTTTACGTTGTTTTTCTTTGATTTCTTGCTAGGATTTCCCACCTTGACTTACTTTGGACGATTCAATTTACATTGAGGACAATGTAAAGTTTAAGTGTGGGGGAGTGGTTTATGTTGTAAGTTTTTGCAATTTTTCAACTTTTTTGTGAACTAGTGAATAAGAAAACTCCAACTTGTAGTTCTTTAGAATCACATAGTATACATGTCGCTAAGATTACATCGAGAATCTCACAATAGTGACTGAACTTAGAGATGACAGAGAACATGACCGGGTTTCTTAATTGTATGAGAGTTAAAGTTGGATTTAACCATGCCAGTGGCAAATAAGGTGCAGGCTGAATTCGGTATTAGAACAGTGATCCCCTATAGTGGAGACTACCCATGTTACATAATGTGAGGCACCGACCTTCAATTCTTTGTACCTGTCTAAATTGTGCTTTTTGAGTGTGTGTCACCGTACGTAAATTCCGGGCAGAATGGTGAGCTGTCCAATTTCCCACCATAGAAGCACTATTTTGATCTCTTGAGTGCTATTTTTATCAACCATGTTGGTGACATCGAATTGCTAACTTACATTCCACTTGTGATCTTGTTCGCAGTTAGCACCATCCACCTTATCTCTCTCTACACCAACAGGTCCATAGAAACACCATCATCATCAACAAGAGGAGCATCACAAATTCGAAGGGAAGTTGAATACGTTCGAGGTTTACAAACAATGGTATAAAATGGGCAGATTTCAGATTTGAATAAAGCAACAAAACAGGGAGCATAATTTTTATAAGTTGGAGACTAATATACAAGAGCGGAAATTATAAAGGATGAAAGTTCGAGAAGTTTATGATATCAAGACATATAAGTTGTGAAGATTCAAGCGGTAAAGTACTTACACCATGGCATTGTACTTACATTTTTATTTATTTATTTATTTTATTTGTATTTTACTTTCTCTTGTCTCAAAAAAAAAAAAAAAAAAAAAAAAAAAAAAAAAAAAATTAAAAAAAAAACGAAAAAAAAAAAGAAAAAAGAGACAAGAGAAAATGTTTTTATTTTGTTTTATTTTTATTTGTTATTCAAAAAAAAAAAAAAAAAAAAAAAAAAAAAAAAAAAAAAGAAAAAAAACGAAAAAAAAAAAAAAAAAAAAAAAAAAAAAAAAAAAGAAAAAAAAAAAAAAAGAAAAAGAAAAAAAAATATTGGGTTTGTATAGTTTGTTTTTATTTTTGTATTCTTTCAATAAAGCCTATGGAAAGAAGGAATATTTGTAATGAAGTTTCAAGCGACAAGGAATTTGAGGGAAATAATCATATTGTCGAGATTCTAAGAAGTTCGAGAGTTATCATCAAGAGTTGAAGACCGAAGACGAAGATGAAGACACCGATAGAAGACCGAAGACGTTTCTATGGATGCTGTGAGAGTGGTGCTAGCTGCACGTTGAACGGATAACGAGGTAAGTAAGCATATTCCCACCTTCGTTAAATGGTTGATTTCCTTTCGAAGAGATCGTCAGAAAAATGGGTTTTCAAAAATATATAAAAGATGTGGGTTTTCAAAACTTTCGGAGGGTTAAGCCTTCCCACCATTCAACGTGTCGCAGGATTCTCTCTTCATTCCAACCTGGACACATGTGTGACCCATAAAGAGCTGTTTATTATTGAGAGCAATATCATAAAACCCTTTCTTGTGAGGCAGAGTCGAGACTTTTGATCACTCCGAACCCGAATTTTAGTCGAGAAGGGATGGTTACTTCTCTCTCAACTTTTAAGAATGAGATTGTGTTCATTTATGTGTCTAACTTCTTATGACTAGTGTGCAGAATCTCTATGTCTTCTTAGCACATTGGATACTATCATTTCGGAGAACTAGTAAGTTGGAAAAATAGATTTTGTGGGTATATCTCTAGTAAACCCTCACGAGACTATAACTCGTCCACTAGGGACACCTAGGGGTTTAAAGGCTTGTTATTTATGCTAAAATTAACCGTAGCCTCGACGACACGGAGTTGTTGTATTTTATTGTTTGTTTGATTTGCTCGAGGACTAGCAAAGTCTAAGTGTGGGGAATTTGATAGGTGTAGAATACACCGTATTTAATATCTAGTATTTATGCTTTCTTTGCTAGTTTTCTTGTAAATTTTGTATCTTATTTGTGCTTTTGAGTTTATTAGGTGCAATGGAGTCATTTGGAGCAAAAAGACCAATTGGAACTCGTTCAAATACAAGATTTCTACTTTTCATTGTGTAGAGGACGAGAAGACGAAGGCAATGGCGAAAGAACGGAGTCATTCTGAGTTCGTATGAAGAAGTTATGAGCAAAACAAGAACTTGGAAGACTAAGGGCTAAATGGTCATTTCAAAGAGAAATGTTATTGGCACCCTCGCTGTACGTTAAGGGGTAGTCATTTTGTTAAGGGACAACTCTATTCGGAGGAATACTATTTGGAGCCGAGCCGAGGTTAAGGGACGGCCCGACTTAGTTACCCCTTATTAAGAGTAGGGTGTTGAATAACGAGCTTTATTTCTAAAATTGAGAGAAGATGACTTCTTAATTGCTTTTCACCCGAATTCGAGACAAGAAGAGAGAAAAATAGGGCTGCCGAGGAATCGAGCTAGGGTTTGAGTTAACTCTTAACTTAGTCAAATCTTGTGAAGTGAGGTTGAAATCAAGAGAATGAGGAAGCTTGGGTCCGAGAATCGAGATTGTTGTTGCCGTGGAACGGAGATGAAGAGAAATTGCTCAAGATCGATTGGGAAATTGTTCGTTTTGAAAAGAAGTTAGGTCTGCTGTGTATATGGGCTATGCTGTGATTCGATTGGAATGAGGAAGGAGGATCTACATCTGTGGATTAAAACTCGATAGAGAGGATGAGTTGAGGATTGGGGTTGAGTTCTTAATGGCAAATTGATTTGAACTCAGTGAAATCAAGATGGCTGGAGGCTTGTGTTGCTTTGTGATATGAGGAACAATGGGTTTGTGTTGAATTATAAGAACTCGGTTGTTTGAAGCCAAGAATGATGGTTCGGTGGTACTATGTTTATCATGGGTTACATCTCAGAATCGATTGTTCTTCGCCGCTCAAGGTTTAGGAAGGATGAAGCTCGAGGTGGTGACTTTGTGGGAATTGGTTGAAGGTGTTGGCTGCAATGGAGCCACAAAGGTTGTTAGTCCGACACTTAGAACCGAAGTTGCAGTGGAGTCATTGCAAGAAGCTAGTGGCAATTGTGACAAGGCAAGGAGTCCGGCCTGGGGATGAAATGAGATTTGCCGAGGAGGATTAGCCGAGGATGATCTTTGTCTCAATGGAGTTTCGTGCTGTAGTTTGTGCCCGAAGAGATGAAGGATGGTGTTGATTGGTCGTGTGTTGGAGTTGAACTATTGGAGCTTAATTTGAAGCGAGATGCCGCCATGGTCTCGTTTCGAGTCTCGTGCAATGACTAGTGGTTGAAGGTCATTTTGCAAAGTGAGGTGTGTATGTGCATTGGCTAGGCATAATCGGTTGTTTGAGCCGTAATTTGGCTCATGGAGATGACCCGAGTTGGTCCTGTTGAGATGGCTGGAGGCAATTGATTGAGATGGTAGTTCATGGCCGAGCTTTCTTTGTTATGTGAATGCAAATGGAGAATTAGGGTTTGTCAGGAATTGAAGCTCAGGGAGACTTGAAGGGAATATCTGGCAGAGATGGCATTGCAGGCAATGGGAGATGGAGCATAGCTACATATGAAGGCTAATGAAGGAGCAACCACGAGGAACCGGGGTACCGAGATAAGATGCTTTTTGCGGTGATGTTGCGGTATATTTTTCAAGGAATTGCAAGTCTTGAATTGAGGCAATGGTAGGAGCATTTGTGGAGTGATGAATTGCAGTGTCATGAGAAGGCTATGAGACGGAATGTTGATACTCGAGTGAGATGGCAGATGCAAGTAGCCGACTTAGGTAATGATGGTGTTGTGTTGTGTTGGCTCGAGTTTGGCCATAAAGGCAAGAGCCGATAAGTTGTGGTACCGAAGTTGAAGGAAGAGAGGCGGTGCAATAGCAAGACTCGGTGTAGGGAGCAAAGAGTGCATCGGTGGTGATTTTGCTAAGGCTTATCTTTGTCTTCTTTAGTTTCTGATGAGGGGTCCGAGTTGCTCTTGTTGATGTGAAGCCGTGGGCAGCCATGCATTAATGACAGGTATGGAGGTGATAAGCCACAGGGCATTGCAGGTTTGGAGCTACAGATGAGGGAAGGTTCAGCTCTGGAATGAAGCTTATGTGCTATGGCTTGAATGTGATGTGCACTAATGGGTATTTGAGCTATGCAAGAACAGTTGACCAAGAATCGGAGAAGCTACTGATTGCGGCTCAAATGGAGAGGATGGCCGAGATAGGTTGAAGGTGTATCTTTGTGTCTTGTTTCAAGGGGCCAAGAAGTGTGGCTTGAAAGGAGAATGGTGGAACTGCTTAGCCATCATGGCTGGATGGATGGAAATAGTGAAGCACCATCCTGGTGCAACACAGCACAAGCTAGTGCAAATGGCCTAGTGCTGGACTAACTCATGTCAACCGAGTCGGGTTGACTTGAGCTGACCTGGTTTGACCGATCCGACTCAAGATCGACCCGTTTCGACCCGTTGACCGGTGACCGGCCGGACTTTGCCGTCCACGTGAGCCGATTTCCGACAACTTTCCGGCCGACTTCCCGCCACAATACTGTGATTCCGGCGACCGTTTTTTGGGGCGTATTTTCTACACGGGGTTTCTCATCCTTATGGGCTTGGTGGACTCTCATCTAATGGACTTTGAAGACTTGACCTAATTTTTGGAAGGAGAGAAAGGCTATAAAAGGGAGGTTTTCTACAACACATATCATATCTTTTATTTGGAATTCTTTTGGAGAGCCACTTTTGTTTACACTTCTAGGGTTTGGTTTTGTTCTTCTTCTTCCTTGTTTATTATTGAATATTGATGATGATGAACTCCATAGCTATGAGTAGCTAAACTTATTATTGGTTATGGGATAAAAGTTGATTTCTCAACATGCTTTTGATTCAATGAATTAGTTTTGTCTCAAGTAATTATTGTTTGTGATTCACAATTAATAGTGTTATAAGATTTGAAAACTTGTTAGGTTGAGTCCGGAATCAATCCGATTTGTGTTCATCTCTAGAGCTATATTAGGGTTTTCAATACGAAAAAGTTGTTTATCCCTGATTCTAAGTAGCATAATTGTGGTTAGTGCTTGTAGTGATACATCCTATTAGTCACAAGTGAATCATAACTTTTGTTAAAACGTCTAGTGCTTTTACACATTCGTTTGCATTGATGAGTCTTATTCCATAAAACTTAATGCTCTTAGGGAGTTAAACTTAATTGTGCTTTTACACTTTAGGTTGCTTTACGAAGAATTCACATAAGCATCTTTTAATGTGGTTGTGATGAAAACAGGAATTAACAGGTTATACTTGCGATCAAGGTATCCTAGGACTTTTAATAAATACGAGATTAAAATACCAATTCTAATCATTGATGAAAATACATGTTTGTGAATGATACTATCCCTTGACCAATATCTTCTCCTTATTGATTTCTCAAACTATTTACTTTGTTTTCAACTACTTTTATTTCTTAAACAACAAACATACCTTGGGTTACTTTAGAAACTGAAATTTACATAACAACAAACGCCTCTCTGTGGATACGAACTCTTCCTTACTTTGTGCTTCATTTAAATTTAGTGCGTAAGAAAGTGAAATTAATTTTGACGGATTGACAACCGGTCACTTACGCAAGTATGCGTACAGGTATGTGTACTTGGTACACGGAATTTCACAACTTCAAGTACGCATACGGGTATGCATACTTTACTTCCGGTCATGGATCACATACATGAAAGAATGCACACTATGTTTATAATCCAATGATGGTTAAGTTTTCAAAAATCTTATTTCAATCATTAAAACTTTTTTTAGAGGATGACAATAAAATGTTTTCACACACTATTAGCATCAAAGCATATTTCAAGTTATTGAAATAATCATAACGAAAGATTCCAAATCTACACCAAATAATTGTATCACACAAACCATGTAAGATGTTACTCGCGATTTTCACATGATCATATTTTGACTTTTGTCAAGAATACATGATGAACTTGGTTTGAAAGCTTACCAACACATATTTCGAAAAATATGTAAGCGAGTTAAACTCAGCTCGAAATCTCAAATGTGTATAATAGAAAACTATATCGTAACACGACTTATGTCTCAATATAGTAGATAAAGTATAAATTGACTTTCCAAGTGATAGATGAGTTTGGTCTCCACATACCTTTTGTTGATGAAGTTCCATAAGCTCTCCTTAGTAGTTCTTCGTCTTCAATTGATGAACGTCGTGAAGTCTAATGCTCAACTATACAATCTATCCTAGTCCGAGACATCTATAATTAGACTAGAAATCAAGACTTATAGTTTTGATCACTAACATTGACAAACAAGCTTGAGATAACGACATTTGCGAGTTCGACCGAGCAGTGCTCTAACAAATATAAATAAGACTTGAAAAATATATCATTTTTTTTCTGTTGCAACAACAAGGGAAACCCTAAATACTTGTAATTTAATGTTAATAGGCAAGACATTTGCAACTGTTGGGAAATCATCAAATCAGATTTTATGAGAATTTTAAATGACTTCTACACATATGGTTTTATGAATTGGAGAATCAATTGATGTTTTATTACTATAATTCCTAAAAAAAAAAAAAAACTCTTGTATTCTTAAAGATTTTATACTTATAAGTCTCACTAGTAGTGCCTATAGGAATATCTTTGAAGTGATTGGAGACTGTTGATAGGTGTAGAATACACCGTATTTACTATCTAGTAGTTTATGCTTTCTTTGCTACTTTTCGTGTAAATTATGTATTTTACGCTTGTTTTGAGTTTTATAGCTACTTTGGAGTCGCACGGAGGAAAAGAAGAAGAAAGCACCCAATTTGAGCCAAAAGGGCAAAAAGGTCATTTTACTGTGCGATTGATATATGGAGCCCATTTGAGGTTAAGGGGCTGCCAAACCGGGTAGCCCTTATCCAGAAACTGGTCTTGCTATCACTGGTAATGGATGGGTTATGACCATGGATGTTGAAACTCAAACCCATTGGCCCACATGTCCGATCCACCCATACCCATACTCAAGCCCACATCCTAACCTAAGCTTGATCCATCTAACCGACCGGATCCGTGATTATAACTCCGAGCCCTAAATTGAGAATTATTTCTCAATCATTTTTGTGCCCGAAATCAAGACACGTAAAGAGACAGAGAGATGAAGAAAATGATGAAACTGCTGATTAAGAAAATCGATGTCAGCTATTTGGTGGAGATAAAGCTCGTGGAGATGTAGAAGGTGAAATCGATACACGAGAAGAGAACCTGTGATGAGTTGCCGCTGTTGAATACAAAGAAGAAATTGAGAGAAATCAGATGGGTTAATGGCGACTGAGCTCGATTATACCAGAAATAGAAGGTTAGGGTTCGATTGGAAGATGGGTTGGTGGTGGATTGACAGAAAGGTAAAGATGCAGATCGAGAGTGGATGATGGGTTTCGATCTGAAACCACCGATGTTGGTCCGAGAGCGAGAATCGGGGATTTGTTTGTTTTGAGGTCGAGAAATTGGATCTCAAGTAAGAATTGGTGCTTGGGTGCAGAAGTGATTCAAGTTCGAGTTGTTGTTGAAGCTCGAAGAAATGGGAATTTTCCATGGTGAATCGGGGTTACTCGATAGTGTTGATTGAGCGAGGCTTTGAAGATTGCAGCTCGGATGGGCTTGATCTGGGCCGAGAATTGTTGCAGTCCGAAATGAGAAGTGGCAAGGGCTCAAGTTCGGGGGATGTTGGCTGGCAGCTTATTGGTGAATTGATGGATCGGGGCTGCAAGGTTGTTGTTGCGAGCTTGACAATGAGTTGAGGGAAGATTGTTGGCTTTGAGCACGGCAAGTGGTCTTGGGTGTTGGAATGAATAAGCAATTTCGGGTGGGGATGCAAGTTGGCGGTGAGAAGTGAAACCGAGGTCTTTGCTTACAGAGCGTTGCATTACAAGGAATTGGAGCTGGTGATTTTGAGGCAAAGGCCAAGAGATGGGAGTCGGTGAGGATGGCAGAGGTGCTTCATGGCTGGAATGAAGGCAGCTATGGCGTTGTTGAAAGCCTGAAATGGGATTGTGATGAATGCTAGGCGAGGAATGAACTGAGCTGATAGTTGTGCTGGTGGAGAATGGCTGGTGCTGCTCTGAAGTTGCAGCTCAGGTGATGCAAGAAGGTGTTGATGGGACTGTGCTGTGACAAGTGAAAGTGTGACTCTGGGTTGGAACTGCAGGTGCAATAGCAAGACTCAGTGGAGGAGGTCATGGAAGTGAAAGGAAATAAAGGCAATTGTGTTGCCAAGAGTTGCAGGGGAATCGGTGTTGCTTCTATGGCTAATTAGTGTTGCTGTGGCCTGGAGTCGCTGGTAAAGATGCAGGATGCAAGATAGAGATGCTGAGAGAGACAGTGAAGGCATTGAGCCAAGAATGGGTGATATGAACTGACAGATGCAAAGGATGGCGGATCTGCAAGTGTTCAATTGAAGTTATAAGCTGATGGGATGAATGAAGCTACGTACAGATAGTGCTGGTGATGCATTTGCAGGTGCAATTGGGCCTGTAACTTGTGAATGGTGGTTTGATGGCAGCTGGAGTTTAAGCAGGTGAAGTTGCAGTTCATGGCTGTGGATGAAATGAGAAGTGTGATCATTGTGCATCATAAGGGTTTGGCTGAAGCACAATGATGGTGCTGCAGAGTCTGGCCTGTGCAATGGCCTAGGCTGATTCAGTTCTGAGTCGAATCAGTGACTCGCTAGGATAACTCAGTGACTCGGCCACGACTAAGACCAGAGTCGGACGGTGACTCATTGGTCCGACTTCTCTTCTACGTTGTTGTTGGTGACGGTTGACCCGTTTGACCGTTAGTCCTAACGGAGGACCGGACGGAATATTCCGTCGAATATTCTCGACGGAGAAATTTCCGGATGGCGTGCGGCGGCGTTTCCGGCCAAATTCCGGCCATAATCCCAGTTTTCCGCGAGTCAAAATTTCCAGAATTTTCTATGGACTCCTCTCATGGGTGTGAAGACTTGGGCTAGAATTGGATGGAGAATTGGACTCAAATTTGGAAAGAGAAGGTGGAAGAGAAGAGAAAGACTTGAATTTGGAAATTGAATTGCAAAAGAATAAGGATTCTATTCCTTGGAAGATTTGGAGAATTTTGAAGCCTATAAATAGAGAAGTTTTCTACAACTTCTACACACATCTCTACACACACAACACTTTTCTTTTCTTATTCTTTGTGTGAACTCTTTTAACATGAGTAGTTAATTTTATTGATTGAGGATGAATTCCTAGTTTTTAAACATATGATTTAAGTTTTTGTTTTCAAATTCTATCTTGAAGTTTTTCACATAATTATCGATTGTTTTTACTAATAGGAGTGATCTTAAAGACATTCATGATTGATTGATAGATTGTTTGGGGTGGCCAACTAAATTGATTTGTTAATTTAATCTAAAGCTAGTGAAAGTTAGAGATAAGTAATCGTTTCTTGACTCTTTACATAAGTAGCAAACACGAGACCTTGCGGGAGGGATTCCGTGGAGCAATTGTGTGTAGAAACAACGTTAGCAAGTGGACCTTGAGCTAAGAGTCTAACTACTAATATCAACCTAAGAAATTCACAAAACTTAATGCATGAGCCAAGTTACATCTAGGTTGAGCTAATTCTAGGTGGCTTGGTGATTAGAATCCAGAGTCGAGAACTTCCGTGTCCGGTGATACAAGGGATTTAGGGGTTTAGCAGATCGAGCTAGCTGCTTTACCTACGGTTGGTGATAATTTGTGACTAATAACAAGTAGAAGAGAACATAACTTGATTCATTGTTTCAGAACGAAGAAGGATTCCTTGATCTTGTCTCTCTTATTGCTTTCAACTTTATCTTTTAATTGTTTTGTTTATTTTTCTTTGCTTTTTACACCTTTCGTGACAATTTTTACAACTAGAATCTCGTGCTCCTCGTGGGATCGACCTTGACTGCCCTATATTACTTGTTAATTAGGTAGTAAAGTATTAATTAATTTGATTGCACCTACGACACGCATCAAATTTTGGCGCCATGCCGGGAGCAAATGGATGATTTTAGTTGTTTTTATTTTTCTTTTTGCTTTATTCTTGCTTTGTTGGATTCTATTCCGTATCTAACTTGGTTTTTGAATCTTATTTCAGTGCTAGTTTTCCATGTACGGTGGACAAGAGCAAGCATATTACAACAATCAATATGGTTTTCAACCTCAACATTATGGCAACTTCCAACCATCCTTAGGATACAATCAAAACCAATATTTTGGCTATGATAAATTTTCTACGTAACCTTATGGATATTCTCATACATATCAACAACCTTATGACGGGTATGTAAGTGGACAATCACATGGATGGAAGGATAGTTATGCATCTAACAATTTGTTTTCTAGTAATGTGCAGACAGAGAATTTGGAATATACTCCTCTTCATCGTGTTTTTCCTTCACTTTTTCCAAAAGAGGAGATGCCGTCTAGAAACTCTTTCAACGGTGGTAAGCGTGTGAACGTCAGAAACTTGCACGTAAATTATACAAATTGGAGGATGATGGGGACTCGGAAGAGCTTGTCGCGAAAATAAGTAGGACTATTCATATGGAACTTAAACGACGTCGGGATAAAGGTTATGAAACCGATGAAGATTCTTATTATGGTGAGTCCGAAAATGACGATGATTGTGTTGAAAAGGACCAACCTTTGGAGACTTTTGATGACGCTAGTGTAGATTACTCGAGCCTTGATCTTAATAATGATCAATCACCTATTCAAAAGGACGAGCTTGAGGAAGATGCATTTATTGCTTGGCAAAAATTTCTTAAGGAAAGATGGGAGTCCGCGGAAGTGTATGAATGTTCCGACAATGAGGAAGTTATTCCAACTCCGGATCATAATAACGATCCTTCACCTATTCAGAAGGAGGAGATTGGGTGTGACTTACCTATTGTTATAAACGGTGTAACACCCGCACATGAAGATCTTACAATCTATACCGATGAAATTCATTTTTGTGAATGGCCCGATTCCGATGATGAGAATGTTGAAGAGATGATGCTAGAGGATGAAACCACATTCATTGATTTTGTGGAAGACCCAATTGAACTTGCGAATGATTTTAATGATGCCGAGACTTTGGTTAAGGTAGAAAACGACGAAGAATGGTTGCAAGGTTTAATAGAGGACCACGATATACAAGAGGTAAGTGATTCACTCGAATTTTTTAAGGATGAAGAGGATTCTATAATACAAGAATTTTTGAAAGGTTTGTCTAACCCTTTGCTTATTGATTCTTCTCCTTTACCTCTTATTGGTTTGAATGTATGTGCTTCGAAAGTATTTTTGGATGATTTTGTTTCTAAATATCCACCATTGGAAACACTTGATGCTAACACCATGCAGGTTTGCCAAGAGGAATACATGGAAGTTCCCGAATTCTATGTTCTTTATACACTTCCGAGTGTGGACGAGAATAAGTGTGGGGGAAATTTCTATCGAGCGATAATTTCACTATTGTTTTCTTGTGCTAATATTTGTATGGAGTTATTGTTTGCAAAACAGGTATTATGGGTGGATCCTCAAATTTTCCGATTGTTAGTATATGGGCTAATGAATCTTGCAAGAGCTAAGTCGGGCCGTCGACTTTAAAACAAGCGCTTAATGGGAGGCAACCCATCGGTTTTGTATTTCTTATCCTTTGCTTTTTGTTATTTCTTTTTCTTGTTTCTTATCATGTTAAAATCTCCCACCTTGACTTTACTAGGAGGATTCAATTACATTGAGGACAATGTAAGGTTTAAGTGTGGGGGAGTGGTTAAGCATGTTTTTAAAACAAAAATTACAAAAAAAAATTAAAAAATTTTAAAAAAAAAAAAAAAAAGGTTTTTCATAAAAACTCCAACTTTTAAAGATTTTAGAGTCACTAGCATATTTCTAGGTATGTTTACATAGAGATTTTGACCGACATAATTGAACTTGGAAATGTTAGAGAACTACATTCGGATTTCTTGTTTGTTTGAGTGTTAAATAATGGATTTAATCATGCCGGTGATGCGAATTTGGTGCAGTGGAGAAGTGCGTTATTAGAGTTCTTTGATCAATCATTAGTGGAGACTGCCCGTATTCATATCATGAGAGGCACCGAATGTAATTCTTCCATTTACTAAAGAGCTTCTTTTGAGTGTGTGTCACCGTAAGTAAATTCGGGTAGAATGGTGAGCTACCCAACCTCCCACCAATAGAAGCACTACTCTTTGATCTCTTGAGTGCTAATTTTGTCAATCATGAGGGTGACGTCCATGGATGAAAGCTTCCTTCTTGTAGTTCGATTTGCAGTTAGCACCATTCTCTCTCTCGACAACAACGGATCCATAGAAACACTCTCATCATCAACAAGGAGCGACATCAAAATCTACAAGGAAAGTTGGAAAAGTTTAAGGTTTATAAGCAACAAAACGAGAAAAAGAGCAAATTTCAAATACAAGTAAAGCAACATACAAAAGAGCGGAATTCACATATATGTTGAAGACTTACAATACAATGAGGTAATTTTATATTCAAGTATGAAGACTTATTCATGAAAGCGAAGAAAATTAAAAGGTGAGAATTTTTGAAGTTTATGATTTCAAGACGATACAAGTTGTGAAGAATCAAGTGGTAAAATACTTCTTCCACGGCCATGGTTTATTTTGTATTTAATTTCTCTTGTTTAAAAAAAAAAAAAAAAAAAAAAAAAAAAAAGAAAAAAAAAAAAAAATATTGAAAAAGAAAAACAAGAGAAATATTTGTTTTGTTAATGAGCCGTGGGGAAGGAAAATATATAAGGAAGTTTCAAGCGACAAGGATTTTAAGGGAAAAAGAGTTACAAATTGTTAAGGATTTATGAAATTCAAGGGTTTATCATCAATAGTTGAAACCGAAGACGAAGACGAAGACCAAGACGAGGAGCGGAAGACGTTTCTATTGGATGCCGTGAGAGTGGTGTTATCATAATTGGCGATCGGATGTGAAGGTAAGTAAGTAATCTCATCCTCGATAATATGGTTGATTTCCTTTCTTAGAGATCGTCAGAAAAATGGTTTTTCAAAATAAAAGATGTGGGTTTTTAAAAATATTTCGGAAGTTATCCTTCCCACCATTCAACGTGATGCAGGAATTCTCTCTTCATTCCTACCTGCACACATGTGTGACCCATAAAAAAGCCGTCTTTTTGAGTGCAATTATCATAAAATCCTTTTTGGTGAGGCGTAAGTCGAGGCGAAATGCTTATTGATCGTTTCTCAAACACGCATTCTCTCATTATGGTGTGGTTATTTCTCACTCAACATTTAAGGATGAGAATATGTTCTTTAGTATTTCTAACTTCTTATTACTAGCATGCGTAAACTCTATGTCCTCAGCTTTTGGATGCTTGTGACGCTGAACGCTTTGAAGTTGTGAGTTTTTAGTTTGATTTGCTCGAGGACTAGCAAAGTCTAAGTGTGGGGGAATTTGATAGGTGTAGAATACACCGTATTTACTATCTAGTAGTTTATGCTTTCTTTGCTACTTTTCGTAAATTATGTATTTTACGCTTGTTTTGAGTTTTATAGCTACTTTGGAGTCGCACGGAGGAAAAGAAGAAGAAAGCACCCAATTTGAGCCAAAAGGGCAAAAAGGTCATTTTACAGGCGATTGATATATGGAGCCCATTTGAGGTTAAGGGGCTGCCAAACTGGGTAGCCCTTATCCAGAAACGGGGTGCTGCTATCAGCTGGTAATGGATGGGTTATGACCATGGATGTTGAAACTCAAACCCATTGGCCCACATGTCTGATCCACCCATACCCATACTCAAGCCCACATCCTAACCTAAGCTTGATCCATCTAACCGACCCGGATCCGTGATTATAACCTGAGCCCTAAATTGAGAATTATTTCTCAATCATTTTTGTGCTCGAAATCAAGACACGTAAAGAGACAGAGATGAAGAAAATGATGAAACTGGCGATTAAGAAAATCGATGTCTTTGCTTTGCCGGTGGAGATAAAGCTCGGGGAGATGTAGAAGGTGAAATCGATACACGAGAAGAGAACCCGTGATGAGTTGCCATTGTTGAATACAAAGAAGAAATTGAGAGAAATCGATGGGTTAATGGCGATCGAGCTCGATTATACCAGAAATAGAAGGTTAGGGTTCGATTGGAAGATGGGTTGGTGGTGGATTGTGAAAGGTAAAGATGCAGATCGAGAGTGGATGATGGGTTTCGATCTAAAACCACCGATGTTGGTCCGAGAGCGTAATCGAGGGATTTCTTTCATTTGAGGTCGAGAAATTGGATCCTCAAGTAAGAATTGGTGCTTGGGTGTAGAGCGATTCAAGTTCGAGTTGTTGTTGAAGCTCGAGAAATGGGAATTTTCCATGGTGAATCAGGGGTTACTCGATAGTGTTGATTGAGCGAGCTTTGAAGATTGCGCACTCGGATGGGCTTGATCTCGCCGAGAATTGTTACAGTGTCCGAAATGAGAAGTGGCAAGGGCTCAAGTTCGGGGATGTTGGCTGGCCGGCTTATTGAGCTGAATTGATGGATCGTACGCAAGGAAATTTGTTGTTCGAGCTTGACAATGAGTTCTGAGGGAAGATTGTTGGCTTTGAGCCCGGCAAGTGGCTGCTGGTGTTGGAATGAATAAGCAATTTCAGGTGGGGATGCAAGTTGGCAGCTGAGAAGTGAAACTGAGGTCTTTGCTATAGAGCGCTTGCATTACAAGGAATCGAGCCGGTGATTTGCGTGCAAAGGCCAAGAGATGGAGCCGGTGAGGATGGCAGAGGTGCTTCATGGATGGAATGAAGGCGGTATGGCGTTGTTGAAAGCCCGAAATGGGATTGTGATGAATGCTAGGCAAGGAATGAACCGAGGTGACAGTTGTCTTTGGTGGAGAATGGCCGTGCTTGCTCAAGTTGCGGCTCGGAGTGATGCAAGAAGGTGTTGATGGGACTGTGCTGTGACAAGTGAAAGTGTGACTCTGGGTTGGAACTGCAGGTGCAATAGCAAGACTCAGTGGAGGAGGTCATGGAAGTGAAAGGAAATAAAGGCAATTGTGTTGCCAAGAGTTGCAGGGGAATCGGTGTTGCTTCTATGGCTAATTAGTGTTCTTTGTGGCACCGGAGTTGCTCGGTAAAGATGCGAGGATGCAAGATAGAGATCTTTGAGAGAGACAGTGAAGGCATTGAGCCAAGAATGGGTGATATGAACCGATTGGATGCAAAGGATGGCGGATCTCGCAAGTGTTCAATTGAAGTTATAAGTCGATGGGATGAATGAAGCTACGAGATAGTCTTGGTGATGCATTTGCAGTGCAATTGGGCCCAGTAACTTGTGAATGGTGGTTTGATGGCAGTGGAGTTTATGCAGTGAAGTTGCGGTTCATGGTCGTGGATGAAATGAGAAGTGTGATCATTGTGCATCATAAGGGTTTGGCTGAAGCACAATGATGGTGCTGCAGAGTCTGGCCTGTGCAATGGCCTAGGCTGATTCAGTTCTGAGTCGAATCAGTGACTCGCTAGGATAACTCAGTGACTCAGCCGACTAAGACCGAGTCGAGACCGGTGACTCATTGGCCGACTCTCTTCTACGTTGATTTGACGACGGTTGACCCGTTTGACCGTTAGTCCTAACGGAGACCGGACGGAATATTCCGTCGAATATTCTCTCGACGGAGAAATTTCCGAGATGGCCGGCATGCGACGTTTTCCGGCCAAATTCGGCCATAATCCCAGCTTTTTCCGCGAGCCAAAATTTTAATTTTCTATGGACTTCTCTCATGGGTGTGAAGACTTGGGCTAGGAATTGGATGGAGAATTGGACTCAAATTTGGAAAGAGAAGGTGGAAGAGAAGAGAAAGACTTGAATTTGGAAATTGAATTGCAAAAGAATAAGGATTCTATTCCTTGGAAGATTTGGAGAATTTTGAAGCCTATAAATAGAGAAGTTTTCTACAACTTCTATACACATCTCTACACACACAACACTTTTCTTTTCTTATTCTTTGTGTGAACTCTTTTTAACATGAGTAGTTAATTTTATTGATTGAGGATGAATTCCTAGTTTTTAAACATATGATTTAAGTTTTTGTTTTCAAATTCTATCTTGAAGTTTTTCACATAATTATCAATTGTTTTTACTAATAGGAGTGATCTTAAAGACATTCATGATTGATTGATAGATTGTTTGGGGTGGCCAACTAAATTGATTTGTTAATTTAATCTAAAGCTAGTGAAAGTTAGGAGATAAGTAATCGTTTCTTGACTCTTTACATAAGTAGCAAACACGAGACCTTGCGGAGGGATTAGTGGAGCAATTGTGTGTAGAAACAACGTTAGCAAGTGGACCTTGAGCTAAGAGTCTAACTACTAATATCAACCTAAGAAATTCACAAAACTTAATGCATGAGCCAAGTTACATCTAGGTTGAGCTAATTCTAGGTGGCTTGGTGATTAGAATCCTAAGAGTCGAGAACTTCCGTGTCCGAAGGATACAAGGGATTTAGGGGTTTAGCACCGAGCTAGTCCGCTTTACCTACGGTTGGTGATAATTTGTGACTAATAACAAGTAGAAGAGAACATAACTTGATTCATTGTTTCGTAACGAAGAAGGATTCCTTGATCTTGTCTCTCTTATTGCTTTCAACTTTATCTTTTAATTGTTTTGTTTATTTTTCTTTTGCTTTTTACACCCCCTTTCGTGACAATTTTTACAACTAGAATCTCGTGCTCCTCGTGGGATCGACCTTGACTGCCCTATATTACTTGTTAATTAGGTAGTAAAGTATTAATTAATTTGATTGCACCTACGACACGCATCAACTGTAATGCCAATACTTGTTTATGATTTACAAGGAATTTTCTTGCATGATAAGAAAATACCTGATGGTGTTCTTATTGAAAACGCGGGGTACAACAACCATACCCAACTTTTTAATTCAGCTAAACTCTAATATAATTCCGAGAGCACCAACTTAATGAATCTCAATCAAGAAAGATATCAAAGAGTTTTATCTCTTTATCAACACAATCAGTAAATCAAACAGATATGAATCCGTGAATCTAATTGTTATGAGAATAACTCAAATGGTACCAAAGACCAATGTCCGAGTGTCAAGCAAGTTATATCTAACAAACAAGATCGAATTTATCAATTGTGATTGAACAACGCACAACTTGTGATATTCCAATTATATGAAGAAAATATAATGCGTAAAAGAAATAACACAGGCACCATAAATTTTGTTAACGAGGAAATCGAAAAATGCAGAAAAACCTCGGGACCTAGTCCAGACTTGAAGACCACATTGTATTAAGCCGCTACAGATTCTAGCCTATTACAAGTTAACTTTGATTTGGAATTGGTGTGAGCCATAACCAAGTCTCACACCGTACAGTCGCGTTCCTTACGCCTCTTGAATCTTGAAAGACCATGCACACTTGATTCCCTTAGCTGACGTCCTTTACATCCTAGAAGTTCTGTAGGACCATAATATCGCAACGTACAGGGCTCGCGGGGTTAATAAATAACGATGTCGCGAGGCAGTCGCAGAGGGCTAGAATTAACGACGCAATGGATAACGACAGGCAAAACATCAAGAAGACATGAGACCGGGCGAGGGTTAAGAAGTGTCGCGAGAGCAAATGTTTGTGCATCTCGCGACACTTCGCGAGACATTCTAGAAAATAAAGGGGAGCTTAGTTGTCATCCACTATGTATTACCCTATATAAAGGGCTAAATAGATCTGTTAGAGGGGAGAGATCTCTTTGGGAATTGTTGGGCAAGTCATTAGGAGAGAGAAAGTTTAAGAGTGTTTTACTGGCTAAGTGTAATTCTACTTTTCCTGTGTAGACAATTCATAAAATTAATCAATAAACATTCTCAATTATACAACTTTCAATGAACTAATTAAGCAAAATATAGTGAGGGGTGTAGTGTGGGATTTCCCGCAACTACATATGCGCTAGAAACAGGGATTGAATCTTGTTGGTTCAAGAAAGAAAATCGCAATTAAAGTTGTTTGGATCAAGAAAATGAGAAAGGAAAATCTTAGATCGGATGAAGCAGGGAAGAAGATATGGCATGTGGCACGAGATACGGGAGTAATGATTAGTGAATTTCATGAAAATATCGGAGGAAGAATACACAAACGGGATTTTGAAGGAAAGAAGATTACGTATGAGAAATGATATCACCTTTGAAAGATTGGGAAAAACAAGAGATAACATTCACGGCGGGAGAGATATCCAAAGAAAATTTGGATCACCCATCTCCATTAGTGATCGCAATTAACGCGTGTAAGGAAGGAGAAGAATCGGAGAACACAAAGAAAACATGGGTGGTAAATGGAGTTTTAATTGATACAATGGGAGTCTGGTGAACATAATGTTCTATCACGCTTACAAAAAGATGGGATATGAAGACGAAGATATGACTTTCGCGGCATACAATATTCAAGGTTTTGGTAAATCCATAACCAAAGTTAGAGGGGAGATAAAAATACGTATTCCATTAGGAAGAATCGAAACTCAGGTGACATTGAGTATAGTAGATATGGAATCACCGTATAACTTGTTACTAGGAAGACCATGGGTACATGACAGATTTTTCCTTAAAGATCGCTCTTCAAGCAATATTCAAGGAAAAAGAGGCAAGATGTAGGACCATAATATCGCAACGTACGGGGCTCGCGGGGTTAATAAATAACGATGTCGCGAGGCGATCGCAGAGGGCTAGAATTAACGACGCAATGGATAACGACAGTGCAAAACATCAAGAAGACATGAGACACGGGCGAGGGTTAAGAAGTGTCGCGAGAGCAAATGTTTGTGCATCTCGCGACACTTCGCGAGACATTCCCGAAAATAAAGGGGAGCTTAGCTGTCATCCACTATGTATTACCCTATATAAAGGGCTAAATAGATCTGTTAGAGGGAGAGATCTCTTTGGGGAATTGTTGGGCAAGTCATTAGGAGAGAGAAAGTTTAAGAGTGTTTTACTGGCTAAGTGTAATTCTACTTTTCCTGTGTAGACAATTCATAAAATTAATCAATAAACATTCTCAATTATACAACTTTCAATGAACTAATTAAGCAAAATATAGTGAGGGGTGTAGTGTGGGATTTCCCGCAACTACAAGTTCCTACGACCCAAAGTCGAATACTTATAAGCAAATTTGTCTCCCACATATAAGTATATTTTATTTTTGGTTTCCGTCTTAAGATAAACGTCAAGGTATATAGGAAACACAACTAATAATCCAGTCTTATACTCTCGAAGAGCATCCTAGAAATATTAGTCATCACACAATAACCCAACTGATTAACAGAAAAAGTTATTGCAGAATCACAAGAGTCTGAGACGAAGAAACTGTTGTGATTACTTTTTATATCTCACCTATGAAGATAAATCTCGAGAAACCATAGAGAAGATTAAACTCAATACGATAGAAAAAGCAAGATCAGTATACACATCTACAAAGAAAATAGTTGGACCTGGATTCACGAATCCCAAGCGAAGTCTTTAAGTATTTAAACCTAATAATGGTTTTCAGAAGAACTGAAACCTAGGTTAATGGAGAATCGACTTTAAATTGCAACCAGGACACACAAAAGTGTCGGGATTATGTTTCTCGTATGTTAGACCTTCTCCTTATATATTCTTTCAAATCAGGGGTGCTTACAATCAAAGCTAAGATAGATTATTAATAAAGTAATTAATATTCACCGTTGGATGAACACCTGATTTAAAATTCAAGATAAGTTTGCTTAGGAACTAAGCAATCAATCTCCATCGTTAGATGGTTTAGCTTGATACACACACAAATGAAATATAACTATATTATGATATGGATGAACCATACCTAAACGTGTATAACAAGTTGGCTTAGTAATAGTTAACCGTAGTTAGCCATATGAACACTTTTAGCTTAGCCTTATTCATCTAACACTTCTAGACTCAATCTGACAGTCAATCAATCGTGATAGATGATCAAATATATCTAAATGTGTTACAAGAGAGTTTTTCAAAATTTTATCTTATATAAATATTTATGAACCATTTGAACATATTGGGTTTGGTTTATAAGAGTACAAAGTACATATACAAGAACCAATTCATGAACAAAACAAGTTCACATACCTTAATACATTAAACTTCTAGGGACTTTTATTCGCAAACAGAGTTCGCAAACGAACCTGATTTCTTGAGTATCGACAATAGTTAGCATAAGAGTATGTAAAACAATTTGTCATAATTACCGATTTAGAACCTAACCACCGAGTTTGTAAACAAAGTACGCGAACTACAATTCTGAACCTTGACTAGTTTTCTTGTTCGCAAATTAACATTGTTCGCAAACACAATTCGAAAACAAGAGTTTTGAACCTGAACTAGTACTTCACAGTTCGTATACATGGTACGCATATTGTGTTGTATCCAGACATAAGTAGCAGTTATAAGACTCTCGTTAATCGATTTGAAACATCCTTAGAAAACGACAATGGTAATCTTACACATACCACTAGATTCAAGTAATTTCTAAATGATTAATTGATCAATACGAAACATTCCAAGTTAACATCAATTGATTGTCTCACACATATCATATAAGATATGCAAGGTAATTTTCACATGATCAATTTGTGGCACCGTAGTGGAATCATTACCAATGGCACGCTGCGCGCCTCAGTGTGAAAAGACGGTGCAAGTCTTGTTATAACTGCTTCTTCGGTCTCAGCTGCGGGTGCTTGGTAATATTCCATTACTTGAAAGCTAGTGGATACTAGAGCCATTGAAACAGTATCTACTAAAGCATAAACTACGCGTCTTTCAAATATTGTTAAAATAATGATATTTTAATATTTGCCTTGAGAAGCCCGGATGGTCGTGTGGCCATTTGACTTTTTGGCTTTTTGGTAGTTTGACCAATATTTGAGAAGTATGGAAAAAACAGGTTTTTTGCTTAAACGATGGAGTTTCATGAGATGAGAGACTCTTGACTTAATATTTAGTTTCCAACAAATGAATTGTTCATAACTAAAGTTGCCAAGTAGATGATGAAGCTTCCTAAGCTTTAAACTCATATTTCGAGAAATATATAAACGAGATAAACTCGACTCAAAATTTCAACTGTGTATATCACAAAGTCTATATAGCTATACGACTTAGTCTCATTAAAGTATATAATTGCATAGACTTATGAGTAATAGATAATTTTTAGTCTCCACATATGTTTTATCGTTGAAGTTTCTCCAATCTCTTCAGTAGATCTTTTTCTTCAATTGGTGAACATCGTGAATTCTAAAGCTCAACTACATACTTTTATCCTAATCCGAGACATAACTATAAGTAGACTAGAAATCGAGTATATAGTTTTGATCAACTAAACTTGAAAAAACAATCTTGAGATAGCCACGCTTGCGATTTTGACCGAGCAATACTCTAACAATCCGCCCCTTTGTAAATTTTAGTGACAAAACTATCAATACATATGGATTACAAAATAAATAAACATTGTAGCTTTTGATCCATCATGCTTGATTTCCTTGGCTCTTAAACTTCCTTGAATTCTTCGTTACTTCAAGTTTTCCATCGATTCTAAATGTGTTCAACTCAGAATCACTGTTGTTGAAGATCTGTAGCAATAACAATATGAAAAGAAATATTCTCAATCATTATTATTCAGTGACATAGTATTATTTTGTAACTCAAAATCCAATTGTATCACAACTCTGAAATAATACTACAGTGATATGTATCACTCCCCCTTAGTCAATACTTACAGCTTTTGCACAATAGGTAGAACTTATATAATGGAATCTGTTAGAGCATAGCTCGGTTGAACCCACCAAGCGTTGGTATGTCAAGTTTGGTTGTCATATTTTAGTGAATCAAAACTCATTTAAAGAGTCGCTTGATTATGTACTAGAGTCAACTTCGTATAGGTTAGCTTGAAAGTATTAGGATATGAGACATTACAAGTATTGCGAAGACTTGAAGAAGTGAATAAGTAAGAAGCTACAACGACAACATCATCCTTCTACTTGAGGTTAGTGATATTTGACTTGAACTGTTTCATTCCCTAACGTATCTTTCAAGTCGTGCATAATGAAAACAAAACTGTGAAGCATGAATAGACATAGTATTAAGGAATACAATACGAGGTTTATTGCTTAACCATTAAACTTTGTAGATAAGACATTGACATAATTGTGTAAATGCTATTGTGATTATGTATGGGTATGAGGTGCGGATTTCATCCTAGGAAACAATGTTTTACATGTGTTTTAAGGAAGTAAATTCATGAACTTGTTTTGTGAATCGAAAAGGAAATCGCCAGGAATTATTGGTATTATTTTCATTGCATATCTTGTGAACAACCAATATGTGTGATTAGTATAACCGCGCATGACTTGTTTGTGTTCTTGCTAAAATTAGTCACAAAGGGCTGACTTTTTTATTGGTATGACTTTTATTAGTGAAACCGATCTTAAGTAATCACCTGAGATGGTATGATCGAGTTTGTGATTTTGTGTATGGCCGACTCTGGGTAAAGGGGAACCGATCCTAGTAAGAGGTGCAACATATCACAAAGGGAAATCGATCCTTGTATGAGGTGCAGCATGTTTCAGCAGAAAGGAGAACCGATCCTATGGATATGTGCAACACGTTTTTAGGCAAAGGGGAACCGATCCTATGGACATGTGTAACACATTCAAAATAGATACCATATATATGTGGGGAACCGATCCTAGTACCTAGTCAACCGAATTTTGGAAAGCTAGTGTGACTATGCACAGTACTCACATGGAGGTAGAACCGAAACTTGTTTTGGTAGAACCGATAAACCCATGATTGGTGATTGAGTGTTCTTGATCAATCACATAGTTCTTGAAAGTCATATGAACCAATTCTAAACTTGTTTGGAAGTGTGGCAAATCAGTTTCAAGATTGTAAGTATGAAAGAGGACTTACAAAGTAAGGATGTCGACATACTTTGAACATGTGCAGTAACGCTTATCTTTAATTGTTCAAAGTTATTCCTTAATAGCTAAAGGAAGAGAATCCCAGGATCGAAACATAAATAAGTTAAGAATCTTTTATTTAAGTTTTTTAATTTTATTTTAGGAAAATAAGAATTAGTAATGTGCATTTACTAGTTGCAGATTTTCCAAAGAGATTTTCGGTCGATATTTTGGACAGAGCATTTCCAGAAATTATGGAAACCGAATTTGGAATATATTGCATATCTTGAGAATATTTTCGGTTTTGGAAATTCCTTGGTGTCCAAACTTCCTTTTCTATAATTACTTGAAGTTTGTATTTCTAGAAAACTAATCCTTCGTGACAACAAACTTCCTCGGTTGTGTTGTTACTAGTGAAGCCGCCTATTCGGAGAGGAGAGTAACCTAATTAGGCGAAATTTCTTACGGCCGCTCAGTTTAAAGTCTTCTTTGGGATAAAGAATCTCTATTAGTACCGTTGGTGGGAAACTAGATAATTGCGGTTTATCTTGTGTTTTCGATTGATTTGATTGACTAACGGTGGTTGAACTTTGATTGCACCTAGTTTGTTTATGCTTGAGAATCTTCTTTTCTGATATAAGATTCACTCAAACTAGATCAAAGTTTTGACATGGATCTTTAAATTTGTTTGTAGATCTAAAAATATCTTGTGATAATCCATTGTTAACGAGACTCCGTTACGTGCGTGATTGATCATAAGAGATTCAAGTTGTTGTGTGCGTAGGTGTTTATTGAAGATCTAAGAAGATTTGAAGACAAAGAAGATATTGAAGATATCTGATTTGGGGTTCATAATCTTTGGTGTGTACAATACTTGTTTCGGTATAAGAGGATCCAACTATAATCGGTTTACCCTTGTGGTAGATTAGATTGATTAGTTGTGTATATCGACATCAATACAATTCTTGGTGATTAAAAGTATTGATTGCAAAATCTTAACAATTAGTTGATCATAAGATAGATCTAAGAACCCGACGAAGGAGTTTATTAAGATAAACAGAAGAGCCTTTGTCGAACTCACGTCACTTGGTTGAAAAGAGTTGCCACCAAACAGATTTGTTGTTCCTTTACTGTTTGGAATACGAAACAAAGGAATTGTTCCAAGTACATGACTTATTCATAAGTTGGAGGCGTGAGAATACAAACGGAACTAGGTGAACTATAGGTTTAGTTGCTTGGTCTCAACTATACGAAGTTGGTTTGATTTTGTATAGCGGCTTAATCCTGAGAGTATTCAATTCTGTACAATGTCCCGGGGTTTTTTGCATTTGCGGTTTCCTCGTTAACAAAATCTTGTTGTGTCTGAAAAAGCGGGGGTACAACATGAAAAAGCGGGGTTACAACAACCACACCCAATATTTCGCTTAGCAATCTGTATGGACAAACTCCAATATACTTTTAAAAAAATTAACTAGACAGTCAGACTCAATCTAGAGAAAAGTATATCACAGAGTTTATATCTCAATCTCTCGATTTGATCTTTACTCAAGCAAATAGAAATCTTCGAATCTTTATCAAAGAGAGATAACTTGGATGGTACCTATAACGACCCTCAAGCTCGTCAACGCTATTAGACCAGTCAAGAGACGACTAAGCCGCTAATGACTCGATTAGATTATATAGATTTTAATTAATAGAAATTAGTCTAACAACGATCTACATACGAAACTAGCACCACTAGATAGGTCTCGAAAAGTTAGCCGAAATGGACTAATCGAACATGTCATTTGGATATCAGAAGAAGAAGATTTCATCTGATTAGTATGAAGGGAAAATTAATTATTTTGTTTTAAACCGCCTTGGCTTCCATTATCCGTTTCCGGGCGCCTTGATATTTTTCTTTGGTTTTATCCAAACCATGCGTAAGAGAAAATCAATTTCTCTTCTTCTTTGTCTTTCTTCTTCTTCTTTCTTCTTATCTGTTATTCTCCTCAGTTCTTCGCCTGTTGATGCAGTAGGAATCTGAAATAGAGATTGTTAAGTTCGAAAGAAGCAAATTTTGATCAAGGAATATCTGTTAGAGGTGGTGATGATGCGATTATCGTATTCAGAATTCACAGAAGAGGTAAATCAAAGATTAAATTTAGGGTTTTCTTATTTATTGAAATTCCTTGATGAAAGTGTTTTGAATTGATAGATTATAGGTGGGTTCGTTCTTAATTGAACTAAAGATGATTGTATGAAGTTTAATTTTAGATTCTCTAGGATTTTAGTTTCACAGGTTAGGGTTTCTTTGATTTGGTGATTCGGATTAGATGAGGGAACCAAGTCTAATGATGGGTTCGAAGAAGAGTTGGGTTTAATTAAGTGTGAAACTCAATCACAGAGTTGAAGGAGTTATAATTCAATTAATTAGGAATTCAATGGTTGTCTGATAAGAATGGGGTTGTTGTTAATTTGGATTTCTGGAAGGAAGATGAATTGGTGATTTAGAGTCAGGGTTTTGATTGGTGTTCTGAAATTGGAAGAAGAACAAGATAATCAAGAGAACTGTTTTTGTTGAAGTTCAGGTGGCATGGGAAGATGTTAGTTAGTGGTTTTGAATTATGAGTTTACTGACTTGAGAAGTAGAGATGTCATGGCTAGCTAACCAGAGATGGGTTGTTTGTGTGTTGTAACTGCAAGTGTTGGGAGTTTATTTTATTGGTGAACTGCAATTGGTGATGGTGTTCTATTTGGAGATGGAATTGCTGAAGTGATAAAGAAGATGATGCAGTTAGATGAATGTTCAAGATTAGTAATTTAATTGAGTTGCATATGAAGCTATTGATTTGCCAGGAACTCAACTGGGTTGATTGTTGGAGCTGAACTTAGTGGTGGTGGTTGCCTAGGAATGAAATTGCAAGTGATGATATTGGTCTATGAATGAGTTAATAGTTGTGGTGATGCTGCTCAGTTGGTTGTGGTGGTGGTATTAATACAATAAGGGTGTAGTTGAACTACATATGTTACTCAAGGAAGAGAAGATAATAACCTCAGAATAGAGAATAAGTTGTTAGTATTACCAATGGGTTGCTGTAATGGTGGCAGAACTGGAATTGCAAGGATGTAGAGTTAAAGCTAAGCTATTACTACATATTTTGGCCTGAGCAAAGGCTTTGGGCTTGAGCTTTTCAGGTCAGTCAGAACCTGACTGACCTAGATTACCCAGACTCATCTGCATGAGTTGGATCGTTTTGACTCACCGAGTTCCCTATCTTGACCCGAGTTGACTCATTTGGACTTGACCAATTGACTCTGACCTTTTGACCTGGACTTGACCTTGACTGGACGTTGACTGTTAGTGACCGTTAATTGACTCAGATGGACTAGACCTTAAGTTAATGGGTTTGTTTAGTGGACTTGGGCTTAGGCATAGTTTTTCTATTTCGATTGTTTTGATCACTTGTGATCTGAATTAGTATTTGGTTCCTTCTACAAAGTTGTAGATATTCGTAAGACCTATCATTAGACTATAGAACTAATTTAATTGAATTAGTAAACCTTTAGATGTGCTAAGGATAGATAATGAAAAGATGTAGAACCATAATTGGGATTAGAACCATTAGATAGTTCACTTAATCTATAACTAGAGATTTGTATGACAGTGTGTTATGAGCCTTGTATGAGCCTTTTGGCTAATTGTTTGAGTGCTTGTGTAATTAACAGTTAGTCTGTATTAACAACGATTGATTCAAAGATGAACCAATAGATTGTGGATCTCAAGGTAGGCGAGGCTTGTCATCAAAAGAGGTGGGAATCCATTACGAACTCTCTTGTATTCATTATTGTTTTATAAATCTATCTTTTTGTGAAATCCATGCATATCTTTGTTATTATATAATAGTGTATGCATGTATTTTATGTGTGTAATACAAACTAGTTTTCTTTTACATTTGGGATGGGCTTGGATCTTTAAAACAACTAATATCTGTTTTGGGAGTATTTACTTATTCTTCAAAATGTGATTCTTTCCATTAACTAGAAAGTGGTTACAATCTTTATTTATTGTTAGCATGAAAGGGAGAAGGTTTCCTTTTGATTGGTGTGAGATGTGTGCCCAAATGTTATACCTAATTTAAGCAAACCTAGATAGGCCTCGTTGGGTTGAATATTATATAGGTCTCAGGTTTTTAATTTGGCCATTATATTTTCCCTATTTACGTATCGGAAACGCATGTCTCATAGATGGATGTTTCTTATTTTCTTTTTAAGTTACTTTTAAAAGTTATTATATTGTGTTTTTGGTGTGTAGAAGAGAGTGATGTTGAGAATCTTATATAAGATTGTTGGATTTACGCGGGGATGGTAAAGGGCTCTCCAATTGTGTAAGCACTTGATCGGATATAATGTTATTACCATTAGATCTCTTTGGATACACCTTATGTAGAGTGCACGTAGAATAAGGTACTAATAAGGTACACATCGTTTATGACTTGAGGATGAAACCTCATGGGCGCTTTAATGATCATTTGAAGAATCCACAACCCAGTCATTTGCCTTGCTACTCCGAAGGAAAGTCGCTTAACTATTATTTATGTTGTGAATGTGAGCGGTTTAATGGTTGGTAGAACTTTATATTTAGTACAACTTATTATTTTAATATGCTTTATCTTTTTTTAGTGTTCTATCGGTTTTCAATAAAACTCGCATTTGTCATTAAATCATTCTAGTGATTACTTGATATTAGTTATTATATCTATTAGGCACCCCTTTTAGGGATGATGTGCTCACCCATTCCCACTTCCAGATTTGACAGATTCAAGATGTGCATGCATGGCGATGAAAGCTTGAAGAGTTGGTTTCGTTAGTTGGTTAGCTTCCTATGAATTTCTTGTGGTTAATTTAATTAGTATTTGGATTCAAATTCATACTTGTATGTGATTTGTTATGTCCAAAGAAATCCTTATTTTCTTTCGAAATTAAGGTCGCTCTTGTTGTTCTTTCGAGAATGACATATTATGGGGAGATTCTTTTTGAACTTGCGCTTAATTGCCAAATCTTTGTGGATGCGGCTGTGGAATATTATAGGGGTTATCTTGTATTTTTAAAACTCCTTGATGAATGCATTTAGCTTCGGCTTTATGATTGTATCCAAATAAGATGATATGTGTTTCTTTCTTTTGGTCATGAAATGTCTCTTTCGGAAATTTCATTAGGATCCGTTCTTGTACCTTTGCCAATTTATTGACAAAAAGGGGAGAATTAAATATGTAGTTCACTACAAATACATATAGTTTTCGGATCATTATGTAAGGGGGAGTGGTTTCCATGTGAGATGGAGTATTGACTAAGGGGAGTGATACATATCACCATAGTATTGTTGTTGAAGTTGTGATACAATTGAACTTTGGCGCTTTATATAATGATACTATGACTTTGTATAACAATAATTGAGAACTATTGTTTTTTCTTGTTGTTTATAGCTACGGATTTTCAACAACGATGATGCTAAACTTACAACCTTTGGGATCATTTAGTACTTGGAAGTGACGAAGATTTTGAGTAATGTTGGAGATTAGGCATGTAGAATACAGGATCTACAAAAGTTAATTTATTTATTTTTGTATTCCATATGTATTAATAGTTTTGTCACTAAAATTGACAAGGGGGGATATTGTTAGAGCATTGCTCAGTCGAACTCGCATACGTTGCTATCTCAAGCCATGGAGTTCCACCAGTTCCTTGAGTAGTCCTTCGTCTTGTATTTTGGAAAATGGTCTCGCGAATAACTACATTCTTAAGATAGTAACGCATGTGAGTTCGACCGAGAAATGCTCTAATAGTGTCATTTACTTTTATTTTCCGCAATTATAATTGTTTATTATTATAATTTAAAGTAAATTACACAAACGTTAATTCCTATTTTACTTGATAGTAATCCTGTGTATTTGGTTAAGTCTGAACCTCTTATCAAGTAAACATACTTCGTTGTTGTATTGTCACCGATCCGTATCCATGCAGGCGATCACACGAATGAACCGATTAGTCAGGTTATCTTGACTCAGTCCATAAACAATCACTTTCGGAGAAAGGACTTATAGGCAGGAAAAGTTTTAGATTGAGGTATATTTGGGTACCCTCGTCTTTTCAAAATCCACTCCTCCTACATAATGATCCATAAACCATATGTATGTAGTGTGCACTACTAAATAATTCTCCCCCTTTTTGTCAATATAAATTGGCGAAGGTACGAAAACTATGGGATCATTACGAATTCTCAAAAGACAATTCATGACTAAAGAAGCATATCAACTTTTCTTCCGATGATTTCACATAGTCGAAACTTAGTGTATTCATCCAGGAATCTATTAAAATACATGATATCCCCTTCAAATTCCACAACCACTCACCTCACAAAGATATAGCAATTGAGAATAAGTTCATTTAAGAACTCGGCCATTAGATGTCATTCCCAAGAGAACAACATGAGTGACCTTACTTTTAAGAGAAAAGAAAGATTTCTTGGACATTAACAAATCACAAGGATTTGTATCCAGTAAACGTCGAGTAAACTTGTAAGGACCCTCAAGCTCGTCAACGCTATTTGACTGGTCTAGCAATGATCAAGAGACGTATTAAGCTGATAATGACTCGATTAATTTGACACAAACGTTAATTAATAGAAATTAATATATCAATGATTTAGATAGGAAACTAGTACCGTTAGATAGGTCTCAAAAAGTTACGCAGAATGGACTACTCGAACGTGTCATTCGGATATCGGACGAAGAAGAGATCATCAGTTTTGTTTGAAGGGAAAAATAATCATTATTTGCAGGTTAGCCGCCTTGGCTGCCCTTATCCTTTTCTTGTGTGCCTTTAGCATCTCTGGTCAGCCTTATCTCCGGATCGAGAAGATAAACTCGATTTCTTTTTATTTTCTTTCTCATTATTCTTTTCCTTCTTCTTCTTTCTCTAACTTTCTTGTTCTTCTGCAGGAGTGAGGGAGTTTGAGAGTAGATGCAAAAGAAAATCATCTCGAGTGATCTTTGATAGATGATGGTGGGTCGTGGTGGTGATGTTGTCTGGTTAAGAGAAGCCGAAGAAATGAGAGATTGGAGAAAAAAAAGAATTAGAATTACGGTTTCTGTTAATGAAATTGGAATTCAATTCGAGTTCTCAGGTGAATTCGTGGGTTAATTGGGCTGTTGTTAGTTGATGATTGGAAGGGTTAAGGGTTGATTGAACCTATAGAGTTGTTTGAGGATTGAATCAGGAGTTAGGGTTTCATAAGAAGAGACTCAGAGAGGATTTAAAATATGTATTGATGTTCTGGTGAGATGAATTGAGATGGGTATTGAATGATCGAAAGTGGAATTGAGTTGAATTGAAGATGAAATCAGGTTTCAAGTGATGAAGTAATAATTCAGAAAGAAGTTGGGTTTCCAAATGAACCGTGGATAATTGATGAGCATGTGATGACATGTTGCTGAATTGAATCAAGGTGAAGAGAAGTTTGGTTTGAATTGCTGCAACAAGGTTAACCTGAGGTAATTGTTCTTTTTTTTAATTGAACATGTAGAGTTTTGTTCTCTTACTGGGGTTTTATGATTGTTGTTGAAGTTAAGAATGAGAAACAATTATTAGATAGATATGTGGTTGAGATCATGGCCTGAGTTAGAATGATGCATGAAATGATTGAAGTTCTATAAATGAAATTGCAATTGCAGTTTAGGTGAATGAGTTAGGTGGATGTGAGGTTGAATTCAATGGTGATATGAGGTTCAATTCTATGTTCTTTGTGAAATTAAGTTAACCGGTGATTTGAGTACGGAAATGGGAGGGGCTTGGTGGTCATGGGATTGTGGTTTAGAGTGACAATATTCCATAGAATTTGTGGTGTTGTGGAAGATGGAGCGCATGTGAAGAAGGGATAAAATTGTTGGATAAAGTAAGAGGATATAAGTGATATTGGTGGTGTGTTGAGTATTTGATGAAACTGTAGATACAAAGAGGTATCCCCGAATCTTTTTGTGATAATATTGTTGAGACTATGAAGAAGTTTATCGGTTCTTGAGGTGGTGAATGAGTTATGAAGTTAAATGAATTGGTTGTTGCGGATGTGGATGTGCACTAAGTTATAAGTTGTAGTGGTGATGGTATTGCAGTTCATATAGTTGGCGGTGTCTTTGAAATGGGTGTATGAATTATTGTAGGTATAAGAAGAATGAAAATTATCAGGGTAATGAAGTTGTGGTAGTACAACTAAACCTAGGACAAGGTAATGAAGATTGTTGAGTTGTTTATAGCCTTGAGGTGAATGTTGAACAGAATGGAAATGATGTTGAAGTTAAGGAATGTGTTGTAATCTTGAGAAGGGTGGTGTTGAGTGTGTTTAAGATGAGATGGCGATGTTTTGCTTAGAAGTCGTAACCTGCGAGTAATTAAGAAGTGTTTGTGTTTGTATTTGTATTTTGATTGAAGTTTGCTTAAGAATTTTTGAGTTGAGATTGTATTTGAGTTATGATTTGTGCAAGAGTCTTGCTTTGAGTTCTTTTTGCTTTTAGGTGATTTCGACTCCAAGTGTTTTTGATTTCGGTGTCTGACCGTGAGTCGATTGTGAATCGACTTGCTTGAACGATCTTTTTGAAAAACATAGATAATAACCCATTCTCATCAACGTATAATCCAAAAACTCCCATGAGACATTGTCGTAAGCTTTTTGAAAATCAATCTTACATAAATTTTTTTTTCTTCTTTATCTTATTACTAGTGGATTTCCCGTGCCATAATGGCACGGGGAGGAAAGGGCTAATGCCATAGTAGATAACCGGGCCTTGATGGAACAAAATCAACAGTAAACATGAACTTATTTTTAGCGGTGTTATCAGCTTTGTACAAAAGCGTTGATATTAAGTTCATGGCAGCCATTTGACTTTTCTTTTCATCTTTCTTGATCACATTTGTTTAAGAAATTAGGACTTAAGAACACATTAAGTACCCCGTGAAAATTTTAACACTTGGATTCATATTGCACAGATGTTGCAATGCAACTCACTTGAAGTATCCATGTGGAAGTGTGTCGACAATCAAGCCTTGGTAACCAAGTGCCCACCTCTTAAAAAACGAAGGGTATTTTGCGTACAAAATTTCCACCTTCCCATTCTCCTCTTCATCCAAAATACTGGGACTCCACCACCACCACCACCACCACCACCACCACCACCAGCTACACAGCAAATATATATATAGATATAAATATATACATTCATCTGATTATTTTTATTTGTTTGATTGAATTAATTTAATTTCATACATAGGTTTATACAGAATTGAAAAAAATTGATCCATGGTTTTATACCAAAAAGAATCAAGGTACGACAATGGTAGTATATGGTAGTGGAAAGTGCTTTTATCAATCAATTGAGGACATCTAGTAATATTTCGTGAACAAAATCAAAGCGGAAAATAATTAAATTAGTTCAATTTTATGGTACAACGGAAATGAAAGAAATTGATTGATGGTTTTATACAACATCGGGGTAGGGCGGTGGTGATCGGTGTTGTTGGTTTTCTGTAATGGTGGAGATGATGTCGCTGGTGGTTCATTTGTGTATGAAACTCAAGGAAGAGAGGGTTGTGACGGAGAAGATTGAATAATTAGTGATGAGGGAGGGTGGTGGTGGTTTCTGAAGATTTGTGGTAGTGGATATTGATTTTGTAGAAGAAGGCAGAACTCTAAATTGGTAGCAGTGGTGGTGTTTCCATCAATTGAGAAGTGCAGGTGATAATAGTTTCAATTAAACCGTCAGCTTTTGTAGTGGTAATGACATCGAATGTGGTGTGGAAGATTTTTTTTTTTTTTTTTTTTTTTTTTTTTGAAGGGAAAAGGGGCTTAAAAAGAAATTTTTTCTCAGATCTAGTATCTAATTGTTTACAAACCTACCCTTCAGTTTTTTGAGTTATTACGATGGCCCGCTATGAAGCTCAAAAACACGGAGGGGCATTCGGGTCATTATAATGGCGCATTAGTCTTTCTTGCCCTTATATTTGTGCAAATTTACGTCAACTTATCCGAGGAAATAAATCACGGAAGGGTAGTCACGTCATTTCAATTGGGACACCAAAAATCTGGTGACCAACACCAAACAAATCATTTTGCTTTATATTATACTAGTATTCGCACGTGCATACGCAAGCGTGCAAGCTGGGATCGGGTCCACCACTTTTTTCCTGTTAGTACCTTATAGAAACTTCGGTTGACAAATATACCCTTGATTAATGCTAACAATATATATGCTGAAAATATTAGCGGGGGCAAATTTGGGGAACCCAAATGTGCAGCTTCATTTACTGTAGCTAAGGTGAGTTGGCTTTATAAGTAGTTATAGATAGATAAGATTCAATACATTCATTTGCTATTAAAGAACTATCCAAAATCTGTCCATCACTCAAAAAAGCGCTCTGGTTGCACCCCACCAAGTCATGGATGACTTTCTTCAACCTAAAGGCTAGAATTTTGGTGAGAATCTTGTTGACACTGCCCATCAAGCTAACGGGTCTGAAGTCAGAGACATTGACTATCTCATTGACCTTAGGAATCAAGGTTATAAAGGTAGACTTCAACCTCCAATCAATATGAGAATTAAGCATCAAGTCATTAACCAAAGCCAAGATATCTTCCTTCATGAAATGCCAACATTTAGAAAAAATCATCATAGGGAACCCATCAGGTCCCGGAGCCCTGTCACCACCCAAATCATGAATAGCTCTCAACACTTCTTCTTCGCCACAAACACCTTCCAAAAGATCAGCTTGAGCTCTATTGATACTCGGGAAATCAAGACCATCCAATTGAGGTCTCGAAGAAGTTTCCTCTTTATACAGATTGGTATAATAATCTACAATGCAACTCTTAATTTTATCCTTATCCGAAGTTAACTCACCATCAATATTAAGCTGAGAGAAGGAATTAGTTCTCTATGTTTGAGAAGCCGTTTTATGAAAAAAAATTGTGTTTCTTTCATTATTATCCAACCAGTCAACTCTGGATTTTTGTCTCCAATAAATAGCCCGCATTTTGGATAGTTTATGATATTCTCCTTTAGCTTTCAAAATAGCTCTGGATGTTTCTTCAAACACCCCGTTAGCTTGAACTTCCTTATCCAGATTCTGAATATCCAGTAGATTCTGGTCAATTTTCCGCTCCAATTTACCGAAGTCATACTTATTATACTCTTTAAGCTTAGCTTTCAGCAACTGCAACTTCTTTGACATTACGAAACCCGGATTGCCCTGAAAGTAACGAGGACTCCAGAGTGTTCATCTTCTCAATCAAAAGGGGATCTTCAAACCAAATTTCTTCAAATATGAAAGGAGACCCACCCCATCCTCCCCCTCCGAGCAAAAAGCTAGGGGCTAATGGTCGGAGAAGGGTCTTACCAAGGCCATCTGCTTAAGCCTCTAAAAATGATCTTCCCAGTCTTGGGAAATAAGAAAGCGGTCAATTCTACTCATACTACCATTCCTGCTCCAAGTAAAGCGAGAACCAACAAGAGGTAGATCAATCAGATCAAAATGCGCAATAAATTCACCAAATTTATTCATGTTAGGGGTTATACTTTGATCCCCGTTCTCTCATGACTAAGCCTAGTCACATTATTTAAAATACCCACGCATACACCAAGGATCTTCCCAATACGACACAACATCATTGAGCTCACACCAAAATTCTTCAGAAAACACATCCAGGTTAGGGCCATAGACAGAGATAAGGTTCCACCAAAACTCTTCATCCTTAAGCTTGTATTAGAATACGGGCATCCAACTCAAAACCAATTGGCAATAAGTGGAGATGCCCTAATAGATTATAAAACGCAGGATCTTAAATAACCCAACCATGTGGGACTAATAATCTCAACACGCCACCTCACGTGTAGCCTCAGGCGGGTCTTACAAACACGTGGACAATTAATCTCAACACGCCTCCTCACGTGTAGCCTCGGCCAGGTCTTATAAACACGTGGACAATTAAATCGGGTACGCGAGTAAAGGTGCGGTCAAGTGACTCGACACAAATAGCACGCTTTCGATACCATATTAGAATACGGGCATCAACTCAAAACCAATTGGCAATGAGTGAAGAGGCCCTAATAGATTATAAACCGCAGGATCTTAAATAACCCAACCATGTGGGACTAATAATCTCAACAGCTTGCATCTTATAGAAACATAAAAAGCTCCAATTAGAGACTCATCCATCTCAATTCTTCTGATACTCCACACAATAAGAATTCCCCCTTACCTCCCAATTGAATCCAAAGCTACCCAATCAAAACTACCAGAACAAAACAACAAATACTTACAAGGCATCCAAGCTAACAGCCTCCTCCATGTCTGACAGCGAGAATTCTTTATCTTTAATTGCTTGACTGATCATCATGTGTAGTTCAGCTTCTGTTTGCTTGAAAGACAATTGGACCCTTTCTTGTGAAATCATCTACAATCAGAGAAAGTCTTCCGAGCCGGGAAAACAAAACGAGAGTTGTCCTTCACTTCTGCTTATCTGAGCCGTCCACTCCTCGATCCGCATGAAATAAAGAAAAAAACTAAATCTAAACCGTCCGTTACCCCTACCGTAATCGCGTTGTGCTATCGATCCGCATGAAAATAAAACAACCAATCAAGTTCCAGCAGTGCCGGGGTTTCTTTTGTCTTTGTAGCTTATCTTGAAATCGAGATATCAAGAGAACGACAAGAGAGAAACTCAAGAGAACGACAGGAGAGAAACCATTTCAATTTCGATGGCAAAAGAAGAAATAAAAGATATCAAATTCATGGTGGTAGGTCATGGGATCATGTTCAAAATGAAGGTGTCCAGTTCTGAAAGTGTTGAATCAGTGAAAAAAAGGATTTCAACAGCACTAACGAAGAAAGGAATTGCTCAAACTTATGAGCAATTAACCTTGAAACCTGACGGTACTATTATTCATCAAAAGTTAGTGGATTCTGCGGTTTTTATGAGTTTTGAGGAAACATTCAAGGGCGTAGATGAAATTAAGGGCTTTAGGTGTTCCATAAATGATCCTGCTGCCGACGACGATGATGATGATGGTGATGATTCTGAAAATCAAGATGAGGATGCTGCATCAAGGTTTATTCCTACTTCCTGAAGAATTTGATATGGAGGGTTTATTTTGAAAGTTTATATAACTCCCTTAAAATTCAATCAAATATGTCTATGCTTGATGTTTATTTCTAGTTGAATTCTGTAAGTTGTTCAATTTGGAATTCCTGCAGATTTAGGAGTGAATTAGGCATAACACAATTTGTTAATTTTACTATTCTGCTGCACTTTTAAATGTCCTTGAATTTTGGAAATTATGAACTTAATCGGAATTAGGATTTCAGCTTTATGTGAGCTATAGCCTTAAAATAAGCCATTAACAGATGAATCAAACAAAATCCTAACATTTCGTATTTCTGAGGTTGCTCTTGGTTTGAGTTCTGAATTCTGAAACCGACTCATTCAGAATTTAGTGAAAGCACTCTTGAGGATTAATATTGACAACCAAAGATTAGAGAGAAAGAACATGAACTTCATTGCAACCACAATCAATCAGAGGTTAACACTATGTTTTATACTCAGCTTAGTAAGTAATTAGCTCGGTATTTCACTTCTCAAGAGGCTGCTTTAACAGGATCAGCTCTTTTGGTCTTTGAAGACCCTTTACAGTATGGCACCCAAATCTACTCTCGCAGATCAACAATTGTTCTTGTGGCGTTTACACCTTCAAGACAAAATTATCCTATTTATTTGAAAATGTATATATGACAGATTCACTACCAACAAAGCAAAAACTGGGAATGCAGGATCCTTTCTATGTCAGACAAGTTGTGTCATCAGTTTGAAGAGTCTATTTTCCATCTTCTCTTGTATTGTCTATAGTAACACTAGATTTTGTGCCCGTGCTTCTGCGTTGAGGCGGAAATGAAAACCATTCAACATCATGCATTTTGATTTGGTATGGCTCGGATTAGCCTCGCCAGATCACCGATGCATGCTTAGGATTTTTGATTTGGTGTGGCTCGGCTTCGCCTCGCCCCATCCCAATGCATGCTTAGGATTTTTGATTTAAATCAACCCTATAATCTGAAAATTTCAAAAGTTATGTAAAACTGAGAAGTGCAGGACTATCAAATTTGTTGGCTACCTTTCATTATTATTAGTTATTATTGGGTCATAACCAAGAACTTAAATCGTGTAGCTAAACTCATCAGCGTACATTTTAAACTCAAGCAAAATGAATATTGATATAGGCTAAATATTTATAGCCCTAAATGAACCATAACACAACATGACTTTTCTCACTACTTTATACGGTGTACATTGTTATGAGAGCACTATGAAATCACTGGACTTGAAAGAAAATTTTTAAATACCCAACACGCTATCCGGCAAAACCTATCCTTTTAGAGACACTAAAAACAAAAAATAATAAAATAAGAGCTTGATTAAGGTCCTTAATGCCACTCATGCTAACTTGACTAAGGTCATCACCTATACAGGAGTGGAGACAAATTGATCACTTAGTGGAAGATTAAGAACAAAAGCGTACGAAGATTCCAGAAAAAGGCGGGTAAAGCTCTTTTTTTGTTTTTGGATGTGCGTCATCAATAATGAAAAATTCTTATTACTTTAGCCTAAGCATGAGTGACAGTAAAAACTCCATCCTTGTCTCATCGGAATTATTCCTTATTAAGAGCTGTGTTTGTAACCAACCCCAAAAGTAGCTGGCATCTTTGTTAATGAAAGTTTGGCTACAAAAAGAATTTGAACATGAACCTAAGATATTTAGTTGTAGCTGCCGATAGACTATAGTATTTATTAACATTACGGTACGATTACGGTTCCCTGTATGTAGATATATCCTTCCAATGGGAAGCCTTCCCTGTTAATGAAGATACTAAATACATAGTCAAAAAAGGTTACCATGAACAATACAAATATGGTTCCCTCTAGAAACTTTCGGCATTCATACACCAGGGGGGAACGGGCTTCTCTAGCATTGATGTCCCTTGAAAGAACATCATCTGACAATTCCTTTTGTACTTGTTCAACTGCAGTGATAACAATTTCTCTAGATTATAAGCTATGCAAGCTACATACTGAAAGACTGATGAAATATCAAAAAAAAAAAATAACCCCTTCTCACCTTCTCTTGGTCTATCTTCTTAAAAAAAAAATTATTTGTCCATATGGATTCTGTTTCTTCAGCAACTGGGAGCACTCAAGTTTCTACTTTAAGAAAATACCCCAGAAGTTGCTTGATGCAAGAAAACAACGATTGGAAGTAACCTATAAATATTGCAAAAAAGGACTTAAATGATGCAAAAACAAACCTAAATGAAAAGGTTACCACAGAGAAACCCAAACAAACAAACAAATGATGCAAAATTGAATCCAAATAAATGACATCACTTGAATCCAGTTTAATATACTCACCCGTCCTTGGACTTCACTACTGGCAGCAATCAAAGAAAGTTCAGTGATATTTTTTCCGAAGATTCCAAAAATAGCAGCAGATACAACAATCGAACTGCAAATAGCAATATAATTCAAGATGAGAATATATTACAAATATTAGTGTCTAACCATGATCAAGATATAATATTACTTTGATGTCAGTACTGCAGCAGGGAGGGTAACCTTATACATTCCTTTGTTAAGTTCCTGCAAACATGTAAAACCTATCACAATGGTATTCAGGAATAGAGCACATGCCGACAATCTAAAAATACTATTAGTGAACATATTCATGCAGGGGCATATTGTCCTTCTTTAGAGATATTGTTTAATTAGGAATGTCTTATGATTTAAGGACGTTTTTACTTGTTTCCGTACTTAGTTTAGGTTTCTTTTCGTAGGGGTTATCTTTCTAGTATAAATAGGCTATAGGGTTTTCTTTAGGAGGGAGACTTTGATGATATATTTTCTTAAGCTTTAATCTGCGGATTATAGAAGAGTAATGGTTTTTAACCTAGACTCAATTATCTACGTTCTTATTGTTATCAATCCTATGTTCAATTCAATGATCTTTGTTCTATTTGCCCTAGTTTATTGTTCTGATTTCTAGAACTACATCAATTGGCGCTAGAAATAAAACACACCAACAAACCCTAGTTTCTACAATGGTAGGTAGAGATAGAGGCGGTGGTAGAGGTATTAGATACATAGATTCTATTGAGTCAAGAACCTTGATTGAGGACATGTTGCGACAGAAATTGTTGCGACAGGGACGTGTGAAAGCTCGAATGGAGATACCGGAGAGCCGAAGCAAGCCTTTAGATTCCCCGGAAGGAGTTTCTAAAGAAGATGAACACACAAAGGTCGATGAGAATCGTCGTTATGTTGTTCATGAGAATCCGATATTCTCAAAACACACCCCTTTGTATTCACCGGAAGGAGGATCGAGGAGGATGACCAACACGCGTTTAATGAAAATACTTTTCATAACCACGTTGTTCATGAATCACATCATGGAAGGTTAGAAAGCAGATTAATCAAAACCTTTGACTTAAACACGGATGGGTAAAAGTTGAAGTGGATGATATGTATGGAAAAATACATCGAAGATTTCCTAGATTGGGAAGCCGGCATAGAGAAATATTTCGAATGGCATCCTATGACCGAAGCTCGTAAAGTGAAGTTAAAGTTGAAGGGTTCAGCACTACAATGGTGGAAAAGGCTACAAGAACGGCGTAAGAGGCAAGGCAAAGAGAAAATAAACACTTGGGATCACATGAAACAGAAGTTGCGCAAAGAATTTCTGTCATCATATTACATGGTGATGATGCATAAGAAGTTTTTGTTGCGCCAACATGACCTTGGTAAGAGCACAAAGACATCCAAACACATCAACAACAATTTGCTCGGATTACAAACACGGTGCACAAGAAAGAAGCTCACTTCATTGAGGTTAATAGTGATGAAGACATGTCAGGGGAGCCGGTATATGATGAACTCGTGAGTCAAAAGCTGAAATATGATGAATTTGTCGTTGAAGAGATGAAATATGATGAATTGGTCCCTGAAGAGCTGAAGTTTGATGACTTTATCATTGAAGAGCTGCATTATGATGAATTTGTTAGTGAAGAACTGAAATATGATGAATTTGCCGGTGAAGAGATGCCATACGATGAGTTTGTCAGTGGAAAGCCAACATACGATGAATTGGAGAGTGATGAAGAAGTCGTTGTTGATTGGGATTTACCACCAATCTACGACGATGGCCATCTAGAAGTTGAAGAGGAAGTTTTGTTTACAGCAGGTCCTGTTGATGATCTTATCAGCGAAGAGACAAGCATTGTAAGTATTCATGTAAACCAAGCTCATTAATTTTACAAGAATCAGGTTACATATGTAGTTGATGATCTCAGTTTGAAATCGTAAACTCTATTTATAGTACAAACTTTATGTACTGTTGACAATCCTAATTTGAGATCAGACTATCACAAAGAAGTCATTGATCCCAAAGAAGTTGGTAGAGAAAATTCTCTTAGTAAAATTCGTGGGAGAATTCTCTATAACAAGGGGAGGAGTATTATGATGGAAGATTATATAGGAAAGCTTGGAACAGATGTGTGCTACTCAAGCACAACGTATCATAAAGTTGGTGTTGAAGGCGAGGTAGTGGATGCAAACTTCAAGCACTTATTACAGAATTCTGAAGGAGATTGTGATCTGTCCGTATACAGTGATATTCCTTATAATAACTCTTTCAGTTGTGTTGCTAGTAATGTACCTTTTGAGGGTGTGTATGCATGTCATACACAATATATTATTGATCCAGTAGCACTATCGTTGGACCAGCAGATTGGCGAGGATGGAGAAGCTTATGCTGATAACATAAGACATACCCATCACGAGGTGTGCGCAACCATCAACAAGAAGAAAACAGTGACAGTGGAAGTATTTTCAATTGTTGATAATAATCATAGTATTGATTTGGTAGAAGCATCGAGGAACATCTTTCATTCATGTGAATGTGTTCACGGTGAGGTCTTCCATAAGATGTTGGATATGGTTGGGATTTGATGAGAGTTACGGTAATGGAGATAGTTGATCTTATTAGAACTGAATCGAACTTAGTTACTGTGCTAAGTGTCCTTTGTCAAAGGAAGCGAACAGTTTTAATCCTAAGTTGGGTTGCCACTTATAAGGATTGGGTTATTAAAGTTGCAAGTCAATACCTAAGAATTATTCTGAAAAGCCAAATTGTGCCAAATTTGGGTATTCGTTTGGAGTTGCATTGCAGTAAGAGGCTGGGAATGGAAACTGGAGATATGTTTGTCGCCGTTTTTCGGAGGTTGATGGATTTGAGACATGAACATGGCGGTCTTTACAAAAGGATGGGATTTATTTCGACACTAGACAACCTGAAAAACTACTGATCACATTCGTAGGACTGTTAAAGAACCTAATAGAGCATGAAGTTCAAACAAGTTGCAGCTGTACACAAGATGGACTCCCTGAAGTGTGTGAATCCAACATTCAAAATTTGGGTTTGGAAAGCCAACAGCAAAGGTTAGAAAATACAGGGACTAAATTGGTCTACTGTATATGGTTGTTATGGATAGTTTCCATCTTCTTAGAGATTATGATTACTCTAAAGGGAAAAATATTTGGTTGCGGCTATGAGGAATTCACGGGTGGATATCATTCTTCAGTAAAAAATGCGAGAAGGCGATTAGTGACTAGAAGTCTTGACAAGCTAGGTCATTTGTTGGTTACCGTAGGCAAGGTGTTATGCATGATACAAATATAGCTACGGTCATGTAAGGCACAACTATAAGGCGTGCAACTACACAATATTTAGATATTTGGCAATGACCGAGGTCAGTCTTAGGACTCCTGATTTGATTTATGGGTTGTGTGATGCTGTTAACACAAATCATATGGTTGAGGTGTTAGAGCGAATTCTTGTAACTGAAATGAGATCAGCATGCAAAGGTGAATTAATGGATACTATTCATGAAGAGAAGTTCATATCCTATCGATCTTGCCAAGAACCAACAGCAAGGAAGAACTACAACAATTTCTTACTACAGCAACGATCAAATCATGTAGCTTTTGTTTTTGATCGAGGAAAGACGAAAAGGAAGATGGTAGTCACTGGTTTCAAAACAGAAGATGGTGACCAGAGATTAGTATTTTCAGATTCTAAAGACGGGAGGACGGAATCAATGCTTGTTGTTGATGTATGTAAGTTCAGAAGTGAAGGATTGAGTTTTTTGTTTGATCGCGGGAAAGCAGCGAGGACATCATATGGTGCAATGAAGTTAAACATTTCTGGTTTATTGCCTTTTATGATCTCTAAGGCTACGAGTTTTGTTTTTGATCGTGGGAAGTCAGTTAGATGTTATACAAGGGTACATGAAAATGAGAACGAGGTGCTAGAAGTTATTAAGACGTTCTCGTCCGGAGACGAGAAATCTTTCAACCAGGGGGTGATTGATGCGGGGGGCATATTGTCCTTCTTTAGAGATATTGTTTAATTAGGAATGTCTTATGATTTAAGGACGTTTTTACTTGTTTCCGTACTTAGTTTAGGTTTCTTTTCGTAGGGGTTATCTTTCTAGTATAAATAGGCTATAGGTTTTCTTTAGGAGGGAGACTTTGATTATATATTTTCTTAAGCTTTAATCTGCGGATTATAGAAGAGTAATGGGTTTTTAACCTAGACACAATTATCTACGTTCTTATTGTTATCAATCCTATGTTCAATCCAATGATCTTTGTTCTATTTTCCCTAGTTTATTGTTCTAATTTCTAGAACTGCATCACATATATACTACTATCCGCAAACGTACATCATTTGTAGGATACCATCCGGACTCCAATAGTTTAGAGATGGTTCTTCTATTCTCGCATTTCAATAGATAGGCATAAAAATTTTATTTTATGGTAGGTGTCACACGCCCATTTAATCGCCTAAAATTTTCATGGGACATGACCGGCAATGATTGTGGTTCAGTGAATCAACTTCACCCAAAATCATTCAGCCTTGCATACTTACATCAAAGTACGCATCTGCCTTCACTCATAAGGCTTTGCACAACGGAAGTCTTCTCTTCTTTCTCTCTAACTCTTCATGCCCCCATAAGCATAAGAGGTTCTGCCATGCATCAAACCAATTGACAACTTCACAAGATCAGAAACATAATGAACACAAATAACTAACACAATAAACCCATTTTATTGCATTAAGGAAGATTATACAAAACAGTCCATCACATGGACCAAATAGGCCATTCACCCTCTTGGTGAATGCCAAAACTCTCTCTACAAAATTAGTGGTTCTTCTCTCAAAACGAACAACACTAAACTTATTGATTCCTATGCTATTTATACTAACTAGGATTAGGCCAAAACTTCTGTGCAACCGCTGCACAAGCCTTGAACAGCCAAGTGTCCAAGTAGTTTCCATAACCGCCAACTTCAACTGCCACCTTTTGAGTTGTCAAGCCAACAGGTGCCACACCTGTTCTTGGTGGTTATGAACACTCACAAATGGTTATAAACTACTTCTATAACCGTTCTCCCTTGTCTCACACATTTGGCATGCTTGTAAAGCTCGTAACCAACTCCTAACCGCCACTTGAGCCATATTGCACAACCTGTTGTGCTTTACCGAATCGCCTTGTTCAATGCTCAGCCACCTTGGTCCTGCATGCTTATTACTCTAAGCTAATGCACTTACAATCCTTGTGCTTCAATCACCAAGGCCAACTCCTTAGCTCAATCTGGTTATCATGCACCATGTGTTTTACTTAGCCAATTGTTTGACAATAGTAATGCCACTCTTGCATTACTATCTTGTTTGCATTGTTCAAGCTTTGGCAAGCCTTGAAATAATTCCATAGAACAACTCTTAGTCTATTCTTCACTCTTGCATCCTCCTTGAGCTTGGGCCAACTCAATTCCATGGATATGCATCGATGCCAACATCGCATGTTGCATCTGTCAACTTAGGCCATGTCTTGCCAATCCTTCAATGAAGCTTCATTGTGTCGGCCAATAAGCTTCATTACTTAGCCAAATGTCATTACAATGTAGCGCCACTCTTGCATTACATTGGCCCTGCCAGTTTATGCCGATATCTTAGACACTTGACAGTCTATACAACATCCGCTATTATGGCTTGTGTTGCGCTATTATAGCTTACGTTGCGCTATTATGGCTTCGCATTGCACCATTACGGCGGAACTCGACTTGGCTTGCAACTCGTGACGCGCAATCATTGTGCGTCACTTGCAGCCATGTCATAGACCTCCCCACCTAATCCGTTCAACGCCCTCGTTGAACGCAACAAAGTATACTCGTTATACTTGTTCTCTCGGCCTTGTACGCTTCTAAGCCTATCTCGAAATCAACAAACTTTGTTTGGCCTTTTCCCTTGTCAAAACTTTTATGCCTAGTACCAAATGCCATCACTTAGCTTACCGCTTTCTTGCCATTGATCCTACTGACTTGCATTGTTGTTGTCACGTTGATCAGACGCTCCAACTTCAACTACAATCGCATATCAACACCCAAATGCAACTTGGAAATTCTTCTAGCCAATTCCCGAATTGTGCTTGAACTTCGCATGAATCATTTGTGCCTAAGTGTACACAAGTAATGATTCTTCCCAAATGATCACTATGATCATTACCATTGTCTTATGCCTTCATTTTCCGACTTTAGTTGCACCACGCAACATAATAGGACTTATACAAGACTTGGCCTCATTCTTCAATCATATGTGCCTACGCCAAATCATGCCATGCCTTAAGGTATACATTCTATGATTTCATACAACTCTTGGTATGCGCCACAATCTATAACCTTTGTTGCACTTTGCAAACTGCAACAGGGACTTTCACTAGATTTGGCCTCCAAATCATGTTGCAAACTACACCTTCTTGGACTTGCATAATTTGTATGCCAAAGAACTTGCACCTTGTCGTTCTTTGCTTGCATTGTCGCAACATCATGATTGAAATGCATGACTTTGGTATAATCATGACTTAGGATACCCCTGTCATCAGACCATCTTTTAGACCAGGCATCCTCTTCACGCGCCTTTGAAACCAGCAATTTAAGCATCACTTGCTCTTTCAAACTGCTACGCTTTAATGTAGCGGAAAAACAACATCATGTTCTTCCTAACTATGAGTTACTCTCAACTCATATACTTGATGGATTTACATCTTCATTCTTGCTGAGTTACTCCATGCCTTCGCTGCCAAATGCCTTCGCATTTCCACATAACTCTCAACAACAAACTCGACTATGACACCAACTCTTCTATTTGGTTCTTTCACTTTCAGTGTCCTCTATTGCATATTTTGGCTTAATATGCTATGTAGCATCTTCCACGCGAATTAGCTTTACTTTGAACGAAAGAGGCAAGATCTTTCACTTCAAATACCCTCATTAACTACTACCTCACATAGAGAGACTTCATTCAAACACCAAGATCCACCCGGACCTAAACTGAAAATATACTCAAACTTGAGCAAATACTCGCGCCAACTGATTGCAACTTGTAAGACCTAACAAGCCTTGCAATACTGACTTCAACTTCGCTTCTAAGCAATAAAGGAAGCGAGACAGCACCTACTGTCCCCAATTTAGAAATTCACTTTGCCACATGCACTCTTCCAACTATCAACGTTCGTATGCCACTCCCATAACGAAGCACACTATAATTGACAATTAGTTGAATACTCCTTTTTGGTGATGCTATCATTTTGCTTTAGCTTTCATGAAGATTTCTTCAATAATGGCCACATGCCATCATTATGCATCACCACTACTTTGTCCTTATCTTTCCCGCATCCACGATTTGCCTAACTTGCATTTCTTCACGCATTATGCATTTTGGCCATGCCCAAATCCCAGTTGGCGCATGCTACTGTTGCATACATGCTATGCCAATTAGCACCCAAATCTTGACACAAACTTGTGCACCTTTGCACAACTGGAACGGACTTTACTTGGTGATTCTGAGCATCACTATAGAGCTCAGCAAAGTCATATCACTCAATGACTTCTGCGGATAAACATCTTGGACAGTTGCAAACAAGGCCATAATCCTTGCAAATGAGGCGTCATGCCTACATTCCATGAAGCAAGAATGCCTCATTCTTCTTCAAACTTGGAACTCATTTTACTGCCCATGCACAATCTGGTAACTCTTGTCTTTCCCCTTCTCTAAAATCAACTTTGTAGCAATTGTTGATTTGTAGTTGACAAGAACATTCGCTTGTGGTTATGATCAAATGCAGGTCTTTGGACACCCTTGTACAAGCATAATGATCCCACTCATAAACCAGGTGCAAGCACACTCCTTGTGCACATCTAGCATCCATGAAGAACTCTTTACAAACGCAAGACCGTGGTGTATCGGTTTTCCCCTAACTTGCGCTTATTTCTTCAGCCTTTCCATAAGCTTTATGCTAGATAATAATTGGCCATCAAATTCTTCTTTTATGGCATCACATTGCCACAAACATTGCTGGTTCGCAACCTGGACTTTGCATTACCACCAAGGTATATGCATTCGAGAGAGATAACTTTAATCTTCCATCAATGGCTATGATGAAAACACTTTCAATCTATCACATAGACATGTTCTTCATCTACTTTGCCTGCAAAGGCCATCAACTTCTTTGTATTCAGGAATTTCCTTAAAATTCTTACCACACATGTAATGTACTCGCACGATAACACTACGAAATTATGCATTCCAAATGCATCATCTTTGTATACTTGTGAGAAACATGGACTTTAACACCTGACTTGCACCATAGAAGTCAGAATACTCCTTAGTTTTGTCATGCCATCACTTGAAAACCCGATTTTCAATGATTCTTGCTCGTTCGTCTAACACTTTGGGATGGAATTTTGACACCTTTTTCATAAACTTTCATGGCCTGCTACTATTTCAAGTTTCAAGTTCATTCCAATTGATCTATCCACACAAGATCAACTTCTTCTAGTCTCCATACTAGTGAAACCCAAACAATTCACCTATGAATTTGACAAACAAATGACATTAACTTGAGTAAAAAGAGAGAAAATCAAGAAGAACTGTGTCCCCTAACACAACTCTGATACCTGCTGTCACACGCCCATTTAATCGCCTAAAATTTTCATGGGACATGACCGGCAATGATTGTGGTTCAGTGAATCAACTTCACCCAAAATCATTCAGCCTTGCATACTTACATCAAAGTACGCATGCCTTCACTCATAAGGCTTTGCACAACGGAAGTCTTCTCTTCTTTCTCTCTAACTCTTCATGCCCCCATAAGCATAAGAGGTTACGCCATGCATCAAACCAATTGACAACTTCACAAGATCATAAACATAATGAACAAAAAGAACTAACACAATAAACCCATTTTATTGCATTAAGGAAGATTATACAAAACAGTCCATCACATGGACCAAACAGACCATTCACCCTCTTGGTGAATGCCTAAAACTCTCTCTACATTAGTGGTTCTTCTCTCAAAATGAACAACACTAAACTTATTGATTCCTAGGCTATTTATACTAACTAGGATCAGGCCAAAACTTCTGTGCAACCGCTGCACAAGCCTTGAACAACCAAGTGTCCAAGTAGTTTCCATAACTGCCAACTTCAACTGCTACCTTTTGAGTTGTCACGCCAAAAGGTGCCTCACCTGTTCTTGGTGGTTATGAACACTCACAAATGCTTATAAAATACTTCTATAACCGTTCTCCCTTGTCTCACACATTTGGCATGCTTGTAAAGCTCGTAACCAACTCCTAACCGCCACTTGAGCCATATTGCACAACTGTTGTGCTTTACCGAATTCTGCCTTGTTCCAATGCTCAGCCACCTTGACCCTGCATGCTTATTACTCTAAGATAATGCACTTACAATCCTTGTGCTTCAATCACCAAGGCCAACTCCTTAGCTCAATCTGGTTATCAGGCACCATATGTTTTACTTAGCCAATCTGTTTGACAATAGTAATGCCACTCTTGCATTACTATCTTGTTTGCATTGTTCAAGCTTTGGTCAGCCTTGAAATAATTCCATAGACCAACTCTTAGTATATTCTTCACTCTTGCATCCTCCTTGAGCTTGGGCCAACTCAATTCCATGGATATGCATCGATGCCAACATCGCATGTTGCATCTTGTCAACTTTGGCCATGTCTTGCCAAACCTTCAATGAAGCTTCATTGTGTCGGCCAATAAGCTTCATTACTTAGCCAAATGTCATTACAATGTAGCGCCACTCTTGCATTACATTGGCTCTGTGGGTTTATGCCATATCTTAGTGCTTGACGGTCTATACAAAGATACCGCTATTATGGCTTGTGTTGCGCTATTATAGCTTACGTTGCGCTATTATGGCTTCGCATTGCACCATTACGGCGGAACTCGACTTGGCCTGCAACTCTGTAACGTGCAATCATCATACGTCACTTGCAGCCATGTCATAGACCTCCCCCACCTAATCCGTTCAACGCCCTCGTTGAACGCAACAAAGTATACTCGTTATACTTGTTCTTCGGCCTTGTACGCTCCACGAGCCCTATCTCGAAATCAGCAAACTTGTTTGGCCTTTTCCCTTGCCAAAACTTTTATGCCTAGTACCAAATGCCATCACTTAGCTTCTTTGCTTTCCATTGATCCTACTTGACTTGCCTTTGTTGTTGTCACGTTAAACTACGCTCCAACTTCAACTACAATCGTATATCAACACCCAAATCAACTTGGAAATTCTTATAGCCAATTCCCTAAATTGTGCTTGAACTTCGCATGAATCATTTGTGCCTAAGTGTACACAAGTAATGATTCTTCCCAAATGATCACATGATCATTACCATAGTATTTTGCCTTCATTTTCCGACTTTAGTTGCACCACGCAACATAATAGGACTTATACAAGACTTGGCCACATTCTTCAATCATATGTGCCTACGCCAAATCATGCCATGCCTTAAGGTATGCATTCTATGATTTCATATAACTCTTGGTATGCGCCACAATCTATAACCTTTGCTGCACTTTGCAAACTTCAGGACTTTCACTAGATTTGGCCTCCAAATCATGTTGCAAACTTCACCTTCTTGGACTTGCATCATTTGTATGCCAAAGAACTTGCACCTTGTTGTTCTTTGCTTGCATTATCGCAACATCATGATTGAAATGCATGACTTTGGTATAGTCATGACTTAGGATACCCGTGACATCACAACGTCTTTTGGACCGGGCATCCTCTTCACGTGCCTTTGAAACCAAGACAATTTTAAGCATCGCTTGCTCTTTCAAGCGCTATGCTTTAATGTAGCGGAAAAACAACATCATGTTCTTCCTAACTATGAGTTACTCTCAACTCATATACTTGATGGACTTACATCTTCATTCTTTGCTGCGTTACTCCATGCCTTCGTTGCCAAATGCCTTCGCATTTCCACATAACTCTCAATGACAAACTCGACTATGACACCAACTCTTCTATTTGCTTCTTTCACTTTCAGCGTCTTCTATTGCATATTTTGGCTTAATATGCTATGTAGCATCTTCCACGCGAACTAGCTTTACTTTGAACAAAAGAGGCAAGATCTTTCACTTCAAATACCCTCATTCACTACTACCTTACATAGAGACTTCATTCAAACACCAAGGTCCACTCGACCTAAAACTGAAAATATACTCAAACTTGAGCAAATACTCCTAACCGATTGCAACTTGTAAGACCTAACAAGCCTTGCAATACCGACTTCAACTTCGCTTCTAAGCAATAAAGGAAACGAGACAGCACCTCACGTCCCCAATTTAGAAATTCACTTTGCCACATGCACTCTTCCAACTATCAACGTTCGTATGCCACTCCCATAACGAAGCACACTATAATTGACAATTAGTTGAATACTCCTTTTAGACCGATGCTATCATTTTGCTTTAGCTTTCATGAAGATTTCTTCAATAATAGCCACATTCCATCTTTATGCATCACCACTACTTTGTCCTTATCTTTCCCGCATCCACAATTTGCCTAACTTGCATTTCTTCACGCATTATGCATTATGGCCATGCCCAAATCCCATTTGGCGCATGCTACTCGTTGCATACATGCTATGCCAATTAGCACCCAAATCTTGACACAAACTTGTGCACCTTTGCACAACTTGAACGGACTTAACTTGGTAAGAGCATCACCATAGAGCTCAGCAAAGTCATATCACTCAATGACTTCCGCTGCTAAACACTTTGCACAGTTGCAAATAAGGCCATAATCCTTGCAAATGAGGCGTCACTGCCTACATTCCATGAAGCAAGAATGCCTCATTCTCCTTCAAACTTGGAACTCATTTTACTGCCCACGCACAACTGGTAACTCTTGTCTTTCCCCTTCTCTAAAATCGGCTTTGTAGCAATGTTGATTTGTAGTTGACAAGAACATCCGCTTGTGGTTATGATCAAATGCAGGTCTTTGGACACCCTTGTCTAAGCATAATGATCCCACTCATGAACCAGGTGCAGGCACACTCCTTGTGCACATCTAGCATCCATGAAGAACTCTTTACAAACGCAAGACCGTTGTGTATCGGTTTTCCCCTCACTTGCGCTTATTTCTTCATCCTTTCCATAAGCTTTATGCTAGATAATAATTCGCCATCAAATTCTTCTTTTATGGCATCACATTGCCACAAACATTGCTGGTTCGCAACCAGACTTTGCATTACCACCAAGGTACATGCATTCAAGAGAGATAACTTTAATCTTCCATTAACTGAATATGATGAAAACACTTTCAATCTATCACATAGACATGTTCTTCATCTACTTTGCCACTGCAAAGGCCATCAACTTCTTTGTTATTGAATTTCCCTAAAATTCCCATTACCAACATGTAATGTACTCTATTGATAACACTACGAAATTATGCATTCCCAATGCATCATCTTCGTATACTTATCAGAAACATGAACTTTAACACCTGACTTGCACCATAGAAATCAGCATACTCCTTATTTTTGTCATGCCATCACTTGAAAACCCGATTTTCAATGATTCTTGCTCGTTCGTCTAACACTTTGGGATGGAATTTTGACACCTTTGTCATAAACTTTCATGGCCTGTTGCTACTTCAAGCTTTAAGTTCATTCCAATTGATCTATCCACACAAGATCAACTTCTTCTAGTCTCCATACTAGTGAAACCCAAACAATTCACCTACGAATTTGACAAACAAATGACATTAACTTGAGTAAAAGAGAAAAATCAAGAATCTTGTGTCCCCTAACACAACTCGATGCTGTGTCACATGCCCATTTAATCGCCTAAAATTTTCATGGGACATGACCGGCAATGATTGTGGTTCAGTGAATCAACTTCACCCAAAATCATTAGCCTTGCATACTTACATCAAAGTACGCATCTTGCCTTTACTCATAAGGCTTTGCACAACTAAGTCTTCTCTTCTTTCTCTCTAACTCTTCATGCCCCCATAAGCATAAGAGGTTCTGCCATGCATCAAACCAATTGACAACTTCACAAGATCAGAAACATAATGAACACAAAGAACTAACACAATAAACCCATTTTATTGCATTAAGGAAGATTATACAAAACAGTCCATCACATGGACCAAACAGGCCCTTCACTCTCTTGGTGAATGCCTAAAACTCTCTCTACATTAGTGGTTCTTCCTCTAAAACGAACAACACTAAACTTATTGATTCCTAGGCTATTTATACTAACTAGGATCAGGCCAAAACTTCTGTGCAACCGCTGCACAAGCCTTGAACAGCCAAGTGTCCAAGTAGTTTTCATAACCGCCAACTTCAACTGCCACCTTTTGAGTTGTCACGCCAACAGGTGCCACACATTCTTGGTAGTTATGAACACACACAAATGGTTATAAACTACTTCTATAACCGTTCTCCCTTGTCTCACACATTTGGCATGCTTGTAAAGCTCGTAACCAACTCCTAACCGCCACTTGAGCCATATTGCACAACTGTTGTGCTTTATGGTCTGCCTTGTTCCAATGCTCAGCCACCTTGGTTCTTCATGCTTATTGCTCTAAGCTAATACACTTACAATCCTTGTGCTTCAATCACCAAGGCCAACTCCTTAGCTCAATCTTGTTATCATGCACCATATGCTTTACTTAGCCAATCTGTTTGACAATAGTAATGCCACTCTTGCATTACTATCTTGTTTGCATTGTTCAAGCTTTGGCCAGCCTTGAACTAATGCCATAGACCAACTCTTAGTCTATTATTAACTCTTGCATCCTCCTTGAGCTAGGGCCAACTCAATACCATGGATATGCATCGATGCCAACATCGCATGTTGCATCTGTCAACTTTGGCCATGTCTTGCCAATCCTTCAATGAAGCTTCATTGTGTCGGCCAATAAGCTTCATTACTTAGCCAAATGTCTTTATAGTGTAGCGCCACTCTTGCGCTTCACTGGCCCTGCAGGGTGCCTCTATCTTGGTGCTTGACCAGTCTATTCAAAGATACCGCTATTATGGCTTGTGTTGCGCTATTATAGCTTACGTTGCGCTATTATGGCTTCGCATTGCACCATTACGGCGGAACTCTGACTTGGCCTGCAACTCTATAACGCGCAATCATCGTACGTCACTTGCAGCCATGTCATAGTAGGCATGATAATCTGATGGGGAGGTGTGTGTCAGTAGAACCTGTGCTACATATAAGGGAAGATGAGTAACAAAATCTGTAGACATTAATGGTAATCTCACACTTCAAATTGAACGAACCTAAATTTATTACACCAAATTTCCTATGCGGAAGTAATATTATCAGAAATTGTCTTCTAAATCCCCTATTCTACTCAATAACTAAAGATTGACAATCGAATCTATTGTATGGTGTGTGATGTTTGAATTGTGACATGTAATTCTCCCAAGTAAAATAAGAATACATCGCATAAATACTTAATGAGAATTATCAGTGAACTAATACCTTATTCATTCTCACTTTAGTAGTGAGGCGCAGTGATCGACATTCCAGCGACATACACCAACTCAAAATGGATTTATTGCATAAGTGAAGAATAAGTGATCGACATTCCACCTGATAACAATCAATATAAAAAGTTCAGGAATAGAATAAGTGAAGCAAAGATATAATCCTTTTCCTCCACAAAAGTTCAATTACTGGATTAACCAATGCAAGCTAAAAATGATCAAATTAAGCTCCACGAACATAAGAATGATACAATCCTTTTCGTATTTATCCTTCTTATTAAAAAATCATTCATTAAGCATAACATTCTAGTTGATTTTACTCAGAAGTCGAACCAAATCATTTATTTAAGCATTTAAACATACACTTTGAAAGCAATATAAATAAAATCAAAATTGTAAGCATAAAGATATCGAAAACTTATATTTACAACTCATTAAACCCTCTTTGTGATTAGCTAGAAAGGTTTCTTTGGTGCATGTGATTGAGTAAACTAACGACTTTCCGGATTCCCTCTGCCCCTAGTTGTTATGAAAATTAGAGTAAACTAAAATTTAATCCCGGATTGAGAACCCAATTTTCAAAATCGGAATCAAAATCCACAAACTTGAAATCCTAATTTGCATTGAGAACAAATATCTATAGCAACAAAACAAAGTTTAGTTTGGGTTTGTTGATTTTATACCTTCTTGAAAGTGTATCGGTCTTCTTCTTCACCATTACGGAACTCTCATAATAATCATTGAAAACTCTGTCCAGTTTCCCTTGTTATTCAATCGAAAGCAAACCCATTTTTCTGATATATATCATGATAAGTTGAGAACTCTATAACCCATCGTAATCTCCCCATCCATCAATAAAACCAATGGTAGTCATCTTCAACTTCTAACTACCATTTGCCAAAATTAGCTGAAAATATGATGGAATTGAAAAGGGTTAGCTGATCGAAGGAATAAGAAGAGAAGAAGAAAGAGTTGGAGGCGCAGCTAGGGTTATTATATGTTGCGAGAGGAAGATGAGGATCGAGAAAATTTTTGCATTTTAGATTCGGAACTGAGTAAGTGTTGTCAACACCACAGCGTTATAACGTCCAGTTAAGTATCGGTGTAAACCAAGTGTAACAAATTGCTTAGGCACAAAAGGCGGAAGTATTGTCCACCCACGTTTTTGTTGCGGTGTTACAAGCGGCCGGTGAAATACGGGCGTAAGCAGTGTAATCCAACTTTTAATGTCTCAACCAATAGAATTCTGCCACTTGTCCTCTCAGGTGCTCGTGTGAAAGCTTTTATCTAATTTATTTTGAAGGGGTGTCACACTCCAGGTGCAAGTAAACGGGAGCTCATATGACTTAGTGTTTTAAAGGAGGGGAGATAAGTATGCTGTATGGATTTCAATAAATAGGATAATTTTGTCTTCAGCAGTTGGTATCTTCCAGACTGTTACTTCTCTGCAATCCTGGATTACTTTGGAATGATTCCCATTCTCCTATCACTATCAATTTCAGTACGCAATCTACAACAACTTCGGAAGTTGTGGTCCTTGTGGAAACACAGAAGTTTGTCGGTGTTTCAAAATACCACGGTTACCTCGTGGCTCTTATACAAAGCATTCATTCATACTGAAGAACCAATCTTTTTTCTCGTAACTTTTAAGATGACAAAGCATTCTCTTCCATCTCCTTTGAATTTTGAATTTTGCAAGACCAAATAAGAAGAAATATAAAAATAAAATGCACCAGCAGCAGGGAATCGAACCCAGGTCTGTACCGTGGCAGGGTACTATTCTAACACTAGACCATTGGTGCTTGTTGGCAATATTTTTGTTCCATACTTAATAGCTTAATTTTGCTATGCATGTGTCTGTATGAGTATAAGCTTGAGAAAATCACAGTGAAGAATTTGATTCAGATATTGACTCACTATTACCGTGAAGAATTGAATCTACATGCTGCTAGTCTAAATACTGAATGTTTAAGAATTCAACTAGTTAACCGAGATTTTAGTGGCATCATTGAGTGTTAATCCAAATTGCATAAATCTTATTTAGGTTATAGGAAAATCCAATGTTTTTTAGTTATTCTGCAGACGACAAACTGGCTAAGTGGTTAACAGAGATTCAGTGGCATCGGTGAGTGACAATTTCCTTCGGCAAGTTTCTTTGAGAACCTTTAAATGCTCTTGTAACATCATTTTATAAAAGATAATCCCTAATAAACGGTATCATACTTCGAGCTATTTGGAGTATCTCTGTATCACACACCATCTTTTGTTCTTAAATTAATGATAACGGTTATTTTGTACACTTTTTATGGTCCAATTTTGGAGGATATATTTATCACCTGATGATTTTTCGCTTTATTGTGTACATCTATCAATTGCATCATGAATCTCAACCTGTGAATGTTTTTTCGAACATTCATTATTGAAATTGAGGAGCAATTGTAGAGAAAAGTGAAAAAAATTATAAACTCTAATAAAGGTGGTGAATATTGTGAAAGGTATAACAAAACATGACAGTATCTTCAATCTTTTGCGTAGCATCGCCAAAACTTTAACATTGTTGGTCTATTGACAAGGCATTTAAAACTTTTGGAGAGCATTTCCTTCGGCGAATTTCTTCGAGAATCTATTTGGGAATGTATGTTCTTTTTACAAATGTGTAGCTTAAATAGGTTTTTGAGTAAAGCAGTTTCAAAAACACGCTTTGGATTGTAGAAAGTCTGGAAACCTAGTTTAAACCATCTTTAAGTTATGGTTGTTAGTTGAAGGTGATGGCTTAATTTAAATAATGGAAATTGGAATTGAAAAATATTATTGGTTCTTTGGTTTTCCTAAATAATCCAAATGGCATACTTTAATATTCTAACCGTCGTATGAGATCTATAGAAACCGAAAATATATATAGATTCATTAGTGATGGCATACTCGGTGGGGACGTGGTACGATAATGATCACTTTATACGAGATTTCTTCAGATATGGTGAATCTTCTCATTGTCGACTGTTAGATAGATCATAAATTATAGATCCAATACTCCATAATAGAACTACTGTCAACAAAGAAAGGAGATTTTAATAACAACATGAATCAGCATAAAGAAAGTTATTCATGTTGTTTTAGTGATTTTCTTACGAGAATTTATTTGATATGATATGGGATGTTGAAGACTTGGTTTCCGGTTCACAAACTTTTATATGTAATAATTTTGGTTAACGGATAAATGCTATGTGAACTAAAATTAATGGTTCAACGTCAAGTCTCGGATATTGTTTAATTGCTCGAAGGACACAAATCAGTTGTATTAAAGTTGGACTTTCAGACCTAACATGACTGTAATAACAATGTTAAATGGTTTGTGTTGTTGCTCATTTAACATTCTTTATTTTCTACGAAGCCTTTAATGTGGAAAATCCCGATAGGGAATATAAAAATCTATATGCTTGAGTTATTTATCGGAACATGGCAATTATTAGGGTTTTTGATAGGATTCATAGGAGACTTCCATATCGTGGAAAAGTAACGAAGACATTGGATAGGGAAAAATTTATTTGCTGCATTAAAATTGGTGCTGAAGTTCGTAAGAAGGTACGGTTGGGTACTTGTTGGTAAAGGCGACAGTGATATGAAATGCGAGATGTTACGGGACAGATTCTGGCTTGTTATGCTAACCATATTAATAAAAATGGTAATATTACTGCAGAAATACGGGCAATTAGCGAAGACTTACTTTTGGCCCTTCAATTGGGTTACACTTTTGTACATGTTGAAAGTGATTCTACTTATGTAATTCAGTTATGTAACAATTCCAGTCCCATCCCTTGGTATTTGACACACTAGGTATATCTGACATCTATTTTTTGGTATCAACATTTTGTAGTGTTCAGTTTAATCATAGAGATAGAGAAGCCAACTATATGGATGATATTTTGGCTAAAAAAGCAGTTACCTGCAATCTTGAAAAAATATGGGTTTCATAGTCGTCCAAATTTTATAATGGTTGAATGTTTTGCTGATACACATGGGAAAGCCTACCCACGTTTTGTTTAGCTTGTTGATTATCATGAAGAAGAAGAAAAAATTCGGGTAAATATCCGAAAGCTTGAATTTTTAAGATGGAAATAAACCTAATGCACATTTGAAAAATTATGAAGGGGTTCCCATTGGGCAAGAAGAGCCTACATGGCCCCAAACAAAGAGTATAGTTAAAACGGCGATGAATGGGCTTAAAGCTTGCCGTGCCATATGCTAGTACGAGATAAAAATAAAATAATAAACTTGTTTGTTGGAAAAGAGAGTGAGCTCATATGCAGATAATTTAGAATTAGATAAATATAACAATTTCTCTTCATCCAGGATATCGACCAATCAAAAAATTCATTGATCAGGATAACCAATCAATCAAAAAATTCAGAGACCTGATGATCTGAAGCTCATGGATGAGATCTGAAGATCAGAGATTAACAATTTCTCATCAGTCAGGATAACCGATTCAATCAAAAAATCCAGAGATTTGATGATCTGAACCCTATTTACATGGTGCGTGTTATATCATAGATCGGAAGTTATGTGACTGCATGTCATATTTAAACTGACAAATTTCTTTCTAAGTGAGCAATATGGGACCATAAGTCATTTGGGATAGCAATATGGTACTGTAAACTTGAGTTTTCACGGATACCTCCAGAATTAGACACATGGGCTTGACATCTTGATTTAAATTACTGTATCAACTTTGAAGTCGGTCTTATCTTAACTAGTGATTTGGTATGATGAGATGAGTTTATATAAAAACATCAATCACCACGACTAAATTTCAGTGTAAAATTTATACAAAAATATTACTTGTATTACTCGGTACCATTTAATATTTAGTTTACTTTTTATTTTGAAAAGGTTTCATGCTGACTAAGTTGACTAGGTAAGTGGGAAGTATGGGTGACTCGGAAAGAGTAGCTCACCACATATAGCGCAATTTTCAGCCACATCCATATTGTAGCCCCTGCTCTCGCGATCAACTTCTCGGGTTTTTTTTTTTTTCCTTTTTCTTTTCTCTGAAAAGGATTATAATTTTATTAGAAAAGAAAAGGAAGAAACAACACATGGATCAAATTCCATGCTCCTGCCCAAATCTAATACTAATGAATTTTAATTACATTCTAAAATCTCTTCCCAATTTGAAATAAGATCCCTAAATATTCTAAGATGGAACCAATTATGAGCTGACCTCCATTAGAAGACGAATCTCTTCACCTTTGTAATTGTTTCCTGCCTATCTTGATCCCTAACTTCTCATGGTATTATGCAACTAACGAAATCAAACAAAATTACCTAAGTGTCATATTATTTTGAAAAATAGATTATTATATTAATTAGTTTGGGTTATCATACTTGGCTGAAAACCTCCATACTAAAAATTAGCGGTTGAAATAGCAACTAAAATATTCATCAGATAGAATGACAAATACACAAATGTTGTATTTCATTATTTATTTTTTCTTCCATAATGGATGAAATCAAAACAACTAGCCAAGCATAATGGAAAGCTGCCCAGCAAAGTACACTGCACTAGTACAAAAATTAGTTTGAGAGGTCCATGTAGTGCTTACACGGAGATCTTTTTTTTTTTTCTAAGAAAAAGAATTTTATTGCTAAAAGAAACTATAACATTGAGCAATTGAGAAATTGCAGGACATTTCCCCACCATTCCCTTGAGATTTTAGATCTCTTGCTAAATTTAGTTGCTGATCGGCTAGAATAATATGATTTAAATCTTTTAAAAAATCAAATTATGCAAATTGAAAGCTAGAAATAAGAGTTTTACAATCATATTATATATGATTGTTTTATTAAAAGATAACTCGATTACTATTTAAATTCAAAGACTCAATCACTAATTTAACATCACTAATGCAACAAACCTTCTCCAATCTTTTATCTTTTGTCTACTGAATTGCTTCTAATAAAGTCAAACTTTCCGCTTCTTCAGCATTAACCCTGCTTTGAGTTTTCATCCAATGAAATTACATGTAATAATAGTCAAAACCAAACCAATTCCAAAAAAATTAGTATCTTTGTCAAAAGCTGCATCATTAAAAACAATAACACAATTTTCTGGTAAAGAACTAGTTATAATAGATAGATTTATCTCTTCAACAGATCCAAGAATATTGGCAGTATCGGTAACATTATTACTTAAGTATGTCTTAGTATCATTGACTAATTTGAGGGCCAATCTAGCAGTAGAATGATGATTCACATATTTCCCTTGAAAGATGTGAAAACATATATCTTTCCATATGCTTCAGGCAATTGACAAAACAACACCATCCCTATTTCTCAAAGTGTTATCAGTAGTCCACTTAATAACCCAATCATGAGATAATAAGAGAATTACTATCATGCTCAATTAATCTGCATAATGGGTTAGAGAACAGACAGTGAAACATAATGTGTTCAGGGGTTTCTACCTGCCCATAATTACACATACTAGAATGAGAGTCATGGTTATTATTGTACCTAGCAAGAACAGATTTAGCTGAAGAATGTTTTCATGGCATTTCCAAATGAACTTTTGGAAGAATATGAAATTTCCGTAAAGCCTTATAGAAAGGGTTACTACTCTGATTATTGCTCATGTAATTGATCTCACCAGAATTGACTTTGTACGCATAATTCACAGAAAACTGACCATTTTTAGAATGTGGCCAAGATGAGTCTATCATCCCCTGAAAAGGGTATCCTAGATTCTAGGATAATCTTAGCATTATGAGTTGTAAAGAATGCACTAACTAGGTCAGGAATCCAACTTTTAGTGGCTTCGTCAATAAAATCAGAGACTATAAGATTAAGATTGGGGCTTTCTATATGTATCGGCTCAACAGGGTTAGGAAAACACCTATTATCAAAGGAAGAAATATTCTTACCATTCCTAACTTCCCTAACAGAATTTTGAGCAATAAAATCAAGTTCTCGACCTATACTCCTCCAAGCCCAAGAACAATCAGCCTTCTTGGGATAATGGAGAGGATGAAAATTTTTAAAGTACTTACATATTAGAATGATCACCCACAAAACATTAAGACTATGTATCAAGTTCCAAGTAGTTTTATATAATATATATAAATTCACATGTTTGAGGTTTCTAAAACCTAAACCTCCGTGATATTTATGTGTGAAAATCCTTAGCCAAGCTCTAAAGTAAATTCTCCCTAGATTAGACTTACCCCATCAGAAATATCTCTAAGAAGATTTCATGCTATCAATGATATAACCAGGAATAGTAACAATGTTCATGTGATTGATATGAGAATATTTTAACACATTTTGTACCATAACAGATCCACCTGCCTGATTAAAATGCTTACATTTATATTTTGCAACTCTCTTGTCAAATTGATCATTGAGATAATTAAAAGAATCTGTTCTAGACCTAGGAATGAATAGGGGAATGCCTAGATATTTCTCATTTAAAGCTATTTTCTTAATTGTTGATAAGGGACACAACTTGGTTAATTAGGATGAACATTATTACTAAAAAGCAACCAGATTTTTGGAGATTTATTGACCAGAGGCCAAGCTGAAATCTTTATTTAAGCTCAATAAATTATTAGCTTCAGTATGCGAAGCTTTTGCAAAGATGAGACAATCATCTGCAAAAAGCGGAAAACTTATATTAAGAGCATCTTTACAGACCTTAAGACCATGAATAAGGTTGTTTCTTTCAAGCATGGATGGATGAAAGATTTCATGCAAATGATAAATAGGTATGGAGACAAGGGGTCACCCTATCTGAGACCCCTTGTTGATCTATAAGATTTGCATGTGGAACCATTTAGCATGATAGATATACTTGTGGTACTAATACATTGGTGTATGAGATCACACCAATACTTTGAGAAACCAAAAGCTTGAAGAATATCTCTAAGAAAAACTCATTCAACTTTTTCAAAGGCCTTAGATGTAAGGGTTCTCAACCTCGTCAACGCTATTAGACCTGTCAAGAGACGATTTAGCCGACAATGACGTCATTAAGTAAATATGAACACTAAATTTAACAACAATTAATCAAATAATAATCTGGACAAATAATTAGTACCATTGGATAGATCTCGAAAAGTTATGCGAAATGGAATATTAGAACGCGTCGATTGGACTCCGGACGAAGAAGATAAGAGACTCGAAAGATGCAATCAAAATCAGTCAAACTTCCGTTGACCGTCTCCGTTGACTTTGGTTGACCGATACCATTGACTTGACCGGACCTGACCTGACCTCTGATGAGTTTCCCTTAGTATGTTTTGAGGGATGGTAATAGTATAACTTAATCTAACCTAATTTAGATTAATTAAGTGTTAATTAAACCTAATGAGCTAGATATCGAAATTTAATAAGAAGAGTTATCTTCTTCTTCACGTGAATAAGCTGGAGGTGTTAATGTTTGAGGAAAAGGGGCAGTAGGAGGTGTTATTGGAGATAAGAAGAGAGGTAAGTTCTACTTCAAAGAATAATAGAAAAAAATGAATGAAGAAGAACATGGAACTGGGAAGAGTAAACTTGAGTGTAATGAGAAGGAGAATAAGATGATAATGGTAGGATGTTGGTTTTGTAAAAAAGAGAGAGTAGTAAAGATACAAAATCAGAGACTTAAATTTATACAGAGAAGTTTAAGGTGTCACTTATTTAGAGAGTGAATTAGAGAGAAAAGAAGGAACATGGAAGTGTTCATGGTGTTTATGATGAAAAGATGATGAACATGATGGGGAACATAGAAACTAATCTAAACAACCAAGGTAACCTATTTTATCTACTTTGTTATGTTTATAATGACTTGGGTATGTGTTTGATTTAGAAATAGAGCAGAATCAATTGTCACTTCTTTTTATTATGAAAATTCATGATTTCATGTGAAACTTGTGTTTCTCTGCCCAACATGTAGAGACTTCGTCCGGTACCTTAGATTGAGAATTAGAAATAGCTCTATAAATATAAATTGTTTTTTATCCTATGGTGATTGTGTACATATGAAGTTCGTTCAGTTTGGTTAGGTATAGAGTGATATATGGATGCTATAAAACTACCCGTCGCAGCTGAAACTGTGTGCTACAGTCACGAGCATCAATAAGTTGGAGCAATGTTTGTTAGGTTACACCGAGTTTTGGAAAATTGTCAGTATTCAAAAGTTGTAAAGAATGATTCCATGATTCTAGTGAGCCGTTTTATGTTGAATTTGGATTTATAGGATGTAATATAGGGACCTTGGAAGTTGATCTCTTGAACTGATTTTAGTATTCCAACACTTGGGCAAATTTCAGAGAATGGTGAGGAAGATGACTGAGTCAGATCGCTGACTCAGTTGACTCGTTTGACTCGAACTGAGTCAGACCCTTTTCTGTGTATTTTTGGTGGGCCGGTTTAGTGGAAAGTGCCGATTTGGCACATGGGCTTGGGCTTAGGGCTAGGAACATTAATTTGAGCTTTGGGACCCCTTATGATCTGAATTAGCTTTCGGGTCCTTCTGCAAAGTTCTAGAGTTTTTCGGCTTTTCGATGGCACCCAACTTGACCCCATTTGGATAAGTAGATATTAATTTAAGCCTTAAACATTAAAGACCAGGTTATAGAACCTTTAATAGAACTAGAACCGTTGGTTATTTGACTTAGCCCATAACTGGAGTTTTGTATGAAATTTTGTTGTGAACTTTGTGTGATCCTTTCTGGCTAAATTCTTAGAGTGCTTGTATGATTAACAGTTAGTCTATATTAACAGTGATCGATTCAAATGATGAACCATCAGATTGAGGAATTCAAGGTAGGAGTGGCTTGTAATCAAATGAGTGGGAACTCTGTAACCTTTTGTAATCATTAAGTTTACCTTATCTGCGAGCATGATGAGTCTTTAATTTCTCGAAAGCATATTGTTTGTAATTTAATGGGTATGTTGTGTGCGTTGTGTGATTTCCATGAAGAGTGTCTGTGTTTCCCATAGCTCTTGGCTAAGTTTAGTAGGGCAATGCTACGTTGTTTGGATATTACTTAGTAGCCCGGCTTTACCCGGGATAAATATTATTATATTTTATTGTCTTAAGATAGTAGTCCCGCTTTACCCAGGTTGATTATTACCTAGTAGTCCCCGGCTTTACCCCAGTTAGATATATATATACTATTTTTATTTGGAAGTTACTCTGTGCATATCATACTTGTTTGTTCAGTCTTAGTAATATGAATGGGTTACTATGACCTTGATTTAGGAAGAAATTCTAGGTTCATGACTGGATATGGTCACTATTTGGAGACTTCGGCCTACGAATAATGATTGGGCCTTTTGTGAACCTGCTGTGTGGGTCGATCATAGTAATCAAAACCTATTATATTCTAGACTTAGATGGTGGCATTTGGATACATGAGGTGTACACATTCCTGATAATATCTTACTTGCACTGGATTCATGCTATCATTTGAGACCGGAGTTATTCCTAGCGTCTTCTTCTCCATTGGAGCGAGACGAGGGTAGGATAACATATGTTTAGGTTGTTTAACTCTATTCTCGTAGATCCATCCGGTGGTGGATCTTTCATGGATATTGCCACGATGGACGCAATATCTGGGTTAAAGAGTTGAAGCAATCTTCTCTTTCGTGTTGTGTGTAAAAGGTGTAATATATTTTCTTTTATTATTCAGTTTCCATTTCATTATCTCTTAGATCTGTGAAGCATGTTAGTGATTACTTCTAGGTTATATGTTTTCATTGGGCACCCCTTTGGGATGATGTGCTCACTCATTCCCACTTCAGTTTCAGTAATCAGAAGAAACGATGCGCGTGAAGATATCTGTTATCGTAGCTGTTTATGGGTGAAAATCGTTTCTGCCGATTTCAGTAAATTCGGTAGGTGAGTGAGAAACTGGTTTAAACCCTAAACAAATGTGCTGCACGTGAGCACTTTGTAGATTCGAGAGATCAACTCAGACAAGTTCGGCCTAAACCAAGAAAATGGCCGTTCCGGACTTGCTTCGGTCACAAAGTGGAGGAGAAGGGTTGATTTGGGGAGGGAAGCAAAGAAAGGTGTTGAGACCGAATAGTTCTGGGAGAGTAGTATCTCGACTTGTATCGGAAAGTGAAAGCTTCGGAAGCTTGCAAGAGATGAAAGCTTTTGGAGAGCTTGCAAAGTTGCCTTTCTCGAGAGTATTGTATTTTTCTCCCGACCGAGACTTGTTGTCCGGTGGAAATAGGTAAGACCTATTTATACAAGTCGAGATTGAAACGTTACTGTCCTCATGAAGGAAGAGAGTAAAGGGTGAAATAATGGGAGGAGGTGGTAACCGCATGGTGTTTATGGGTGAAAACGTTTTCACCATTATTTCCTCATTTATTTGACCGCTTTATTCCTTTTCACACTTTCTTAATGTGAGCGTAGTGTACGCTTTAAATTTGTGACCGCCAAACCAAAAACCCCAGAAAGCATCCCCAGGTTGTGTTGATGTCTCGAGTGTTGGTTGCATCTTGAGTGCAAGTGGTGCTGCTAGGGGCGCATGTGGCATGTGACAATGGCGTGTGTGGAATGCCTTGGTGGTAGGTTGCACGGTTTGCAAGTTAGGCTACCAGCGTGTGTGTTTGGCATGTGCGGAATGCCTTGGTGGTAGGTTGCACGGTTTGCAAGTTAGGCTACCGGCGTGTGTGTTTGGCATGTTCCAATGGCATGTGCTTAATGCCTTGGTGGTAGGTTGCACGGTTTGCAAGTTAGGCTACCGGCGTGCATGTTGGCATGTGCCAATGGCATGCGTGGTAGTTAGGGCCGTGGCCTGTAAGAAAAGCTACAAATGAGCATGTTGGCATGTGCAATGGCATGCGTGGCTGTTAGGGCCGTGGCCTTGGTAAGAAAAGCTACCGGCGAGCATGTTGGCATGTGCCAATGGCATGCGTGACCGTTAGGGCCGTGGCCTTGGTAAGAAAAAGCTACCAAATGAGCATGTTGGCATGTGCCAATGGCATGCGTGGCGTTAGGGCCGTGGCCTTGGTAAGAAAAGCTACTGCGAGCATGTTGGCATGTGCCAATGGCATGCGTGTGTAGATTAGGGCCGTGGCCTTGGTAGGAAAAGCTACAAGTGAGCATGTTGGCATGTGCCAATGGCATGCGTGGTAGTTAGGGCCGTGGCCTTGGTAGGAAAAGCTACCAAGCGAGCATGTTGGCATGTGCCAATGGCATGCGTGGCCGTTAGGGCCGTGGCCTTGGTAGGAAAAGCTACCAACAGCATGTTGGCATGTGCCGATGGCATGCGTGGCCGTTAGGGCTCCAGCCTTGGTAGGAAAAAGCTACCGGCCGAGCATGTTGGCATGTGCCAATGGCATGCGTGGCCGTTAAGCGTGGCCTTAAGTGGAAAAGCTACCGGTGAGCATGTTGGCATGTGCCAATGGCATGCGTGGCCGTTATAGGCCATGGCCTTGGTAGGAAAAGCTACCAGCGAGCATGTTGGCATGTGCCAATGGCATGCGTGGCCCGTTAGTGGCCGTGGCCTTGGTAGGAAAAGCTACCGCCCGAGCATGTTGGCATGTGCCAATGGCATGCGTGGCGTTAGGGCCGTGGCCTTGGTAGGAAAAGCTACGTGAGCATGTTGGCATGTGCCAATGGCATACATGGCCGACTTGGCCTAGGTTGCATGGTTTGTAAGCCTAGGGCGCTATATTTGGCATGTGCCAATGGCATAGCGGCTTGGAAATATGGCTTGTGAGTACGTGTTGGCATGTGCCAATGGCACGTACGGCCATGTTGACCTAGTTGCATGTTTTGCAAGCCTAGGGCGCTATATTTGGCATGTGCCAATGGCATAGCGGCTTAGTTTGGCATGGTTGCCAATGAGTGCGATATATAGTTTGGTTTTGGCGTCACGCCATGGTGCGCGAGTGTGCGGCTTGGTTTTGGCGTTGTTGTCATGGTGCGCAGATGTGCGGCTTGGTTTGGCATTGTTGCCATGGTGCGCATGGGCTTGGTTTGGCATTGTTGCCATGGTGTGATGTGCGGCTTGGTTTGGCATTGTTGCCATGGTGCGCAGATGTGCGGCTTGGTTTGGCATTGTTGCCATGGTGCGCGGTGTGCGGCTTGGTTTGGCATTGTTGCCATGGTGCGCAGTGTGCGGCTTGGTTTTGGCATTGTTGCCATGGTGCGCGATGTGCGGCTTGGTTTGGCATTGTTGCCATGGTGCGCAATGTGCGGCTTGGTTTTGGAATTAGGGTTTTGTGTCGAATCCCTAATCCGGGTATTTTGAAAAATACCCCTATTAATTATTTTGAGTTAAATGCTCTTAGTTAATGTGTTGCGGGTAACACTAGGTCATGGGGTTTTACGATTTTACCCTTTGATTAAAAACCACCATCAACATTAAGTCCCCCGTTTAGCTCGAAACGGGGGCTTTGTTGCTGAGGTATGCATAAGATGGTGACAAACTATCAACTACGCAAACCGTAAAGAGAATTGAGGAGGCTTGTCGACCTTTTATAAATAGGATTTGGAATCCTTGCCTCGGTAGTTTTGCACAAATCGGGAGGCTAGCACAATTGGTGGGGCGGTGCAGCTTGGGCGACGTTGAGAAGTTGGCGTGAGTTAGGAACCAGGTGTGCTAGCTGGTGGGACCGGCGCAAGGTGTGTAAGGCATGTGCGTGCTTACGGGCGTGACTTGGGCGGCCATTGGGAAATCGGCGCAATTGGTGGGGTCGGTGCAACTTCAGGCGACGTTGGGAAGTTGGCGTGAGTTGGGAAGGCGGATTGTGCTAAATTTGGTGGGACCTGAGCGCAAGGTGTGTGGAAGCTGTTCGTTTGCCGCGTGAACGATGTAAGCAAGGAGGAGTTTCTTCGGATAGCAAAGTTTCCTTATCTTGCTTTCCTTCATGTGCGGCTTCAATTAGGGTATTATTCATGCTAAAATCACTGAAGCGTTATGTCCCTCATTGCTTCCTTTCCCTTTTTAAGATTCCGTATTTATACCCAAAAATAATTGCATCGTCTTCTCGTTTGAAAAGGGTTCTTCTTGTTGGATTTCTCTCTTTGTCATGTCATGCGATTCGAATCATCTTCTAACCCGGTCAGTTCTCCGGATGAAGGCGCGAGGTCGACTCTTGCATGAGCATCCCAACAAAGGTTATTCGGGTTAAGAAAATCATACCGGTATGTTTTCTTCTTCTTTGGAGGACTGACGTACACTTTAACGCTTGTTGTATAAATGGAAAATTTCTCTTTCGTGCAGAGATATCCCGTCGGAGCATGCGTTACTGTTATCGACGAGGATGACCTAGTCGTTCCTCTTCCTTCAAGCCCGACCTTGTTGACTGCTGCAGACTTGGAGGACGCTGTTTTAGGGCTCTCTTATGAAATGGGATGCAACGAGAAGTCCCCGGTCATACTTCGGTTTGATATGATGGAATGGATGAATACGTGAATGTAACTTTCTGGCGTGCTTTTGAAGTTTTCGGTGCACATGTACGGATTCATGTTGAGAAATTCCCGCGGCTCGTAAAACCTCGATAGTGATGATGTTGAAATCGGTAATAACCTGGTTGAGGGGGTAGAAAGCATCTTACGTTGGTAGTCCCCATGCATGACCTACTTTCATTATATCGCCTTGAATCCCCCTCCACGGATTTGATATAAGCCTATCGTACTCTTTGGATGTGACAAGGGATGCTCGAAATTACATGATGACGTATTCTGGATAGTGCGGCTCGGGATCCTCCGCGGCCTCGTAAAGTGTTGAAGGCGTCTTCTAGACGAGAGGTGATGATGTTCTTGCTTGCACCCTTGAAGAGTAGAGGACCTTGTTGTGGGTACGGATTTTTGGTGGGTGTTCTTCGTAGCTTTGACGATGAAGGGATCCAGTGTATATCTTCCGTTCTCAAGTATGGTTTACGTGTTTCCATCTTTGTAGTAATTCTTCTGCGGTGAAGCTACGCATTTGGTATCAACGAATGAGGGGCAGGTTCTTGGTAGGAGATGTAATCGGGAGAAACTACATTATCGTGGTAACAAAGTAGGTTGGCTGATATTCTATGATCTTGAAGTGGACGTAAAAGGATTGGTGGATGCGTGCGAGCAAACTATCCATGATCACGAGTTTTGGCGAGATGGATTAAAGGTATCCATGACTACGAAGATTGGCTGGTTGTGACTATGTTCCTTGATATGGGGAGTTTGGCGGCACGACCCTTTGCAGGAAGGAGTGACATTGAAGCGAACGTTGAAGCGAAGCCGCTGCTGGAGAACGTTGATGCGTAGCTACTCGGAGAGAACTTTGATGCGGAGCTACCACGGAGAAACGTTAAACGACATCTTGCAACTCTCGAGCCTTGAAGGCTACCATTTTGAAGTCGGAGACGCGTCACGTTTGTCAAACTCGACATCCCTTAAGAGAAAAGAGGTTAGGAGTCCCCGAGTGACATCTCATCGATCGTGCTTTCTATGAGAGGTTGGGGTTTGGGAACGGCTTCCCTGGCCGGAAACGCCCTTTCTACGATGCGGTGCGGTTGAGAGATGCAAATATGTCTTGATGCTATGCCTTGGATAAATATAGAATCTCACATAAACTGTTTCATCATAGAGTATGCGACTTTGTGGGCGAAGTTCCAATTATGAGGGTCCCGACGGAAGAAGGGTCTCCGTGAACTCGGGGAGAGTTGTTGATTTCCATTGCTTTCGATTTTGGAGAAGTCCTTCCCGATCTTCACGTGTGACTTTAAATTGGATTGCTTATCCCCTTCTCTGGGCGTTCAAGAGCAACGCGAGCCTCTTCATCTATGACGCACGTCCGAAGTATCTTTCGTCTTTTCATCGAATCATGTGCTAAAGGAGGTCGGCTTCTTAGGATCTTCGAGTATCTTGCCCGATGGTGGAGTAGCGTCTCTGAGTGACGGTTGGAGCTTTCATGCTTGAAGAACCGTTGGGGTGGCGGAAGTGGCTCACAGTTACGGTGATCGTAAGTGTATCGTGCGAGAGATGACATGGTTTGATCACGAAGTGCTGGAGCCATGGCGATGTTTCGAAGGGCGAGGATGATCTTTGGAAGGGCACAAGATGTTAGCGATGGAAGGATGCAAATTGTTAGCACGGGAGTGTGGTGCTGCGGCTAGCATGCGCGTGCGGCATGTGTGCACAGCATGTGTGTGCAGTAAGCGTGTCTGGCAAGCGCTTCTGGCATGCGCGTCTGGTAGGCGCTTCTGGCATGCGCGTCTGGTAAGCGCTGGATCGTCTTAGAATGGGCGCTGGCTTGGATTTCGGCATGGTGTGTACCATTGGCTTGGCACGGTCTTTGGCTTTGGCGTGGCTTGGACTTGTTCCTGCGGGCCCAGTTGCCTCTTCCCATACGTAGCTCAAACAGGAAATCCTTTCCTTATTCAAATTCAAAAAGTGTTATGCTTATGAAATGGGTTGGCTCCCCTTTTTACCTCTTATCTTTGTCATCACGCCTTGGTGTTAGCGGTAGCGCGGTAGTGACAAAGTGGGCAAGCATATCCCAGCTATGTACTCCAGCGTCTCTCTTTCAATTTGTTTTATTGTTTTCTTGTGCTGGTATAAACCGTAGCCATAGGTATGCCTTTCATAAACTTGTGGAAATACTTCATCATAAATAATTCTTCAAATGTCACTTTGTAGTAACTTGTCGCTAATAGTGACAGTAATTGTTATTGCGCAAAGTAGGTATGTACGGGTAGGTGAATTTTTTTTTTTTTTGAAAGGCAAACAAAGCGCTGGTTTATGGTTTTTGTCTACTGGATTTCTTGGGTTGATAGATAAATGTTAGCTTTTGAGGATATTGGATTATTTCTAGGATGAATGGTTTTGATAATATGACTCTGATTATGTTTTTGGGAAAGGAATATTGCTTTTATGAAAGTGTGTGCTAGCAATAGGCACAATATTGAAAGATATGACGGTTTTACTAAGAGCCAAAAGCAGATTGTATGCCTTGCGTGATCTAAATTTACTCACTTCATAGGTTTTTGTGAACACGCCCCTCTCCATGTAAAATGTGGCTTTCTTTGCAAAAGCATCGTCGGCAAGTCCCCAATCGTTGATAGCATCTTCGGCGAGTCCCAGGTTTATCCTGTAGTTTTTGCAACTAGTAAGGGTCGTCACGGTAGTTGAGTCGGATCGAGTGTTAGCATCTTCGGCAAGTCCCAGTTTCTTGTGTAGTTTTTATAACTAAGAAGGAGGGAAGATGGTAGTTGCGTCGGATTGAGTCACCTTCCCTACCATCTTGACATCGGGTCGAAGAACGAGATCGTGATCGACATTGTGGCGATAGATCAATCCTCCCATTTGTGGTCGCCAATTGTTTATGGGTGAAAATCGTTTCCCGATTTCAGTAAATTCAGGTAGGTGAGGAGAAACTGGGTTTAAACCCTAAACAAATGTCTTGCACGTGAGCACTTTGTAGATTCGAGAGATCAATCTGTACAAGTTAAGCCTAAACCAAGAAATGGCCGTTCCGGACTTGCTTCGGTCACAAAGTGGAGGAGAAGGGTTGATTTGGGGAGGAAGCAAAGAAAGGTGTTGAGACCAGAATAGTTACGGGAGAGTAGTATCTCGACTTGTATCGTAAAGTGAAAGCTTAGGAAGCTTGCAAAAGATGAAAGCTTTTTGGAGAGCTTGCAAAGTTGCCTTTTCGAGAGTATTGTATTTTTCTCTGTAGAGACTTGTTGTCTGGTGGAAATAGAGTAAGACCTATTTATACAAGTCGAGATTAAAACGTACCTGGCCTCATGAAGGAAGAGAGTAAAAGGGTGAAATAATGGGAGGAGGTGGTAACCGCATGGTGTTTATGGGTGAAAACGTTTTCACCATTATTTCCTCATTTATTTGACCGCTTTATTCCTTTTCACACTTTCTTAATGTGAGCGTAGTGTACGCTGCAAACTTTGTGACTAGCCAAACCAAAACCACGGAAAGCATCCCCGGTTTGTGTTGATGTCTCGAGTGTTGGTTGCATCTTGAGTGCAAGTGGTGCTGCTAGGGCGCATGTGGCATGTGCCAATGACGTGTGTGGAATGCCTTGGTGGTAGGTTGCACGGTTTGCAAGTTAGGCTACCAGCGTGTGTGTTTGGCATGTGCGGAATGCCTTGGTGGTAGGTTGCACGGTTTGCAAGTTAGGCTACCAGCGTGTGTGTTTGGCATGTTCCAATGGCATGTGCGGAATGCCTTGGTGGTAGGTTGCACGGTTTGCAAGTTAGGCTACCAGCGAGCATGTTGGCATGTGCCAATGGCATGCGTGGCCGTTAGGGCCGTGGCCTTGGTAAGAAAAGCTACCAAATGAGCATGTTGGCATGTGCCAATGGCATGCGTGGCTGTTAGGGCCGTGGCCTTGGTAAGAAAAGCTACCCGGCGAGCATGTTGGCATGTGCCAATGGCATGCGTGGCCAGATTAGGGCCGTGGCCTTGGTAAAAAAGCTACCAGCGAGCATGTTGGCATGTGCCAATGGCATGCGTGGCCGTTAGGGCGTGGCCTTGGAAAAAGCTACCGGCCCGAGCATGTTGACATGTGCCCAATGGCATGCGTGGCCCAGATTAGGGCCGTGGCCTTGGTAAGAAAAGCTACCAGCGAGCATGTTGGCATGTGCCAATGGCATGCGTGGCCGTTAGGGCCGTGGCCTTGGTAGGAAAAAGCTACCGCGAGCATGTTGGCATGTGCCAATGGCATGCGTGGCCGTTAGGGCCGTGACCTTGGTAGGAAAAAGCTGCAGCCCGAGCATGTTGGCATGTTCAATGGCATGCGTGGCCGATTAGAAGGCCGTGGCCTTGGTAGGAAAAGCTACCAGCGAGCATATTGGCATGTGCCAATGGCATGCGTGGCCGTTAGGGCCGTGGCCTTGGTAGGAAAAGCTACCGAGCATGTTGGCATGTGCCAATGGCATGCGTGGCCCGTTAAGGGCGTGGCCTTGGTAGGAAAAGCTACCCGGCGAGCATGTTGGCATGTGCCAATGGCATGCGTGGCCGTTAGGGCCGTGGCCTTGGTAGGAAAAGCTACCAAATGAGCATGTTGGCATGTGCCAATGGCATGCGTGGCCGTTAGGAACCGTGGCCTTGTAGGAAAAGCTACCCCGAGCATGTTGGCATGTGCCATGGCATGCGTGGCCGACAGCCTAGGTTGCATGGTTTGTAAGCCTAGGGCGCTATATTTGGCATGTGCCAATGGCATAGCGACTTGGAAATATGGCTTGTGGTACGTGTTGGCATGTGCCAATGGCACGTACGGCCATGTTGACCTAGTTGCACGTTTTGCAAGCCTAGGCGCTATTTTTGGCATGTGCCAATGGCATAGCGGCTTAGTTTGGCATGGTTGCCAATGAGTGCGATATAGTTTGGTTTTGGCGTCGCGCCATGGTGCGCGGTGTGCGGCTTGGTTTTGGCGTTGTTGTCATGGTGCGCGAGCCATGCGGCTTGGTTTGGCATTGTTGCCATGGTGCGTGATGTGCGGCTTGGTTTGGCATTGTTGCCATGGTGCGCTGATGTGCGGCTTGGTTTGGCATTGTTGCCATGGTCTTTGTGATGTGCGGCTTGGTTTGGCATCGTTGCCATGGTGCTCAGTGTGCGGCTTGGTTTTGGAATTAGGGTTACGTGTCGAAAACCTAATGCGGTATTTTGAAAAAAATACCCTATTAATTATTTACACCTGAGTTAAATGCTCTTAGTTAATGTGTTGCGGGTAACACTAGGTCATGGGGTTTTACGATTTTACCCTTTGTTTAAAAACCACCATCAACAGTAGCTTAAAGTTTTTTTGGCAATGTTAGAGATATCTTTATTCTTTATTTATTCTGTAAAACAATACATTAATATATTCATATCACAAGAGAGTTCTTCATTTATACAATATCTTTATGTATAGGTTTGTCTTTGGAATTAATCATGAGCAATAATAACATTATCTTGGATATGCCTATTAGGGACATATGTAGCCTGGAAAGGACTTATCATTTTGCTCAATAATGGTTTCATTCTATTTACAATAATCTTAGAGATTATTTTATAATCAGAGTTACATAAAGAATTTGGTCTGAATTCAGAAGGACTAGATGGATTATCAGTTTTTGGAATTAAAGAAAGGAAAGTGTGGTTCATCTCTTTCAAAAGATGTTTTGATTCAAAGAAACTATTGACGGTTTTCCATAAATCATTAATTAAGAGATCAATATTTTCCTTGTAGAACCCAGGTGGAAAACCATCGGGCCCTTAGGCAGTTCAGGGAGTCATTTGGTTTATAGTATCAACAATGTCCTACCTAGTAACAAGTCTAAGCAAGTGAAATTGTTAATTTCAGAAAAACATGGGTCAATGCAATTAAGAAGTTCAACATTTCTATAAGGATTAGAAGTAGTCCCTATAGAGATGAAATGGTTAACCAAAAGGGTTTCAAGATCAAATCTCTCATTAACCCACCGGCCATTATCCAATTAGAGAGCATTTATGAGATTAAAGTGCCTTCTCCTATTGGCATAATTATGGTAACCAATATTTCTACCAAAAGATCTAAAGAACTCTTGTCTGGATTTTTGAGCATAAAAGTCTTCTTGGATTTTTTTGCCAGTGATCTAGGTCAATCTATACTTGTTTAATCAATTCCACATTCACAGAGGAATGAGGAAGATTAGTTAGGTCATTTAGTTGATTGTTAAGAGTTATAACTTTATTGTCTATGTTCCCAAAATGATGGGTATTCCAGAATTTGAGTTCATGTTTTACAAACCTAAGTTTGTTGGTAAGTTGAAATGGAAATGAACCCCTAACCTCTTTAGAGTAGGCATTGTAAATAACTTCTTTAACAAAAGGCTCACTACTCCAACATTTGAAGTATCTATAAGGCTTACTACCTTGGTAAGACATGGGGTTAGTCTCCAAGATAATTGGTATATGGTCACTACCTATAGTGTCAATGTGGTTAACTTTTGAAGAACCATACTGATTAAGCCAGTTACCATTACCTAGAGCCCTATCTAATCTAGCATAGATACAATCATCACTAGACTGTCTATTACTCCAAGTAAACTTATTACCAATATATCCTAAATCGAAAAGGTCAGACCCATCAATGATTGACTGTTTTTCAGGATACTCAGTAGTTTTAGGGGAAGAAAATGTTGATCTTTCATGGGCATGCATACTGCATAGTGATATTGAGATCACCTAAGATTACCCATGGAAGATTAGCTTTGGAACCAATTTCTTCATTGTATTTCCATTGTTCCATTTTCATCATGGTATGTAGAACCATAGAGAAAAATAACTAGAAACTCAGGTTTACTTGGGTCATCAGATATCAAATCATTTTATTGGTGTTCTGAACAATTTGACATTGAAAACCAGATTTCCACACTAAAAAAATACTACCAAAAAGCCCATTAAAGAGAAAAATCCAAGAATTTGGATAATTGAATCCTCTGAGATATTGGTTCATCTTAGAAGATTCATTTTTGAAAAAGTGGCTCTTTGGTAGCTAGTTTTGCCACAGCATTATCCATGGAATTTCTCATTTTGAAAAGTGGCTCTTTGGTATCACTAGTTTTGAATTCTAAAGGTCAACGCGTTTGACATTTTGACCTTGCATTTGACATTTTAAAATGAGCCTTTACTAAACGTGTCATTCTGTTGGAGACCTGTGCTGTGCCTCTCTGAGTTTTCCATTCAACCATTCTCTTGCCTTCCGGTCGGTTACCCTTTCTTCTAAAACCCTAGCCCTAACTAATGAGTTCAGTTGAAGATCACTCTTTCTCTCTCAGTTTCCTCTATAAACCCTAGCCTCCTTATACAACACACACAGCACTTTCAGAGGTAGTTTTTCTTTTATTTTCTTCAAGGTTTAATGTTTTTAGATTTTAAATCTTATGCTTTCTTCTCTGGATTTATGCTTTCTTCTCTGTATATTCCCATTAAAATTACCTTGAAATTAAAGCTGCTCATCAATTACTGTAGTTAACTAATTTTAATTATTTTTAATGATTTTATAGCATTTCTGAATGTGTATATTCTGGATTGTGTGTATATCACAATGGATTTCTCAAACTTCTCGAAGAAATCATGAAAATGTGGATAATTGAAGTTTTCAAACTGCAACTTGATTTCACATAATGCCATATGATATTGAATATCTAGTGTGTGGATTTTGTGTTGATTTTATTGAGTATTTGTATGCTTAAACATGAATAGCTATGTACTGAATTGTGAATCTTGGTTTACTTTTTAGGAACTCCTACGACAAGGCAACAATATGGATGTGGGAGAGGATAGGATTAGTAAACTTCCTGATCCATTAGTTCATCATATACTCGCATTTCTTCCAACCAAATCTGCTGTTTCCACTTGTGTTTTATCGAAAAGATGGAAGAATGTCTGGGTATCTATTCCAGCTCTTCATTTCCAAAACTGGGAACCTCCTAGAATCAGGTTTACCAGGATTGAAGATTATGATGAGCAAGCCATTATCTTGGAGACGAATAAGTTCATGGATTTTGTGGATAGGGTATTGGTTCAACGCAATATGTTAAACATAAAGAAATTTTGTCTCGATTGTGAAAATGGGTTTTTCGATCATAAGCGAGTGAATGCATGGATCACTACGGCAATGAAATGTGGAATCAAAGATTTCATTTTTTCTGGGTGTTACTCGTACCCAAACAATGGGAAGATGATTCCTGATTCCCTTTTCACCTGTGAATCGTTAACTACGTTAGACTTTCAGTTTGTAGAACAGGATGGGCTCGATCTTCCAGAATCAATTTCTCTTCCGAGACTAAAGATCCTTCGGCTTACGAATATTGTATATGATGATGAGAAATTGGCAGGAAAGCTCTTCTCCAGTTGCCCAGTACTTGAAGAATTGTGTTTGACTGATTGTAGTTGGCAGAATTTTTATTTCATACGAGTTTCAGCTCCTAGGTTGAAGTCCTTCACTCTAACTGGTTGTCTGAGAAGTAATATGGAAGATGTCAAGGTCAAGATTGATGCACCAAATCTATCATCCTTCACTTTCTGTGATTGGCTACCAGAAGATTTTGTTGTGGATGGTTTTCCGTCGCTACATGATGCAGATTTATACTACAACTATGGTGACATAGAGAGCAGATTTCTTCCTATATCTAAGTTTATAGGGAAGCTCTGCAATGTAAAAGTCTTGAAAATATCTGGTGCTTACTTTAAGGTATGATCGCTTACCTTTTTTTGCTTCTTTTTCTTCGAATCTTAGGTGGCCAGATTATTCTATACATTTCCTTGGGTCCTTAAGAGAGTGACCTTGAGTTTGGCTTCTAACTTGGCCAACATGATAGTTAAGTCTTCGTTTCTGCATCTATTGTTTTCTCTTTTGTACCTTGAGTTCTGTTCAGATCCCTCCTTTCTGTATCTATTTTTGTTTACTCTTTTCTCATGGCTAAAGAATTAGTCTTTGTTACAGGACTGAATGCAAATTTACCTACAAATCAAGATGATTATAATTGTTTCCACATTATTTTATTTTCTTCTTCTATACCTTGTTATTAGATTCTCAAGCTCGCAAAGGCTCTATCTACTGGTTTCCCCGCTTTTCATAATTTGATCAGTTTGGAAATCTATGATATTCGTTATCTGCAAATGAAGACATTACTCAACTTTCTAGAGTTCTCGCCAAACTTGGAAGCACTCGTCATCAAGAAGGTATGTTACCCTTCTCAAATCTGTTTGTCGTTGCAGTTGCTATTTAACTAATACAAGAAAAGAAGTTACACAGTTAAAATCATTACCTACTTCTTGGCCTTGTCAATTTTTGTCATTTTTGTCTGAACTTGAAACATGGATTGTAGGTCAAATTTAGTGGCAAAGTCGACGAGAACACTTTGACATTTAACAAAGTGCCTAGTTGTTTGGAGTGCCTCAAGTCAATCGAATTTCAGAAGTTCAATGGGTACCCGAAGGAGCTGGAGATGGTTAAATTTGTTCTGAAGCATGCAAGAGTTCTTCAAACGGTCACTATGGAAACTTCATATACTGTGGAGGATGATGACATGGATCCATCAAAGACGCAAAAGAATCTTAAAGCTAAGGAGGTTGAAGCTTTGAACAAGAAAATTACAATGCAGTTGGGAATGTCACCATGGGCTTCAGCAGGTTGTGTCATTAAGTTTTCAAGTTCCTAAATCTTGTTTTTTCTTATTCTTGTTAAACCATAGTATAGGTTGCTATGTTTTGTTTTTGATTTTGTGGGCAATTAAACTGGCAGTGAGCGGAATGGAGCTAGGTTATTGCTTTTACATTAGTAGGAATATCAGTTTATTAGATGATAGTTTTTGAACTTAAAGGAGCTAGGTTTTAAAACTTGAATGTGTGAATCCAATCTTGTGGAGTTGAACAAGTAACTGTTCGTTTGTGATAGACTATCCTTTTCAAATGAATTGTCCCTAGTCGTTGATTTATTTTTCTTTTATTATTGCAAACTAATTCTTGAGATTCATGGAGTTTTTGTTCTAGTGGAGGTTTCACTTTGAAGATCTTGAGCCTAAACTATGGAAATCTGTTTCATTAATGTGCGATTCTCTTAGTGTCAAAGTGTAGGTAAGTTGTTATGCATTGAAGGATTGATGGTCATCTATTTGGGTTCATTCCTGTTTTGCTGTTTCATTGTACATGAGTAATTAGAACCTTATAAACTGCTTGTACCTGAAACTTTATGTTGAATCTGTCTATGTAAGTTAATATAGAAAATGATGAAAACATGGATTGGAGGGTGCAGTGAACCAATCTCCATAGCCTAATCAGATTGCACTGAATCTAATACTGGCACATCGTTGGCGAATGGATATCAATGCAGTTTATACAGATAAGTAATCTTGCAGTTTATAGTACAGGTCCTAATATCCTAAATGCAAGCTTTAAGCCTGTCATTCCTAAAGTTCAGGCAAAATTAAGTTCCTGGCAGGGGTAAAATGTAGGTGCAAGCAGGCACCATGTAACTTAAATTGTGAAATTCAAGTACACGCCAGAGCTTAAGAAACAACTTTAAAATTGTTGCTGCTGATTCATGGCTTAACAATCAAATTGTAGGTGATAAATCTTGGGGCATTGTACACCCTCTTGTAACAGTCCGTTAGTAATTTTATAAATTTCATGCTTCAAAAAAAAAAACAACTTTAAAAAGAAATTTACAGTTTGCAAAATACAACTGACAAAGTGCTGTGCCTGGGCAAACTGCAGCACACAAAAATAATGCAAAAATAAAAATGCACCAGCCGGGAATCGAACCTGGCAGGGTACTATTCTACCACTAGACCACTGGTGCTTGTTGAGATTCTTTTGTTCAGAATTTTCATATCATATTATCGATCAAGACTGACGCTCCAATTCGTAGAGTGATTTCCAGATTTAGATGCATGTGTCCCTAGGTGTTGATGCAGCTGACAAAAGGATGTTCAGATTGAGGAAATCTATACTTCACAAAATTACTGTGAAGAACTTGGATCTACATGCTACCAGCAGTCTAAATACCAAATGTGTAAGAATGTCTGCTCTATACGGTTGGTTAACATATATTTAGTGGCATCGGTGACTGATAATATCCTCCGGCGCATTTCATTGACAAACTTTAAATGCTCTCGTATGTGAAGGCATTTGGATTAATTTTCAGTTAAACATTTCGGATTTGAGGATTTCAAAAAGCAATTGTCTTGCCTTCTTAATGTTTCCAGATTTGCACAACCCATTCTTAGTGACATTTGGTACAACTTCCGCACCAGTTATATTGGGAAAAGAGATTTCAGAGCCTCATCTACTGAACCTGTTTAGTATGATCACAAGATCTTAACCATGGCGTAGCAAAATTATCGAAGAAGAGTCCCATCTATGTTGTGTCAGGCACGCCTAAGAACAAAAATATTAAAAAGAAGTTCATTCACATTTTTGCGCCTAAGAGGTTTTATTATCTAGGCGCTCCTTGGGTGACTCTTGCGCCTAGGGCGCCTTTTGCAATCTTCAGCGCAATGCTCCACTAACTTCTTTGATCATCCTTTGTCCACATAACTTGATCAGAATTCAATAATCCCTCTGAAGCTAAAATGTCTCCATAGTAATTGTTATGGAAATTTCTTGGGGTTATAATATCCATAACAAATAAGTTTTGATCACCACCGGACTAGATTCCGCAGCATAGGATTGATGAGTGTCGTGTCAATTGGACCATTGCCGTTTTGACAGTATAGTCTTTGGAACGTGTTGTTTGGTGCAGGAATGTTGTTTTTTGAACTTGCATCCCTTGAATCTCTTCTTCCCAGTTTGGACCGCCAGCCTGTGGATTTACCCAATAAAAATTAATTAACATCCTGATTAACTAGTAAAGATCCGGTTTCGATATCACCAAATATGCTTGAGCAGGGCTTAAGGGAATTAGTGAAAGCTGAGGTAGGACTTGTGTACCAAAACAGCAGGGGTAAAATGTTGGTGATAGACTATCTTTTTCAAATAAATTATCCATACTCTTTGACTTGATTTATTTTCTTTTATTATTGCAAAATACTAATTTTTGAGATTCATGGAGTTTACGTTCTAGCCTAAATAAATTATGGAAATCTTGTTCATAAATGTGCGATTCTCTTAGTGTCAAAGTGTAGGTAAGTCGTCATGCATTGAAGGATTGATGGTGTTCTATTTGGGCTCCGTCCAGTTTTGCTGTTTCATTGTGCATGAGTAGTTAAAACCTTAAAAACTGCTTGTACCCGAAACTTTGTGCCGAATCTGTCGATGTAAGTTATTATAGGAAATGATGAAAACATGGATTGGAGTGTGCAGTGAACCAGTCTCCATAGCCTAATCAGATTACACTGAATCTAATATTGACACATCGTGGGCGAATGGATATCAATGCAGTTTATACAGATAAGTAGTAATCTTGCAGTTTATAGTACAGGTCCTAATATCCTAAATGCAATCTTTAAGCCTGTCATTCCTAAAGTTCAGGCAAAATTAAGTTCCTGGCAGGGGTAAAATGTTGGTGCAAGCAGCTAGAACTGGTCCACTTAGTTCTGGGTGCAATGGCTGGCTGCTTATCATGTGTTCTTTTAAGATGACTAAGCATTCTCACAGTTGTATTTTGCAAAAAAAATTGATGTTTCCAAGGTTTAAGAGCTTAATAAAGCAGTGCTATTGGAACCATTTGGTGTGTTTCATGTGTACTTTGTCAGTTGTATTTCGCAAAATGTAAATTTCTTTTATGTTGTTTCTTAAGCTCTGGCGTGTACTTGAATTTCACAACTTATAGTCGTTGCATGGTCCCAGCACACAAAAATAATGCCAAAAATTTAAAAATGCACCAGCCGGGAATCGAACCCGGGTCTGTACCGTGGCAGGGTACTATTCTACCACTAGACCACTGGTGCTTGATGAGATTCTTTTGTTCAGTTTCATCTACAATTGAGGACAAAACTGACACTCCAGTCCAATTTGTATACTACCTTTCAGATTTAGATGCATGTGTGTCTCTAGGTGTTGATGCAGCTGACAAAAGGATGTTCTGAGGAAATCTATACTTCACAAAATTACTGTGAAGAACTTGGATCTACATACCAAATGTGTAAGAATGTCTGCTCTATACAACTGGTTAACATATATTTAGTGGCATCGGTGACTGATAATATCCTCCGGCGCATTTCATTGGCAAACTTTAAATGCTCTCGTATGTGAAGGCATTTGGATTAATTTTCTTGGACCATTGCCGTTTTGACAGTATAGTCTTTGGAACGTGTTGTTTGGTGCAGGAATGTTGTTTTTTGAACTTGCATCCCTTGAATCTCTTCTTCCCAATGGAACTTCCCAGTTTGGACCGCCAGCCTGTGGATTTACCCAATAAAAATTAATTAACACCCTGATTAACTAGTAAAGATCCGGTTTCGATATTCACCAAATATGTTTGAGCAGGGCTTAAGGGAATTAGTGAAAGCTGAGCTAGGACTTATGTACCAAAACAGCAGACTTCAAATCCTCATGTAGATTTACTGATGGGGTTTGATCGTTTCTCGCTGGTTATAGAACCACTGCTATCCAGCAACAATGATGCATCAAAACACTGCAATAATGTGATAAGTGATGGATCAACAAGAGAATATTAACTTAAACTCTACGTGCAATGCTTGATAAACCTGCACAGAGGAAGTACCGTGAAAAGTAACCTCCCAAAGCTGTCCAAAATGGGTTAAAGTCGAGAGTTCATCAGCAGCAGCGCAACACTTCAAATCTCTTAAGCTTCTTCTCTTCAAGGGTCACAGGCTCCAACGAACTTTTTCTGCCAGGACATCATGGCATTCAGCTTAGAACCCGCAGCGGGACCAAATGTTTTTCTTCTTAGTTTTGGTGGGGTGCGCCAGGCCATTGCAGTAGTGCAACGCAAGGGCGACGCGAGAACCCCAGCAGCAAGCTGCTGTGATGGGAACTCCCCCATGAAAAAAATTAATTTAATATCGTGTGAGCCGATGGCTCACATATCAGATATTAAAGCGATAAGAACAGATACTACACTTGATCTTAGCCAAAAGGCCGAGAAAGGTATGCTTCTTCCTGATTCTGGCTTCTTCTTTTATAGCGTCTTCTTTCCGTCCCTCTGCTCTAGGATAGACTATGTGGGACTAAATCTGACAAATTTCCATGGGATAAGTCCAGTTTAGAGTAATAGAAATTTCTTTTGTTTATTCTTTCAAAATTGAGTTGTACATCCATCCACCGAGAGAAAATCCGAAGTTTCTCTCATGAAACCATGAAGGTTTGATAAATTGGGATATTCGACGGGATAAAGCATTCCAATTGCTTCGTCAAAGTAGATGCTGATGTTACGTAACATTATGATCAATATCGATCGATAAGAACACGTTTTGCTGGTTGGGGGACAGCTAGTGATTGTTTCTTGTAGTTCGACAGAGACAAGGATATGAAACTAGCTTATTTGTTGCTGAAATCCACTCCTTTATGTTGAGATTGTACTGAAAAGGCCATAAACAAATGAAAGTATGTAACAGTTGAAATGAAAAACTAAGCAGAGTTCTGCAATTATGAACTGTCCAAGTTTGCAAATAAAAGACGCAGGTTGAGGTTTTTCTTTAAGTACAAAAGTGTACACTTTCATTCGGACCAAGGGTCTCATATAGTTGGCACCAACTGACCATTCAATTTTATTAGGAGATATGTACATTTGTATGTATATTCTATATATGGCTAGGAGATATGTTAATTAGGAAAGATAATATTTTTGGTGTAAATTTGTTTTTATGTTTTCTCCCTATTTAGTCTTAGAGAAAGAGATTGTAATCTTAAGCTTTTGATAATACAAAATCTTCATCTTCTCTACCTTGTCGTTTCATGGCATCGAGCGAGAAAAGACTTAATCTATTTAAATTTAAGTCAGAAAATTTTGCTTAAGATTAGCACCATGACTGTTGTAGCTAATGTAGCGATCACAACTATTAATTCTGTTGGAGGATCTCTATTGTCGCAAGATCGACTAGGTCTTACCAATATTCTTACTGATACCCAATGGGAAACCATTGTGCAAATTCTTAAAACTTCGAATAATGATTCGGGTAAATGGATACTTGATACAGGGGCTTCACGACATATGACAGGAAGTAAAGAATTTTTATTTAAGACTCATAAAATAAGTTTTTCTTCCGTGAAGCTTCCGAACGGCACATACTCTCATGCTCCATGCGAAGGCACTGTGGTGTTTGGAAACAATATGGAATTATTTCGTGTTTTATTCGTTCCTGATCTCCACTGCAACTTGATTTCTTTAGCATGTTTAATTAAAGATTTGAGATGTATTGTCACTTTGACTGATAAATTATGTGTGATACAGGACCGCACTACGAGAACGGTGATTGGTGTGGGTGAGGAACGAGACGGGGTCTATATCTTCCATAGTGGAACGCTCATTCCGCAAATCGAGTATCTCATTGGAGAAGATTATTGTTTATGGCATAGACGGTTAGGTCATGCGTCTAATAAGGTTGTTTCCTTACTTAGGGTATGAATAAAGTTGATTGTCGAAATCTCTTAATGAACCATGTGATATTTGTTTTAAAGCTAAACAAACTCGGACTACTTTTAGGTTAGTGAGAATAAAGGCGATGACATCTTCGATTTAGTTCATTGTGATGTGTGGGGACCTTACCGTACTCCATCTTCTTGTGGTGCACATTACTTTCTTACCATTGTCGACGATTATTCTCGTTGTGTTTGGGTTTATTTAATGGCACATAAAAGCGAGGTGGTGGAAATTTTTGAATTTTTATGCTATGGCTAAGACACAATTTGATAGACATCTCGAAGAAGGTGCTTGTGATGATAATGGTACGGAATTTCTTCCATTAATTCCTTTCTTTGTTAAACAAGGTATCGAATTTCAAACTTCATGTGTAGATACACCACAACAAAATGGGCGAGTTGAACGCAAACATCGTCATATATTAAATGTGGGCCGTGCTTTACGATTTCAAGCCAATTTACCTCTTCGGTTTTGGGGTGAATGTATATTAAGTGCTGCTTATATTATTAATCGCACGCCTACTCCCTTGCTCAATGGAAGAACTCCATATGAATTTTTACATAAGAAGCCTCCTATTTTTGCTCATATTCGGGTATTTGGATGTTTGTGCTATGCAAGTATTGTGCCTCGTGATCGTAATAAATTTAATCCACGAAGTCGGAAATGTATCTTTGTTGGTTATCCTTATGGGAAAAAAAGGTTGGAGACTATTTGATTTGGAAACGAAGCAATTCTTTATATCATGTGATGTTGTTTTCTTTGAAAACAAATTTCCTTATGCGATCGTTTCTTCCGATACTTGAGTAATAACGGAGAATGCCAAGTTGAGCTGGATACGGGATACGGTTGGAAATCTTTGCGAAACAGTCGGATTTTTTGTCGACACTACTACTTGATTGGTAATTCAAAAGTTACTGGTGAACTGCAAGCATCGGTACAGGAGACCAGAGAGTGTCGGTTGGTGACAGTACATCAACAGATATAGGAGCCGTATGATCGACTTGTCCGCATACGAAATTATGAGGCCCCGTCCGGTAGTGACAAAACTGCTGCTCTGTCAGGCAAAGTGATATACAACACTCGAATAGAAAATGTAAAGCTTTGTCCTAAGCAGTGACATAGCTACTTCTTCAAGAAGTGAGGGACAAAGACACTTGTCCGGTAGTGACAATGTTAATAATGAGCAATTCTTGTATGGAAGTGACGATAGGACTTCTCCAGGTAGTGTTGTAAAGAATTTATCTAATGGTGACAGGAAGCCGAACAGTCACGAGACAGTAATAGAAGCCGAACAGTCCAGACAGTAATAGAAGCCGAACAGTCACATGCAGTGACAGACACCAAACAAACCCGGGATCATCAGTTGCTTCAAGGGATGATTCTGTCTCATTTGGGCTTCAGCAGAACATGTCGACAGTATCGGAAGACATGATGCAGCTGCCGATCATACATCGATGCGGCTTTACACCTGCTTTGTAGCTTTATTACCAACTACCGACGGACGTGATGTTTGTGATATGCACGATAAGGAAGTTCGACGTAGTGTCCGTTCTCGAATTCCTAATACTCGGTTAAAGGATTATGTATGTATCTTTGTCAAAGAAATAGACCCCGGCTCCTCCACTCCTCACTCGTCAACGTTCTCAGTACGCCTTATCCCATAACTAATTATGTGTCTTGTGCAAATTTTTCCGCTAATCATACTCGTTTTTGGCGGCGATTACTACCCTTAAAGAACCTACCGGTTTATCTTTGAAGGCATTCGCCTTCCCCGTTGGCGTGTAGCAATGTCCAAGGAAATCAGTGCTCTTGATAAGAATGGCACGTTATCTATTACTTGATCTGCGCCCAGGAAAGAAGGCTATTGGTTGTAAATGGGTTTACAAAATTAAATATAATTCCGATGGTACTGTCGAGCGGTATAAGGCTCGCTTAGTTGTCCTTGGTAATAGACAAGTGGAAGGGGTGGATTATCATGAAACATTTGCTCCGTAGCTAAAATGGTTTCGGTTAGAACATTTTTAGCGATGTGATTGCTCGTGATTGGGAGTTACATCGGATGGATGTTCACAATGCTTTTCTACATGGGGATCTTGATGAAGAAGTATATATGCAACTTCCTCCAGGTTACTCGACTAGTTCTCCTGGTAAAGTGTGTCGACTCCATAAATCTCTATATGGTCTTCGTCAAGCTCCTCGTAATTGGTTTGCTAAGCTTGCAGGTGCTCTTAAGACTTTTGGGTTTGTACAGTCTTATGCTGATTATTCTCTATTTACCCTACGACGAGGTGAGAATTCTATTAATGTACTTGTCTATGTGGATGATTTAATTATTGCTGGGAACAATTCCGCTGCTATTACCGCTTTTAAAGCATATTTAAGCCGTTGTTTTCATATGAAAGATTTGGGAAATCTCAAGTATTTTCTTGGCATTGAAATGTCTCGAGGAGCTGATGGACTATTTTTATCTCAACGAAAATACACATTGGATATTCTGTCTGAGACTGGACTTCTTGGAGCCAAACCAGCTACTTCACCCATTGATCAACATCATCGTTTGGCTCTTGATGATGGACCTTTGTATTCTGATTCATCCCAGTACCGTCGGTTGGTTGGACGCTTGATTTATTTGACCATTACGCGCCCTGAATTGTGTTACTCGGTGCATGTATTGGCTCAATTTATGCAGACTCCTCGAGTGTCTCATTGGGAAGTGCTCTCCGAGTTCTTCGTTATCCGAAGGGACATCTGGTCAAGGGATTGTTTTACGCAAGGATAGTGCTCTTCAACTTACCGCTTATTGTGATTCGATTGGGCCTCTTGCCCTCTTAGTCGTCGTTAAACATCTTGGTTACTTTATTTTTGGGAGGCTCACCTATATCTTGGAAGACAAAGAAGCAACACACTGTATCTCGTTCTTCTGCTGAGGCAGAGTACCGTTCTATGGCTCATACTTGTAGTGAGCTCACGTGGCTAAAGGCATTATTAAAATCTCTAGGTGTGTTCCACTCTCAGCCTATGCGCCTTTACTGTGATAGTCAATCCGCACTTCATATCGCCGCTAATCTGTTTTCATGAACGCACCAAACATATTGAGATTGATTGTCATTATGTACGTGATCAAGTTGATCTGGCGCTATTGTCACTTCTCATGTTCGCACAACCGCTCAGCTTGCAGACATTTTCACTAAAGCTCTTGGACGTCCTCAGTTTGAGATGCTTCTTCGCAAGTTGGGCATTCGTGATCTCCATGCTCCAACTTGAGGGGGAGTATTAGGAGATATGTACATTTGTATGTATATTCTATATATGGCTAGGAGATATGTTAATTAGGAAAGATAATATTTTTGGTGTAAATTTGTTTTTATGTTTTCTCCCTATTTAGTCTTAGAGAAAGAGATTGTAATCTTAAGCTTTTGATAATACAAAATCTTCATCTTCTCTACCTTGTCGTTTCAAATTTCCTTCTGTTCAATCAATTGTATATGGTCCTGTTTATCCTCACCTTGCCTCAAGTGCCTAGTATTTGGCAACAACACTAGTTCAGGAAAACCAACGGAGAACTTGGATTTCTAAGTCTTTTGAATCACTGGAAAACAACCTGAGTCCAGGACATGACTAGTCCAATGTGGGAAGGAATCGGAAATGAATAGTTATCTCCTTATATCCACAAAAAAACTTAGTTTTGTCACTTACAACTTGTTCAAGCTGGAGGAATACCATAAGCTGGAGGAATTGTCATTTGGATCTTTTTGTGCACTGCATTCAACACCAACGGAAAACAACAGATTATGTTTCGATTTGTCTGGAGTATAACTCGAAAGAAAAGTGAAAATAGATTCAGAAAAAGAACATACACCATGAATATGGATGCGGGAAACTCTGCAGGAAATTGGTCAGAAGGTGCAAGGGCAGAGGCACACACAAAGACTGCAAGGCACATATCACCTCTGGACCACGCTTCAAAATTTCGGGACCCCAATTTTCTTTTACTGATTTTGAATGGGTAGAGATAAAGCCAAGCCTTGAAAAGATAACTCTGGTTTTGAATATCGTTGGGTTCATAGTATGCCGTTTATAATAACAAGCAAGCACAGGGTATTCTTTAGTAAAAGGCGAAAGAATAGTTAGCACGGCTGCGTGAATTATCTGCAATGGTGATGTGTTACTAATGTACCAATATCAAGTGCTGAAATGAGATTATCATCAAACTGATAACGGTCGTGTGATATGTTTTGTATGCTTGTACAAAACTTCAGCAAACAAACTGATAATGGTTTTTGAGCTTTCAGGATGTTGAGGGTTAGGCTTACCCCAAATTTCATCTTATCGATTGATATTGAAAATGTGAATTTGTCACTGGGAAGATGAAGTGACAAAGTATAGTACAAAAACATTTGGATTTGAAAGTTGATGGGTTCCTCTTTTTCAAGAGAAACCCTCCAAAAATAGGCGTATGCCGCTTATAAACGGCAAGCACACGGTATTCTTTAGTAAAAGGCGAAAGAATAGTTCGCTCTGTGCTTACCGCACGGCTGCGTGATTCATTTGGAAGAGTGGAAGAGTTATTTTTATACACAGGTTTTTGAGTAGAGTTGTGGTTCCTAATCCTTGTGGGACTATCATTCTTCATTCAATCTGAGATTTAAAATTGTTATTAGTTCAGGTTTTTTTCTTCTAGGCTTGACCAAAGGAGGGATTCAAAACTTCAAATTGTACACATCCTGTTTCTAACTAAGGAGATGGACAGGGAAGGTTAACTTCCTAATGTTAAACACAATGGTTGAAGGGTTGTGCTCTAAAGGAAGTATTGTAGATGAGTTGAAAATTTACACTGCTTAAGCACTTGAGAGATATAAAGAAATGTTGTCCCAAACCTGATTCAAAGCCATGGCTAAGAATCGTTTTGTTTTGAAAATTGTTGGAGAAACCAAAAAATAGGCGTATGCCAATTACAACCGCCAAGCAGAACTCTATATGGGATTCGTCCAAGTTTCTTTCTGATCTTGCTAAGCGAAGTAGGAATTGCAATGTCTATTCAGTCTTAAGCATTGATCTTCAAGAAATGAATAAACACAACACTTAGCAGTCTCAGTAGACCATCTTGGCCGTGGACAGAAAAAGAGGACCTCCTTGGCAGTGGCTGCTGATCTCTCTAATGGAAACGCTACAGCCAACTAACACTGGAGTTTTTAAAGCTATAAATTTTGGGTTTGAAGCGTGCATGGCATCAGTTTTTGAACCTTTTTTTTTCTCCATGTCCTAAAAGGATTTTTAGGACAGTCTTTGGGTTTCCTAGTCCTAGGAGGGGACCTAAAAGGTGGCCAAGTTTTGCAACCTATATAACAAGCATTATTACTGGTGTATGTTTAACAATATTATAATGGGTGTTTTGGGGTTTCTTCTCTGTACGAATAATCTGAGCAAGAAACAGATTACTGGCGAACAGCATAATGGAAATCAGAGTAACGAGAAGAAGAAGTTTAATGGGTGTTTAGATTTAAGTGCCGATGATATACTGAAATCTCCAGCTGAATTATTAGGGAAAGGAAGTTTTGGTACTACCTACAAAGTTACGATGGATAATGGATATTTACTAGTTGTCAAGAGAATTCCAGAACCAAAGAAGAAAAAAATTGATGGATTTTTGAATGAAATCGGTGAATTAAGACATAAGAATTTATCGAGGTTACGAGGTTATTGCTCGTCGAAAGAAGAATTGTTGTTAGTTTATGATTACTTCTCTAATGGAAGTTTGTATTCCTTGCTGCATGGTGATCGAGGACCGGGTAGAATCCTATTAGATTGGCCGACAAGGTTAAGGTTTGCATCTGGTGTTGCCGAAGGGTTGGCTTTTCTCCATGCTGCGAATGACCGTAAGCTATTCCATGGGAACTTAACTTCGGAGAATGTAGTTATCGACCGGGAAAATAATGCTTGTATTGCTGATTCAGCGCTCTGTCACATTTTTGTTGCACCTGCAGATGTGGCACACAATGGATACAAAGCACCTGAGTTGATGCATAATGCAAAAAATTATAGAAAGCTGCTTTCGCAAAAATGTGATGTTTATAGCTTTGGTGTGATTCTATTGGAGATTTTGACTGGCAAAACGGCCTTATATGAAGAGGAAACAAGTTTGGTTAAGTGGGTGCAGTGTGTTGTTGGACGAAAAGATTGGGAATATTCAGAATTGTTTGATTTTGAACTTCCAAGAGATAAAGTTAGTCAGGGTGAAATGGTGGGTATACTTCAAATAGCATTGTTATGTGTAACTCGAGTTCCGAATGATCGGCCTAATATGAGTGTTGTGCACAAGATGATTGAAGATGTTAAAAGGAGAGGGAGAATTTCTGCAACTGCTGTCCGTAAGGCCGATGCTAATAACCACTCAACTGACTCGTCACATTCCCAGTTATCAGATGACGCCTTGCCGACCCAAAACTCAAGTTTCTAAAGAGTTTTTTGCACTTTGAAGCAGCAAAATGGAACACTAATTGATTTGTTAATATGCAATAATAATGTTCACTGCACTTTCTTTAAGAGTTTTTTGCACTTTGAAGCAGCAAAATGTGACAGTAATTGATTTGTTAATATGCAACAATATTTTCACTGCACTTTCTTTAAGAACTTACACAGTTAACATCGTTACCTACTTCTGTTAATGTCATAAGGCCTTGTGTGCAAGCCAAACTAGTAAAGGAGATAGCTCCCCAGCTAAGAAGAACAACTGCAGCTACTAGAGTTCAACATCCTATAACCATTGAGTAGAGTGCATGATGAAATTGAAACCATTCACAAACTTGTTTCTTTAAGATTTCCACCATTTTGGGACACGTCAAACTACAAGGCCTAATAATAAGCTGAAACTGACACTCTTGTTTTGAAGCTCTTTACACTAACAGAAAACAATAAACTAAAACTCAAAACGATTGTTTTAATGTTTTGGTAGGGGTGACGCGCGAGAACCCCAGCAGCAAGCTGCTGTGATGGGAACTCCCCCATGAAAAAAATTAATTTAATATCGTGTGACCCGATGGCTCACATTTCAGATATCAAAAAACATCGCTGCCATGGTAAGCATCTGCAATTTCCGCTGCATGAGTTCATGAATATCCTTTAGATACACAATTGGGAAAAAGTCCATCAATGTTGGAGTTATGTCGTAATACTTCAAACTACTTTTCTAGAGCTTGCATCGTTTGCGCTTTAGCTCTATTTCGGATGCTTACAAGTTTTTTTATGTATTTCCAAGCAGATGGCTGATATATGAAACATGAGCTATAAACAGATTGGCTGACAAAGAAAGTAAACTGACATATAAGAAGCAATTTCAATCTCTATGTCAATTAGCAACTTTCATATGAACTTTGAGATTGAAGTATACAGCTGAATTGGCCTGAAAACAAGACTACCAGCTGAAAGGGAACTCTTCAAACTCATCTAGCCTCATCTAGCAGCTTTATCAGCACACTACAAAATTGCACCCCGAAACTGAAACTTTAAGCTGCAGAGAGGCAACGCAACGGAAAACAAAAAAAAATTGCTATCTTAGGAAAAAATATGGGAACATTATCTATATACCCCTACTATGAGACCCCTTGCAAAAATACCCTTATGAACTTTACAAATACCCCTAAGCCTAATACATTACTAAAATACCCTCCTTTATATAGTGTATATACAAAACCACTAACCACTATTTAAAAACAAAGGAAAAAAAAAAAACTACATCTACTGTCCACCACCACCACTGTCCACCGCCAACCACCGCCGCCGCCGCCCACCACCACCGCCGCCGCCAACACCGCCAACCACCACCACTGTCCACAACCGCCAACTACGACCACTGTCCACCACCGCCGCCACCAATAACCGCCACCCACCGCCACCACCAACCACCACCGCCGCCAACCACGGCCACCGGCGACCACCACTACCATGTGGAGTCAACTTGCTGAAGTTGTGTCCATATAGGAGGCAACTAGCTCAAGTTGTCTCCAAAAGTGGAGGCAACTAGCTCAAGTTGTCTACAATAAATAATGTCCATATCGGAGGCAACTAGCTCAAGTTGTCCTCAAAAGTGAAGGCAACTAGTACAAAGTTGTCTTCAAAAGTGAAAGCAACTAGCCCAAGTTGTCTCCAAATATGGAGGCAACTTGTTCAAGTTGTCTCGGTATATGGAGGCAACTAGCAGAAGTTGGGTCCAACGACATGAAGTTATGTTCAAGCAATACATTCCTTGAACCACTATTATCCAACTGCACCTTTTCTTCAAGTGCACAACTGCAACACATACACAGTGCAACACAATCCTTGGTTGCGACACAATTAAGCCTCCACTCCACCAGCACTATAATCCTGAAATCTCCAGCTCTGCAACAACATCAGCCCTGACAATTCTATCTTCTGCATCTCATTGTAACCACAACACAACAACAATTCCATGCGGCACAACCTCAGTTATAGCAGCAACCATCTCTTCTTCCCCTTGACATTTTGGTGTAAAATCATCAGCTAAAGGCTTTGCTCCAGCTGTATGATGAAAGATTACAAGAAAACCCCCATGCGCTGCAATAAATAAAAATATCGAACAAGAATGTTATGAAAGCCCATCCCAACCATCTTACAAACATAATCCTAATATTTCACTTAAGTATAAAAGGCGCTAAAAGAAATTAGCTACCTACAATCTCACATAAATGACAATGAAAGGCCTAGACATATTTCTGGAGCCAAGGATCTTCTTTAATAAATAGGAATAAAATTAGAATGCCCTGTTATCTAAAAAAAATGACTGAATATTCATCAAAGTTTAACTTAGATACCCAAATGTTAGCACTTGTAATTCTGATATTAAAAAAGGAATCAACATACAAATGAGCTTAATAAAGTGAGTGAGTGAGTGAATGTGCATCACTATTGCAATCCATGAAGGGAGGGAGCTCATAAGTGCCTACACTTGGTTTTCAAGACGAGCTTAATAAAAATGAGCTTGTATAAATGCGCTTTATAAACTTGATTTTCAACCTAGGCAGCAAGATGGTTTCATAATGATTCTTCCAACTGAAGTGAGAATCAAATCACAACAAGCATGAAGTGAATTTGAGACATAAAATAACAATTTCTAATCCGAATCAAAGAAAATATGAAATTCCAATTGATAAAATTGTTAAGGACTACACCACTATTAAGTATTGTTAAGGACTACACCACTATTAAGCATTGCCAATTAAATGGTCGTAATACAACATGTTTGTTTGTATCTAGGATATTATAACAGATTCAATCAAACAGCACTGATAGGGTGGGCACACCTTTAAAAAACAAGAAGATCTAGTTACTCAACCAAATAAGATCCAAGAGAGCTTATAAATATCATTGTCGGCACAACATAATACTATACATATATATATTCAGCTCTAACTAATTTCTTTATTTTAATACATTCTTTTCACACATTCATTCAAACACTAAGTACACATAATTCACCAACAAAATGTAAAGAAAATCAATTCAATCATTCACCAACCACCTCCAACAATAACAATTCATATTTATAATTGCGTCTCCTACCACTGAATGTTTTGAATCCATAGAACATATATCTCCAAATGTGAGAAGTAATTTCACTTAGAGATACGTATCTGCTGCAATATTATTTCAGACCTAATCTAACTCAATAAATTACCATCTGTTTTCAACAACCACCTAATTCAATTCAAAATCCCCAATTGGGGAAAAACAATTACATATCTTAAATTGAGTTATCAAAATACAACATAATCGAATATCAAAACTCATTATCAATTTCTACAAAAGCAAAAGTAATTTAGATACTGATATTGAGGTAGGAGTAGATACCGAACCATAACTTTCTGAAATCTGTTCATCTTTCAACATCCGACCCTTGTTTATGAAATCCTGCTGCTTCTTCTAGTGATTTCAAAATTCATCGAAAAATTAGTTGATGATTTCACTCGAAACATTCAAATCTCTCCCTCTCTCGAATCTCACTGGAAGCAAAAAGAAACAAAAAGTGGTGGTGGAGATGGAGATGGATATGACGGTGGTGGCGATGGAGATGATGGTGGAGAGGTATTATTTGATCGATTTTGGTAGTGGTGATCTAGGCAGCGGTGAAGCTGGTGGAAGAGGCGGCTGAAACACAGAAGAAGTTTGAGATCTGAAATGTAAAACGAAACAAAATTAATCTCGTTTAATGGGTAAAACTGGAATAAAAATATTTTTCAGGAAGGTGAGGGGTATATACATAATGGATAAGGGTATTTGTGAAAGACCCATAAATACTAGGGGCATATATAACATTCCCACAAAAAATATTGTAGGCGCAGGCGGGATCAGCCACCACATCCCTAAGTCCGTCTGGTCGCTCGTAATACCCCGCAAGGGCGAGCTACATGGTAAACTACAGATCCTGTACGCTTACCTCGCTGCTGATGTTGCTGATCTAGCGGCATATAAACCAAAAGCAAATGAGTTATTTACACAATGTGGGACTAAGCTATTGTAAACTAAAAACCAAGAATTTTTTACTTTTCCTCCCGAACAAGGGAAAAGTGAGAGATTTTGGAATCTGAAAATGATTCTCAAATTAGGAATGGGATTTTCTTTTATGATTTCTCTCTTTCACACTCAGATTTGGGAGGAAGGGAAATCATTGACAAAGCAATTTTCAAACAAGGACACGGTGAACTCTTCAAATCGTTGGAGGTAAACTGCTCTCCCATATGAAATGTGTGGAACCATGCTTGAGAAGAAGCTGATGTTGTTGCTATAGCAAGCTGCTAGTAGGTAGCTTGTACATTACCTTTGGAAACCATTCTGGGAGAATGTTGGATCAAAAAAAGGTTCAACATTGAAAAAAGAGAAACAAGTTCATGCTGCATAACAATTCTGAGCGCATCATCTTATGATTACATATACCTGACAAGGTTCTTCACTTGGAATGTTAAATGGTTTAGTCTTCACTTGGACAATCACATTCGTCCAATTAAGAAATGCTTACTCCACCAAGAAAGACACAAGTACAATACATGGGAATAGCAACTACAGTTAATGTTCTGCCTAAAGAAAGATTATGCCACCAGCTCAATTCCGAGAAAGCTGGCTGATCATAGTTACAATGAAAAACCTAGATGTCTAAAGACAGATGAGTAAAGGGGGTACAGAAAATGCGACATGTGGAGTCCAACTATCATTTCATTTCATTCCATAATCCAATATCCATATATTCTAAAAACAAACTGAAACCAATTTCATTTCACAAAGATGTTCGTAAGTTACTCATATAAGGATTCCAACCTGTGATACGATTAAATATGAAGATTTAACTGCAATTTCTGAAAAAAGAACAATTTTCCACATCCATAAAAAGTGCAGTAAGAAAACACAAGCATAGTGGTAAGTCGGTAGAAAAGCTCAAGTGAAATTATCATCTAACGTTACTACATTAGATGGTTGACAAATTCTTAAAGGCTTCTAGTCGCTAGACAAAATTGGATACTCAATTTAAACACCAACATTCCGTAAGTGAAAGGGAAAAAGGAAGACAAAAAAAGTAAATTTCCGAGAGTTGGGAAAACCTTACTCAAAATTTGGTTGAACAAAGCTTTGTTCTAATCGCCCGCCTTCAAAATTTACCAATTAAACCCAGTGAATTGGCAGAATGCTTGTGGGTCCCATATCTTCATTTCTCCAACCAGGTAAGCACAAAGCTACATTGGCAGCATCTCGAGAAATTCTGTCTGTCAATTATCTATTCCGATCCACTCTACAACATTATGATGACAAAGTTTCACACTTGCGATCTATGCAACAAATGTTTAATTTTAAGATTTGGTGGGGGTGCTCAAGGAGAGAAGAGGACGTGAATTTCTTTGAAGGGGGTCAACTTATTGTTGCTGGTCTCTCCAAATGGTAAGTTGCTATATCTCTCAAGCAAAGAACATCACATTCCAACAATCGGAAATCGATTACATAAAGAATTGTTATGTAATTCATCCGATGGCGTTGTTTTCAGAGCAGTGTGTGTGAAAGGTAAGAAACCTAGATTTTCTTCCTTTGGTAGTGTATTACTAGACCTGAAGCATCTAGTCTAGATTGTTTGGAATGTGTTGTTTGGTGTTGATTTTTGAACCACTCAAACTTGCATCCCTTGAATCTCTTCTTCCCAATGGAACTTCCTCGTTCGGACCACCAGGCAGCTTGTATACATGCATATATCTACAAGAAAATATGATATGTAATACTAACTTATACCCTACGTGCAATGCTTAGCAAACCTGCACAGGTATGGTGATGTCTAACGAGGGGAAGTACCGTGAAAAGCAACCTTCCAAAGCTGTACTTGTTTTACCATAACATTTATCGGCCAGCATGTTGTATTACTTCCACACATACTTTATAAGGATCTATTACCATGTTAAACGCATAGTTGCAATTAGATTCAGCAGATGCTCTATGACCACCACCAGCTATCAACTGCAGGTTCATAATGAAGTTTCCTTCAAAACACTTCAAAACACTAAAAGAACTTTTTATAAGGGAATTTGAAAAAGAGCATTTTTAGAAGCAGCTCTGTGATTTTCAAATTGGGTTTCTCCAAAATGATACAGGTTATAGCACTGTGATTTATTGGATTTCTCCAAAATGAGTTAATGTCCAAAGTTCATCAGCAGCATCTCAAAACTTCTCTTTCAAGTGCTACAGGCTCCAGTTAACTTCTTAGCCATAAGTGAACTTAGAAGAGAAGCAGGAACAAATGTTAATCTTAGTTTTCGTGGGGTGCGCGGGCCATTGGCAAAGGCGACGCGTCGTCTGCTGGCTGTGATGCGAACTCCCCATGGTGAACTTCGAACTGCAAAGCGGGAACAAATGTTTAATTTTAAGATTTGGTGTGGGTGCGCCAGGGCCATTGCGGTAGTGCAACGCAAAGGCGACGCGTGAGAACCCGGCAGCAATTTCTTTGTTATGAGAACTCCCCATGAAAAAAATTAATTTAATATCGTGTGAGCCGATGGCTCACATATCGGATATTAAACCGATAAGAACAGAGATACTACACTTGATCTTAGCCAAAAGGCCGAGAAAGGTATGCTTCTTCCGGATTATGGCTTCGTTTTTATAGTTTCTTTCTTCCGTCCCTCTCTGCTCTAGGCTAGTCTATGTGGGACTAATTCTTAAGCTCTTTGTGTTGGACAAGGTGAGTTTACATGGGACGTATGAACGAGTTTATGCATCTCGACTACTCTAACTGTCTCAAGTTTTATGAGCATACTACACAGATCTACTCTTCTAGTTTTTACTCTACGACCAATGATAAACGTGGAAAGTAAATAAAGTTTTCCCTGACAGAAAAGAAAAGTGGGAGATGGTAAGCTTTTGGTGAGAATGTTATCCAGCTGCTCCTTTGATGGAATGAATTGAACCGAAATAGAACCGGCTTCAACCAAATCTCTTATAAAGTGTCACTATGGTTTTCTCTTGCATAAAATGTCTGCAAGAGAAATATCAGTCCAGCCATAGTAAGTCTTTGCAAGAAACTGAACTCTCGAACTCTAACAGTGGAGTTTTGGAAAGTCTAGCCTCCAACATTTTGGTTATAGACAAGCAAGACCTAGTGTAAGCTGTGTTGTGTCGTAGTCCGCATCAAATACCCAAAAAGCAATGAACAACCCTCCAAATCCTTCATTGCAAATTTACTTCCAAACAAGATTTAAGGTACACATTCAAAGTAGAAGAACAACCTGTAAGGATGATATATCATCTAGCTGCATAATCAAGCAATATGTGCTAGAGCTGAAAACAAGCACAGTATTGTCAAAAACAGACTTGATGAAATCATTTTGAAGTAAAATTTTGTTGAACCTCTCAAATTAATCCCTTGTTAATTCTTTGGATACATATCGCAGCTGCAAAAATATTGCCAACAAGCACCAGTGGTCTAGTGGTAGAATAGTACCCCTGCCAGTATGGCAGGGTTCGATTCATTTGGTGCATTTTTGTTTTTCTTCTTATTTCTACATTTTGCATTGGACAAATCCTTGCAGGATTCAGAGAAGATGGCACAACCATAAGCTGTGAAATAACTTTAAATTGTGCAAAATACAGTTGCAAAACTCCCAAGTGCTCATGAAACACACCAAATGATAATAACAATAGCACTGCTTAAGCTCTTAAAACTTGGGAACATCATAAAATTAAAGGTTTGCGGAAAGCTTTAAAGAAGAGACGTTATCATCTCATATCTTCCCTGGACTTGGTAGCTTGCAGCAACATTTACCCTGCCCGGGGACCTAATTTTGCCTTGGATTGAGAGTAACTGGTCACAGGATGTGCAGTTCAACAACTTCGCAACACTAAACATTTAGTCATTTTTTTCCTCTTTAGTAGGTTTCTTGGTTGTTTGGTCCGAGAGCTGAACATTTTGCTTCATGGTTGCCTTGTACTAAATTTCATTGTTGCCTTGTACTAAGTTGGCACGCTATATACAATTAAACAAAAATTGTATACGAGATGCTAGCTAGTCATGCTGTGGAAGCACAGACAGACTTGAATGCTGATCAAAAATTGGTATCCAAAATGCAAGCATCAGACCCAAATCCAAAAATTGGCATCAGACAAGACCAATTTCAACACAAATACAAGCATTTCAAAGTCCAAATATTTTCCAACCATCAATCCAGCAACTAGATTCTAATTTATGCCTCTCCTGATGCCCCGACACTTTGTGTAAACATTTTTACATATTATCAACCGATGCAAAACATTTGGATTTGGGAGTTGTTGGGTTCCTCTTTTTCAAGAGAAACCCTCCAAAAATAGGCGTATGCCGCTTATAAACGGCAAGCACACGGTATTCTTTAGTAAAAGGCGAAAGAATAGTTCGCTTTGTGCTTACCGCACGGCTGCGTGAATAATTTGGGAGAGTGAAGTCTTACTCTTATACAGAGAAATTTCAGTAGAGTTGTGCTTACTAGTCCATGTGGGACAATTTGCTTTTCACTACTACTCTCAACTGAGACTTAAAAGTCACCAGTCCAAGTTCTACTCTCATTTGGGCGCTGGTCTTTCTTTACTAACATCAAACTTCATAAAAAAAGGGTGATGATGTAGCTCTCAACACCAAGCTGTATGGTGCAATTAGCCTTGATAAGTGGGTCTGGGTATCGGATTGTGCGGCACATTTGAAACTTCAAGAGCTGCAAAGATATTTTTCATGGATGAGATCAAGATAAGATATTATCTCTGTAATGTTGCAAGACTAGCTAAGAAATCAAGGTAATTTAGTCAAGAGTAATTGTTTGTAAACATGAAGATATTATCCAAACTCGAGTCACTCGAAGCAATTTTTTCACATCATCAAGAGGGAAAACAAATTATATCACATACGACGAATTTACACAAACATTGATAACATGATCTTAACCATGGACTTAGGAAAATGATCGAAGAAGAGTCCCATATCTTCAGCGCATTGCTCCACTAACTTCTTGAAAATACGAATAACTACAATCATTTCTAGCTTACAATCAACAAAAACTACCCAAGACAATAAAGCTTATCTGACATCACTCTCTCCCATTGTTATCATCCGCTTCTTTGACATCAATCAGTAAAACGTACTCTTGGTCACAACCCAGATAAGAGTCGACATGAAATACGGCGTGTACGACTTCCTCCCCGAGAACTTTCTGCAGGACAAGAAACTCGAGCTTCACTTGATTTTCTCTGCAGAGACACTCTCTTAATTGCAAGCAGCTGGTTAGTCTTGCTATCACCAACTACCAGCCACCACCCTTCTTCTTTAGCTTTTGGATACGGGAGCATCCATAGGTCCCATCTCTGATCTACCTTCAAGATCCCGTTCAAGTGTGACTATCAGCAAAACATCATCCCCGGCCATCACGCCATCACTCTCCAGCACCTCATAGGTCATATCAATGTTAGGAAAACGGTTGCAGAAATGGGCAATGTCTAGTAACTGCGAATCTGACATCTGCAACAACTCCTGCCTCTCTGATCGCTGTCGTAAGCGACACAAATATAATTACACTTTCTTACTACTCAAAATATAAATATAGCAAGGGCAAGAAAGGATCGATCCCACAGAGAGGTCTAGGTTGTCAAATTGTTATGGTTCCTTATAAATAACACCGGTAGTTTTGTGATTTTATGAAATAAAATAAAATAAAAGCAAATAAAGAAATAAGCAAACAAATAAGATAGAAGAGATATTGGTTAAGGATTTCGTTTTCATTCACTAACATGCTTTTCACAATAACTAGAATTGATATTTAATCTCAACTTTTATCAAAGACCCTAGAATACCTTGATCGCAAGAATATCCCATAAATCTCCTTATATCATCAACAAACACATTAAAAGATGCGAATATGAATTCTACCTAAAGGAACAACCTAACGTGTAAAAGCACTAATCAAGTTTAATTCCCTAGATGCATTAAGTTCTATGAAATCAGGCCAATCAAAGCAATCGAACGTGGAAAGCGCACTAATTCAATTTAACAAAGGTTACGATTCACATATGATCATAAGAATATATCACTACAAACTATAATCATATTATGCTACTTGTATCCAAGGAATATCACTTTTGCGTATAATAAACCCTAAACTAGCAATAGATGTGATTAGAAGTTCTACCAATTTGCAACTTGACAAAACAATCAATCAATCATAAAACAATATTTTCAGAGAATTGCAAACGATAAATATGAGACAAAACTAATATATTGAATCAAAGAATCATGCTTTGTGAAATCCAACTATTCCATAACCAATAGATAATTAGGTACTCATATTCATGGAGTTCATCACAAGAAGAAAGAGAAAATACTTCATGGTGTAAACCCTAGAACAAAGTAGAGAAGAGATATAAAACGTGGTCGATGATAATCCTCAAAAAGATAGAAGTCCTCTCTTTTATATATTCCTCAATTTCCATAAAGGATACTCCTTCCAAAATTAGGTTTTGTCTTCAAGTCCATTAGTTGGAAATTCACCCGGCCCACCATGGAGAGAAACCCGTGTAGAAATTTTGTCCCAAAAACGCTCGCCGGAAAACTGGGATTGTGGCCGGAATCCCGCCGGAAAATGTCTCGGGTGACCGGCAAAGTCAAACCGGCCACCGGTCAACGGGTCAGAACAGCCGGGTCAGCTCGGTCAACTCACTGAGTCAAATCGGGTCAATCACTGACCGAGTCAGGTGAGTCAGGGTCTAAGTCAGGCTGGTTCAGGGTGAGTTAGGCTAATTCAGGGTCAGCTGAGTGGGTTTGGCCAGGCCAGGCCATTGCACAGGCTGTATGTTGTGCTGCACCAAGATGGTGCTTCACTAATTCCATCCATCCAGCCATGATGGCTGCCACCTGCAAGATTTCTTCACAGCATTCAGCACACTCAGTCACAGCTCTGACAACCAAAAGTGCCAGTTCATTGCCTGCACATTCCATTCCTTGGCTTCTGTCCCTGGCTGCTATAACCCATTCCAGTCCTCCAACTTCTTTGAATCATCACTACCTAGCCATTGCATCACCAGAACCCAAATCAAACAATCCATTCATCCACCTGATTCCACATTACAGCTCCTGCTCTACTCTATGCTCAACTGCATAAGTACATTTGTAGCTGCAACCACCAAGACCACCAAATAAATAGCACCACTGTCTTCAACTCTGCTCACAATCCATTTGTAACTTCATCATCTATGAATCAGCACCAAAACCAACGACACTCTTGTTGTTGTTTGCAAAGACAGCATCATACTCCATGGCTCATTTATACCGCAATTCAACTCACCCTTTGACTTGATTCGCACCAGATCCATGACATCACGGTTCAAGTTCAAGCCCTATTCCACCTCGCAATTGCTTACATTATCTGCCAGGCCCTTGCCACTTGTCATTAATAGCATCATTTGCTTCACTAAGTTCCCTGTCACTCATATCACACATGACCACCAGGCCTAGCCATTGTACCCAGCCAAACCTCATTGTCATTTAGCTCCATAACCTCCACCTACACCATCTGCAGCTCAAATCATAACAGATATACACTTAAATTTCACCAACACATTCATCTCTACAACTTCAATGCCCTGATTCACAGCTTCATCATTTGTTCTTCCCTGATCCGCAGCTACACATTCTGCAGCTCCACATGCCTGCAATTTCCTGTCAAGCCCTGAGCATCACCTGTTTGAGCTATCACAACCCATTACTTCATTATTCTCAATCACCAACAACCCATGGAGCAGTAACAGCACAATCAATCGATTCTCCATCTTCATCATCTCAGCTACTTGGCACTAGCTTGCATCTGTTCCCTGCATTGCCATTTCCAAGCCATTCAACACCACTGCCAATAATTGCAGCCACAACCTTGATTCCCTGTAACCAACACAATCTCCTTCCCAGTCATACACAGACCCTTATAACACCAAAGATCGACTTACCCATTGGCTCACCAAAGACCATCCAACACTTATATTGTCCTCATCCTTCTCAGATGCTCAGCACCAATTGCTGCACATCATTCACCTCAGAGCCACCTGAGCTGCAAGCTCTGTCACCCTGCAATTCAAATCCCAGCTGCTCCAAGCATCAGCACCAGCTACAACCACAAACCCTAGTCTGTTCTTCCATCTCCAGCCTCTGAAATCAGATCAACCACTTCCAATCCACAAAACTCAATTCAAACCCCGATCTAACTCTGCTCAGTTGTACCAGGCCCTCAAATTCAAGAACCCAGTCTTCTTTTCATCTCATTTCAACCTCATCTCCTCAATCTACTAATTCAGAACCCAAATTTCTGTCAACTAAAGCTCTAATCAATTCCTCGCTTCTTCAACAAAGAACATCACAGATTCGCTAACTCGATTTCCCCTTCATCTGATTCAATCTCTGAACTTCTCGGAATGGTTCTCGATTTACTGTGTTTCTTTTCTTCTCTATCTTTCAGGTGAAACAGAATGAGAGAATGATTGAGAAGAGAGAACTCTCTTCTCGATTTAGGGTTAGATTAAATGAGGGTAGGTTATTCAGTGTCTGGTCACAGTGATAAGGGCTAACCTGATGGCAGCCCCTTAACCTTTAATGGACTGCGTTTAGTGTTCCTTCAAATAGAGTTGGCCCTTAACCTTGACTGGGCTCCAGATAACACATGCCTGTGAAATGACACTCTTGCCCTTATTGCTTATGAGTTCTTGTTTTGCCCATAACTTCTTCATACGAACTCAGAATGACTCCATTCTTTCGCCATCGTCTTCATCTTCTCGTCCTCTACACAATGAAAAGTAGAAATCTTGTATTTGAACGAGTTCCACTGGGTCTTTTTGCTCCAAATGACTCCATTGCACCTAATAAACTCAAAAGCGCACATAAGATACATAATTTACAAGAAAACTCGCAAAGAAAGCATAAATACTAGATATTAAATACGGTGTATTCTACACCTATCAAATTCCCCCACACTTAGACTTTGCTAGTCCTCGAGCAAATCAAACAAAAACAATAAAATACAACAACTCCGTGTCGTCGAGGCTACGGTCACTTTTAGCATAAATAACAAGCCTTTAAACCCCTAGGTGTCCCTAGTGGACGAGTTATAGTCTCGTGAGGGTTTACTAGAGATATACCCACAAAACCTACTTCCAACTCCGTCTATTTGTGACAAATTAATGAACGAATCCAAAATGACTACAGGAGGAGGTACCTTGCAAATTCAATTCAATTATTAGTAATAAACTCTAATTAGATAGTCAAACAAACCACAATACTCGGAAACTAACAACCACAATCACAATGAAAAGATTAAGAAGATGGATATAGATGTAGATGTTGGCGAATATTCACAAGTGTTCGATGTTTCCCATATCTACATCCGAAGGTCCTTTGCTAAGATGAACCTAATCCTATTGGATTGAGCTACTTAGTCTTTGAATGCTACATCAAATCAATTGGCATATACAAGGGAACCAAGAGTGACTTTATTCAACACAATAATAATTTATTCTTTTTTTTTTTATATATGATTGGATCAAACTGGATCCAATTTCTCTTTTTTTTTTTTTAGACGGCATGATTAGATCTTTTGGATCCAGCGCATGCTTCTTGTCAGCAAGTACATGATAGTTGCCTTGGATCCTGCATTCCACGCTTGTTTAGGCGACGGAGACAGGGACTACGTTTCACACATACTGCTATTCCCAAGTGTCTTTTTATTCCGTTTTGGTCTAATTGGTCGGTCTTTTTTTTTTTTTCTTTTTTCATTTTTTTTTTCATTTTTTTTTTTTTGTTCTTTTTCTAGTAACTCAATCACTCTATTTCATCCTAGCGGTAATAACACGTCGATGTTCAGTGACCCACCAAAGCACTTAGAGAACAATAGATAAATATGGAAAAATAAAAATAGAATGCGATATGGTGATATTCCGAGATATGGTAACAACTATCATGTTAATTTGTGATTTCATGAGCTATATTCTTCCCTTTTAGTTAATTGGTTCCTCAACTCCTGCATTCAAAATGGTTCCATCCACTAATGGTGTCAAAAACAAACTATACAATCATATAAATGCTCCCCCACACTTAAACTTCACATTGTCCTCAATGTGTAAAACCGAAAGTTCTGAATTCTGACGTAACAGCAGATAAAACGCAAAAACTGTGCAAATTGGTAAGGAATTTGGAAAAACTCCATTTCACAAAAGTTGTTCATCTACGTGTTTTCTACACAGTGTCAAAATTTCACAGTGTTTCGATAAACGGTCTGACAGTTATGGTCTCTGGACTGAACTACGCGCAGTCTGAAATTTTCGACGAAAAGGTATTCGTCATAATTCTCTTCTAAGATAGATTACGGACTCAATGAAATTAAACATGGGGATTCAAATATTAAATAAAAACAGTAAAAAAAATAAATAAACGAAACAAAAATAAAAAGCAAAAGGGTAAGGGATACAAAACCGGTGGGTTGCCTCCCACTTAGCGCTTGTTTTATAGTCGTCAGCCCGACTATATCCTTGCAAGATTCATTCCCCATATACCAATAACCTGAAAAGTTGAGGATCCTTCCATAGAACCTGTTTTGCAAACACTAGCTTCACACAAATATTAGTAATATAAAACAGAAGTAAAGCTATGAACCGATAAAAGCTTCCCCCACACTTATTCTTGTCCACACTTGGAAGTGTATAAAGGATATAGAAGTCGGGTACTTCCACGGTTTCTTGGTCCAAAACCTGCATAGTATGAGAATCAAGTTTCTCTAATGGCGGAAAACGAGAAACAAAGTCATTCAACAATATTCTCGAAGCACATACATTCAAACCAATAAGAGGTAAAGGAGAAGAAACAATAGGCAAAGGGTTAGATAAACCTTTCACAATCTCTTGTATTACGGAATCCTCTTCATCCTTGAAAAACTCAAGTGAATTATTCACCTCTTGTATATCATGGTCCTCTATCAAACCTTGCAACCATTCTTCGTCCGTTTCGCCTTAACCAAAGTCTCGACATAAACATCATCATTACAATCATGCACAAGTTCAATTGGGTCTTCCATAATATTGGTCATAACGGTCTCATTCTCAACATACTCCTCTTTATTAGACTCACACCTTGTTGCAAAGAAGTTGTGTAACACACTAGTTTCATCATACTCAATTACCTTTTGAATAGGTGGTTGATCATTATAAAGATCAATAATTGAGTCAACTACACTAATGTCATCAAATATCTCCAAAGGTTGGTCCTTTTTAACACATTCATCTTCGTCTTCATCTTCAGACTCACCATAATAAGAATCGTCGTCGGTTTCCCAACCCTTATCACGACGTCGTTTAAGTTCCATATGAATGGTCCTACTAATTTCATTGACTAGCTCTTCCGAGGCTCCATCATCTTCCAACTTGTATAATTTCTGCGTAAGTTTCCTGACGTTCACACGCTTACCACCATTGACGACAATATGTTCTCTTTCCCATGACTCTTCCCTTTGAATGGGTAAATGATCATAACTACGATCTGAAGTCGGGTAAGAAGAAATATTCCAAAAATTGTTTTGTGCGACGTTCTCTCTATCACGGTCAAGTTGGTCTAGCCTTTGTTGCATGTCTTGTAATCCATTCAAAATCTGCATACAACTCGAATAAAGCCAATTAGATGTAGAATTATCCCACCTAGGTGCTTGACTTACATACCCACTACAAGGTTGTTGTTGGTATGTATGAAAATCACCATAAGGTTCTCTAGGATATGCATCATAGCCAATAGATTGGTTTTGATTGCATCCCATAGATGGTGGGTAATTTTCATAGTGTTGAGGAGGTTGAAAATCATATCCATTGCTCCAATATGCTCCTTCCATGAGAAACAAGCACCTGAAATAATTCCCAAACCAAGGTTAAAACCCAGAAAATAAGAAAAAATAAAAATAAAAATAAAACAAAAACAAAAACTAAATACAAAAATAAGAAACCAAAAACAATTAACAACCGCTGCCTCCCCGGCAGCGGCGCCAAAATTTGATCGCTGTCGTAAGCGACACAAATATAATTACACTTTCTTACTACTCAAAATATAAATATAGCAAGGGCAAGAAAGGATCGATCCTGAGAGAGAGGTCTAGGTTGTCAAATTGTTATGGTTCCTTATAAATAACACCGGTAGTTTTGTGATTTTATGAAATAAAATAAAATAAAAGCAAATAAAGAAATAAGCAAACAAATAAGATAGAAGAGATATTGGTTAAGGATTTCGTTTTCATTCACTAACATGCTTTTCACAATAACTAGAATTGATATTTAATCTCAACTTTTATCAAAGACCCTAGAATACCTTGATCGCAGGAATATCCCGCAAATCTCCTTATATCATCAACAAACACATTAAAAGATGCGAATATGAATTCTACCTAAAGGAACAACCTAACGTGTAAAAGCACTAATCAAGTTTAATTCCCTAGATGCATTAAGTTCTATGAAATCAGGCCAATCAAAGCAATCGAACGTGGAAAGCGCACTAATTCAATTTAACAAAGGTTACGATTCACATATGATCATAAGAATATATCACTACAAACTATAATCATATTATGCTACTTGTATCCAAGGAATATCACTTTTGCGTATAATAAACCCTAAACTAGCAATAGATGTGATTAGAAGTTCTACCAATTTGCAACTTGACAAAACAATCAATCAATCATAAAACAATATTTTCAGAGAATTGCAAACGATAAATATGAGACAAAACTAATATATTGAATCAAAGAATCATGCTTTGTGAAATCCAACTATTCCATAACCAATAGATAATTAGGTACTCATATTCATGGAGTTCATCACAAGAAGAAAGAGAAAATACTTCATGGTGTAAACCCTAGAACAAAGTAGAGAAGAGATATAAAACGTGGTCGATGATAATCCTCAAAAAGATAGAAGTCCTCTCTTTTATATATTCCTCAATTTCCATAAAGGATACTCCTTCCAAAATTAGGTTTTGTCTTCAAGTCCATTAGTTGGAAATTCACCCGGCCCACCATGGAGAGAAACCCGTGTAGAAATTTTGTCCCAAAAACGCTCATGGGAAAATGGGATTGTGGCCGGAATCCCGCCGGAAAATGTCTCGGGTGACCGGCAAAGTCAAACCGGCCACCGGTCAACGGGTCAGAACAGCCGGGTCAGCTCGGTCAACTCACTGAGTCAAATCGGGTCAATCACTGACCGAGTCAGGTGAGTCAGGGTCTAAGTCAGGCTGGTTCAGGGTGAGTTAGGCTGGTCGGAGTGTTGAGTGGGTTTGGCCAGGCCAGGCCATTGCACAGGCTGTATGTTGTGCTGCACCAAGATGGTGCTTCACTAATTCCATCCATCCAGCCATGATGGCTGCCACCCTGCAAGATTTCTTCACAGCATTCAGCACACTCAGTCACAGCTCTGACAACCAAAAGTGCCAGTTCATTGCCTGCACATTCCATTCCTTGGCTTCTGTCCCTGGCTGCTATAACCCATTCCAGTCCTCCAACTTCTTTGAATCATCACTACCTAGCCATTGCATCACCAGAACCCAAATCAAACAATCCATTCATCCACCTGATTCCACATTACAGCTCCTGCTCTACTCTATGCTCAACTGCATAAGTACATTTGTAGCTGCAACCACCAAGACCACCAAATAAATAGCACCACTGTCTTCAACTCTGCTCACAATCCATTTGTAACTTCATCATCTATGAATCAGCACCAAAACCAACGACACTCTTGTTGTTGTTTGCAAAGACAGCATCATACTCCATGGCTCATTTATACCTGCAATTCAACTCACCCCCAGCTTCAGTTCGTACCCAGTCACAGCATCACAGTTCAAGTTCAAGCCCTATTCCACCTGCAATTGCTTACATTATCTGCCAGGCCCTTGCCACTGTCATTAATAGCATCAGCTGCTTCACTAAGTTCCCTGTCACTCATATCACACATGACCACCAGGCCTAGCCATTGTACCCAGCCAAACCTCATTGTCATTTAGCTCCATAACCTCCACCTACACCATCTCTGACTCAAATCATAATGAGATATACACTTAAATTTCACCAACACATTCATCTCTACAACTTCAATGCCCCGATTCATGACTTCATCATTTGTTCTTCCACGATCCCAGACTACACATTCTGCAGCTCCACATGCCTGCAATTTCCTGTCAAGCCCTGAGCATCACCTGTTTGAGCTATCACAACCCATTACTTCATTATTCTCAATCACCAACAACCCATGGAGCAGTAACAGCACAATCAATCGATTCTCCATCTTCATCATCTCAGCTACTTGGCACTAGCTTGCATCTGTTCCCTGCATTGCCATTTCCAAGCCATTCAACACCACTGCCAATAATTGCAGCCACAACCTTGATTCCCTGTAACCAACACAATCTCCTTCCCAGTCATACACAGACCCTTATAACACCAGCACTGACTTACCCATTGGCTCACCAGCACCATCCAACACTTATATTGTCCTCATCCTTCTCAGATGCTCAGCACCAATTGCTGCACATCATTCACCTCAGAGCCACCTGAGCTGCAAGCTCTGTCACCCTGCAATTCAAATCCCAGCTGCTCCAAGCATCAGCACCAGCTACAACCACAAACCCTAGTCTGTTCTTCCATCTCCAGCCTCTGAAATCAGATCAACCACTTCCAATCCACAAAACTCAATTCAAACCCCAATCTAACTCTTCTCGGTTGTACCCGGGCCCTCAAATTCAAGAACCCAGTCTTCTTTTCATCTCATTTCAACCTCATCTCCTCAATCTACTAATTGTAACCCAAATTTACGTCAACTAAAGCTCTAATCAATTCCTCGCTTCTTCAACAAAGAACATCACAGATTCGCTAACTTTCGATTTCCCCTTCATTCGATTCAATCTACGAACTTCTCGGAATGGTTCTCGATTTCTGTGTTTCTTTTCTTCTCTATCTTTCAGGTGAAACAGAATGAGAGAATGATTGAGAAGAGAGAACTCTCTTCTCGATTTAGGGTTAGATTAAATGAGGGTAGGTTATTCAGTGTCTGGTCACAGTGATAAGGGCTAACACGATGGCAGCCCCTTAACCTTTAATGGACTGCGTTTAGTGTTCCTTCAAATAGAGTTGGCCCTTAACCTTGACTGGGCTCCAGATAACACATGCCTGTGAAATGACACTCTTGCCCTTATTGCTTATGAGTTCTTGTTTTGCCCATAACTTCTTCATACGAACTCAGAATGACTCCATTCTTTCGCCATCGTCTTCATCTTCTCGTCCTCTACACAATGAAAAGTAGAAATCTTGTATTTGAACGAGTTCCACTGGGTCTTTTTGCTCCAAATGACTCCATTGCACCTAATAAACTCAAAAGCGCACATAAGATACATAATTTACAAGAAAACTCGCAAAGAAAGCATAAATACTAGATATTAAATACGGTGTATTCTACACCTATCAAATTCCCCCACACTTAGACTTTGCTAGTCCTCGAGCAAATCAAACAAAAACAATAAAATACAACAACTCCGTGTCGTCGAGGCTACGGTCACTTTTAGCATAAATAACAAGCCTTTAAACCCCTAGGTGTCCCTAGTGGACGAGTTATAGTCTCGTGAGGGTTTACTAGAGATATACCCACAAAACCTACTTCCAACTCCGTCTATTTGTGACAAATTAATGAACGAATCCAAAATGACTACAGGAGGAGGTACCTTGCAAATTCAATTCAATTATTAGTAATAAACTCTAATTAGATAGTCAAACAAACCACAATACTCGGAAACTAACAACCACAATCACAATGAAAAGATTAAGAAGATGGATATAGATGTAGATGTTGGCGAATATTCACAAGTGTTCGATGTTTCCCATATCTGTCTGAAGGTCACTGCTAAGATGAACCTAATCCTATTGGATTGAGCTACTTAGTGCTGAATGCTACATCAAATCAATTGGCATATACAAGGGAACCAAGAGTGACTTTATTCAACACAATAATAAATTTTTTTTTATATATGATTGGATCAAACTGGATCCAATTTCTCTTTTTTTTTTTTTTTTTAGACGGCATGATTAGATCTTTTGGATCCAAGCGCATGCTTCTTGTCAGCAAGTACATGATAGTTGCCTTGGATCCTGCATTCCACGCTTGTTTAGGCGACGGAGACAGGGACTACGTTTCACACATACACTTGCTATTCCCAAGTGTCTTTTTATTCCGTTTTGGTCTAATTGGTCGGTCCTTTTTTTTTTCTTTTTTCATTTTTTTTTTTTCATTTTTTTTTTCTTTTTCTAGTAACTCAATCACTCTATTTCATCCTAGCAGTAATAACACGTCGATGTTCAGTGACCCACCAAAGCACTTAGAGAACAATAGATAAATATGGAAAAATAAAAATAGAATGCGATATGGTGATATTAGAGATATGGTAACAACTATCATGTTAATTTGTGATTTCATGAGCTATATTCTTCCCTTTTAGTTAATTGGTTCCTCAACTCCTGCATTCAAAATGGTTCCATCCACTAATGGTGTCAAAAACAAACTATACAATCATATAAATGCTCCCCACACTTAAACTTCACATTGTCCTCAATGTGTAAAACCGAAAGTTCTGAATTCTGACGTAACAGCAGATAAAACGCAAAAACTGTGCAAATTGGTAAGGAATTTGGAAAAACTCCATTTCACAAAAGTTGTTCATCTACGTGTTTTCTACACAGTGTCAAAATTTCACAGTGTTTCGATAAACGGTCTGACAGTTATGGTCTCTGGACTGAACTACGCGCAGTCTGAAATTTTCTGACGAAAAGGTATTCGTCATAATTCTCTTCTAAGATAGATTACGGACTCAATGAAATTAAACATGGGGATTCAAATATTAAATAAAAACAGTAAAAAAAATAAATAAACGAAACAAAAATAAAAAGCAAAAGGGTAAGGGATACAAAACCGGTGGGTTGCCTCCCACTTAGCGCTTGTTTTATAGTCGTCAGCCCGACTATATCCTTGCAAGATTCATTCCCCATATACCAATAACCTGAAAAGTTGAGGATCCTTCCATAGAACCTGTTTTGCAAACACTAGCTTCACACAAATATTAGTAATATAAAACAGAAGTAAAGCTATGAACCGATAAAAGCTTCCCCCACACTTATTCTTGTCCACACTTGGAAGTGTATAAAGGATATAGAAGTCGGGTACTTCCACGGTTTCTTGGTCCAAAACCTGCATAGTATGAGAATCAAGTTTCTCTAATGGCGGAAAACGAGAAACAAAGTCATTCAACAATATTCTCGAAGCACATACATTCAAACCAATAAGAGGTAAAGGAGAAGAAACAATAGGCAAAGGGTTAGATAAACCTTTCACAATCTCTTGTATTACGGAATCCTCTTCATCCTTGAAAAACTCAAGTGAATTATTCACCTCTTGTATATCATGGTCCTCTATCAAACCTTGCAACCATTCTTCGTCCGTTTCTCGCCTTAACCAAAGTCTCGACATAAACATCATCATTACAATCATGCACAAGTTCAATTGGGTCTTCCATAATATTGGTCATAACGGTCTCATTCTCAACATACTCCTCTTTATTAGACTCACACCTTGTTGCAAAGAAGTTGTGTAACACACTAGTTTCATCATACTCAATTACCTTTTGAATAGGTGGTTGATCATTATAAAGATCAATAATTGAGTCAACTACACTAATGTCATCAAATATCTCCAAAGGTTGGTCCTTTTTAACACATTCATCTTCGTCTTCATCTTGAGACTCACCATAATAAGAATCGTCGTCGGTTTCCCAACCCTTATCACGACGTCGTTTAAGTTCCATATGAATGGTCCTACTAATTTCATTGACTAGCTCTTCCGAGGCTCCATCATCTTCCAACTTGTATAATTTTCTGCGTAAGTTTCCCGACGTTCACACGCTTACCACCATTGGCGACAATATGTTCTCTTTCCCATGACTCTTCCCTTTGAATGGGTAAATGATCATAACTACGATCTGAAGTCTAAAAAGAAGAAATATTCCAAAAATTGTTTTGTGCGACGTTCTCTCTATCACGGTCAAGTTGGTCTAGCCTTTGTTGCATGTCTTGTAATCCATTCAAAATCTGCATACAACTCGAATAAAGCCAATTAGATGTAGAATTATCCCACCTAGGTGCTTGACTTACATACCCACTACAAGGTTGTTGTTGGTATGTATGAAAATCACCATAAGGTTCTCTAGGATATGCATCATAGCCAATAGATTGGTTTTGATTGCATCCCATAGATGGTGGGTAATTTTCATAGTGTTGAGGAGGTTGAAAATCATATCCATTGCTCCAATATGCTCCTTCCATGAGAAACAAGCACCTGAAATAATTCTCAAACCAAGGTTAAAACCCAGAAAATAAGAAATAAGAAAACAAAAACTAAATACAAAAAAATAAGAAACCAAAAACAATTAACAACCGCTGCCTCCCCCGGCGGCAGCCTAAAAGTGATCGCGTAAGTAAGCGACACAAATATAATTACACTTTCTTACTACTCAAAATATAAATATAGCAAGGGCAAGAAAGGATCGATCCTGAGAGAGGTCTAGGTTGTCAAATTGTTATGGTTCCTTATAAATAACAGGTAGTTTTGTGATTTTATGAAATAAAATAAAATAAAAGCAAATAAAGAAATAAGCAAACAAATAAGATAGAAGAGATATTGGTTAAGGATTTCGTTTTCATTCACTAACATGCTTTTCACAATAACTAGAATTGATATTTAATCTCAACTTTTATCAAAGACCCTAGAATACCTTGATCGCAGGAATATCCCATAAAATCTCCTCATATCATCAACAAACACATTAAAAGATGCGAATATGAATTCTACCTAAAGGAACAACCTAACGTGTAAAAGCACTAATCAAGTTTAATTCCCTAGATGCATTAAGTTCTATGAAATCAGGCCAATCAAAGCAATCGAACGTGGAAAGCGCACTAATTCAATTTAACAAAGGTTACGATTCACATATGATCATAAGAATATATCACTACAAACTATAATCATATTATGCTACTTGTATCCAAGGAATATCACTTTTGCGTATAATAAACCCTAAACTAGCAATAGATGTGATTAGAAGTTCTACCAATTTGCAACTTGACAAAACAATCAATCAATCATAAAACAATATTTTCAGAGAATTGCAAACGATAAATATGAGACAAAACTAATATATTGAATCAAAGAATCATGCTTTGTGAAATCCAACTATTCCATAACCAATAATAAACTTAGGTACTCATATTCATGGAGTTCATAACAAGAAGAAAGAGAAAAGACTTCATGGTGTAAACCCTAGAACAAAGTAGAGAAGAGATATAAAACGTGGTCGATAATCCTCAAAAAGATAGAAGTCCTCTCTTTTATATATTCCTCAATTTCCATAAAGGATACTCCTTCCAAAATTAGGTTTTGTCTTCAAGTCCATTAGTTGGAAATTCACCAGGCCCACCATGGAGAGAAACCCGTGTAGAAATTTTGTCCCAAAAACGCTCATGGGAAAACTGGGATTGTGGCGGGAATCCGCCGGAAAATGTCTCGGGTGGCCGGTAAAGTCAAACCGCCACCGGTCAACGGGTCGAGAACAGTAGGGTCGGCTCGGTCAACTCATTTGAGTCAAATCGGGTCAATCACCGACCGAGTCGGGTGAGTCGGGGTCTAAGTCATTTGGTTCGGGGTGAGTTAGGCTAATTCGGGGGTCACCGAGTGGGTTTGGCCGGGCCGGGCCATTGCACAGTCGTATGTTGTCTTTGCACCAAGATGGTGCTTCACTAATTCCATCCATCCAGCCATGATGGCTGCCACCCTGCAAGATTTCTTCACAGCATTCAGCACACTCAGTCACAGCTCTGACAACCAAAAGTGCCAGTTCATTGCCTGCACATTCCATTCCTTGGCTTCTGTCCCTGGCTGCTATAACCCATTCCAGTCCTCCAACTTCTTTGAATCATCACTACCTAGCCATTGCATCACCAGAACCCAAATCAAACAATCCATTCATCCACCTGATTCCACATTACAGCTCCTGCTCTACTCTATGCTCAACTGCATAAGTACATTTGTAGCTGCAACCACCAAGACCACCAAATAAATAGCACCACTGTCTTCAACTCTGCTCACAATCCATTTGTAACTTCATCATCTATGAATCAGCACCAAAACCAACGACACTCTTGTTGTTGTTTGCAAAGACAAACATCATACTCCATGGCTCATTTATACTTTAATTCAACTCACCTTTGCCGGTTCGTACCCAGTCACAGCATCACAGGTCAAGTTCAAGCCCTATTCCACCTGCAATTGCTTACATTATCTGCCAGGCCCTTGCCACTGTCATTAATAGCATCAGCTGCTTCACTAAGTTCCCTGTCACTCATATCACACATGACCACCAGGCCTAGCCATTGTACCCAGCCAAACCTCATTGTCATTTAGCTCCATAACCTCCACCTACACCATCACGCGGCTCAAATCATAACAGATATACACTTAAATTTCACCAACACATTCATCTCTACAACTTCAATGCCCTGATTCACAGCTTCATCATTTGTTCTTCCCTGATCCGCAGCTACACATTCTGCAGCTCCACATGCCTGCAATTTCCTGTCAAGCCCTGAGCATCACCTGTTTGAGCTATCACAACCCATTACTTCATTATTCTCAATCACCAACAACCCATGGAGCAAGAATAAAGACAATCAATCGATTCTCCATCTTCATCATCTCGACTACTTGGCACTAGCTTGCATCCATTTCCCTGCATTGCCATTTCCAAGCCATTCAACACCACTTTGCCAATAATTGCGACCCACAGCCTTGATTCCTCAGTAACCAACACAATCTCCTTCGTTAGTCACCACAGACCCTTATAACACCCGACCTTGACTTACCCATTGGCTCACCAAACACCATCCAACACTTATATTGTCCTCATCCTTCTCGGATGCTCAAGACCAATTGCTGCACATCATTCACCTCGAGCCACCCGAGTGCAAGCTCTGTCACCCGCAATTCAAATCCCAGCCGCTCCAAGCATCAGCACCCGTCTACAACCACAAACCCTAGTACTTTCTTCCATCTCCAGCCTCTGAAATCAGATCAACCACTTCCAATCCACAAAACTCAATTCAAACCCCGATCTAACTCTTCTCAGTTGTACCAGGCCCTCAAATTCAAGAACCCAGTCTTCTTTTCATCTCATTTCAACCTCATCTCCTCAATCTACTAATTCAGAACCCAAATTTCTGTCAACTAAAGCTCTAATCAATTCCTCGCTTCTTCAACAAAGAACATCACAGATTCGCTAACTCGATTTCCCCTTCATCTGATTCAATCTCTGAACTTCTCGGAATGGTTCTCGATTTCTTGTGTTTCTTTTCTTCTCTATCTTTCGGGTGAAACGAGAATGAGAGAATGATTGAGAAGAGAGAACTCTTCTCGATTTAGGGTTAGATTAAATGAGGGTAGGTTATTCGATGTCCGGTCACGGTGATAAGGGCTAACACGATGGCAGCCCCTTAACCTTTAATGGACTGCGTTTAGTGTTCCTTCAAATAGAGTTGGCCCTTAACCTTGTTGGGCTCCGGATAACACATGCCCGTGAAATGACACTCTTGCCCTTATTGCTTATGAGTTCTTGTTTTGCCCATAACTTCTTCATACGAACTCGAGAATGACTCCATTCTTTCGCCATCGTCTTCATCTTCTCGTCCTCTACACAATGAAAAGTAGAAATCTTGTATTTGAACGAGTTCCACTGGGTCTTTTTGCTCCAAATGACTCCATTGCACCTAATAAACTCAAAAGCGCACATAAGATACAT